>OY735273.1:2077757-2677757 GCA_963457715.1 Argyresthia albistria
TCTTTGTTGTACTCCTCATTGACGTCACAAGTCTGGTCGGCGTCATCACTAGTAATACTGTCCGTTTCATTACTTGTTGCGCAGATTGTTTCTTGGGTAGAACTTGCTGTATCTTTCCTTGGTAGATAATGCAATAGGCGATGATGAAGTAACCCACAGCCGTCGACGTCGCATGCTTCTGCGGAACAGCTATCTTGAGTGTGGTGAGATATCAGGCACTTGTAACAAAGTTTTTGTTCTTTCACAAAGCGCCACCGATCCCGCCGCATAGCACGTTTGAACACAGAACAGTTTGGCAGCTCATGTTTTGATTTGCGACAGAATTTGCACTTAACTTCATTATCACTATTGGTGCTTATGGAAATGGACTGGCAGTTATACTTATTTTGATTATAATCGGATTGACTCTGTATATTGCTAATCCCCATAGCGGCAGCTTTGTTGGCCTCATGCAGAAGAAAATCTGCTAATGTTTCCAGCTTAGACTTGACGTCACGGATTGCGTAGGCGTACTCCATCCACTTGGTAATAAGTATGCACGGCATTTTTGATAGCACTACGGACACCAACTCAGGGCTTCGTAAATAATCTTGCTGATTGATGGCTTGAATTGCAGCAACAAAATTTCGTACTTTTATAGCGAAATTCACTATTTCATTGTGATAAGCTTGTGGTAATGGTGACAATTTTTTCAATTGTGACACTATTTTAATTATAATAGACTCCGGTCTACCGAAGCGTAGCTCCAGCGTTTCCATGATCACGTCGGGCGTGGTGTCACCAATCAGTAATGCAGCGACGGCATCTTTTGCATCGCTTTTCAAACATTTTCTTAGCCGCCATATATTCTCGGTGTCGCTGTAATTGCAGAGAATAGTCGATTCGTAGAAAGCACGTTTAAATTGCAGAAATTCCATCGGGTCTCCAAAATACTGGGGCAGGTCTTTTGACGTTGACAGCCTGGTAAGTAATTGTTGATTTTGCATTTTAACGTTTGACATCAAAATCGTGTCCTCCAATCTTTCTGCGATCTTCTCGAGTCTGCTAGATGCGTCATGAGGCGAGCCAGCGCAGTGACATGTCTCACCAGAATACTTCGGCTGGCCAGCAGTAGTACTCTTCAAATGCGCTGCCGGGTGCATGATGCCTTTGAAAAACTTGTTTGGTGCGGTGGGTTGCTGTGGCTGATGTGACTGTGCGCCATTCATGGGTACGAAGGTAGAATTTTGCATTTGTTGTTGTGTACCAACCTGGGGTACATTGTTAGTTCTGCATTCGTAGTGACGTTGGGTGGTGAAGGTACATGGCGGCAGCAACTGGTAACTAGTGGAGGCCACAGTAGCTTTGGCGCTTTCATTATTATCAAGCCAGTCATGTATTCCACTTTGCTGTCTGTGAGCGCCAACGTCAATAATAGAACCATGTTCAGATTGATCGACCTCGAGCGCGGCCAAATCTGCCGCCAATTTTTTGTCGATCAAATCCATTTCAATGGCAGTGGCAGCCTTCTGCCTTTCAATTTCGAGTCGTCCTTTGAGTGTAGCAGCTTCCAGCTCCAGCTGAAGTCTTCGAGCTGTCGATCTCGTTGAACTGGTGGTATTTGCAGAAGATACGGAACCAGTCCGATTTTTCTTCAAACTACCCTCCATTTTTGACATTTCTTGGTGAGGAGGTTGTGACGGTCCACCAGGGGCTTTTGATGATCTAGCGTCTGCTAGGTCTTGCATGGTAATGGTTGTTTCCTTCTTATTGACTTGTTCTTCACGTGCAATGGCGCCGCGAGTTCTCACCATCTTGTGCGGCGGAGGCGTGACGAACATTCCTTAGCACTCCACGTAATAATCCTGCTCGAGGACCACTTTGTAGACTACAGGCGGCAGTTCGGTGTGGGGTGTATAAGAAAACAACAGTTAGAAGCAAGTGAGGTACGTATGCGACCGTTTTCAAAATATTTGCAAAATATTAGGTTATGCGTTGGTGCGATACGCCGGACGACTGGCGGGCCAAGCTAGCATGGCTGGCCGCGTGAGTTACAATAGTGTGTGTTGTGTAGCACACATACGCACCTCGTTATTTAATAAAAAATCCAACTATTTCAGTTTTAGGTAAAAAAGGTAAGTCTAAATCTATTCTATATTATTAGTATTTAAGTGTTTGATATATTAATGATATTTCTTATTTTTCAGGTATTTTCAGCACGTCGGTCATCTACAATTGGCAATGAAATACGGACTTTCGAATTTTGCATTCAATTTCTGTCCTTTAAACAGAATGGAATTTTGGATATTACTTTCCAAATCAATGACGATGCAGTCAGTTTAGAACGTACATTTAAAACTATCTACGTATTACTGTTGGGATTTTTAAAAACCCTAACTAATCCAACCTAACCTAACCTATGAATGGAAAAAATCAACCCTTAGCCCATTTTTCCATCTGACCGTATGTATACCGTCTGTCCGTATGTCCGTCTGTCCGTATGTCCGTCTGTCCGTATGTCCGTCTGTCCGTATGTCCGTCTGTCCGTATGTCCGTCTGTCCGTATGTCCGTCTGTCCGTATGTCCGTCTGTCCGTATGTCCGTCTGTCCGTATGTCCGTCTGTCTTATTATTCTTCTGTCAGTCTGAACTTCACTGACCTGGAACTAAGAAGCGAGGTCAAGTACAAGGAACTGCAAATTGTCGATTTCCTTAATTTTTGCTATAAAACCTTTCTTTATTAGAGATTTACGATTTACCCACTTGTGGAGCTCGGAAAAATAATAAAACCTTATTATTTGCCAGGCACGTAAACTTTTCATTACCTACCGCAGAAAAATCACGGAAGCAATCACGTAGGTAGTAAAGGGAGGGTAAACCGTGAAACCTTCACTTTTACGTGCTTTTACACACATTCACGTACGATTTGTCGTCGATTGACCTACAAAATTATCGATAACGATAGGACGTTTACCGTTGGAGCGTTTTTGGGCACAGTTTAGTGTAAAATAAAGTTTTTGGGCAAAGAAAGCTAAGCTGCCTAGCCCTATTCTGAAAAAAGGCATGAGAATATAAGTAGTATGTATATGTATGTGCGGTGTTTATTTATTTATTTATTTATTTACAATTTACAAAGTCAACAGCACAAAAACAGTTGAATATAGGCAGGATAACTAAGTCTAAACAAAGGCCAATTAATGACTTATATTTTATAGGCCAGACATGATTGGTAGGGGTGATATGCATAAGATATTGGACGGGACGGGACGGGAGGGGAGGAGAGGGAAGTGTGTGTGTGTAGGGTTTTGTCGTCGTGTGTGAGGTTATGTGTGCGTGTGAGTGTAAGTGAGAGATGATGATGCAAATGTTATGGCTAGGAGAGACATCATTTGTTCACATAAAGGTTTCGTGAAAAAAAAGCACTTTGCGGTGAACGTGTGAATCCCAAAATCTTCATAATCTCGTAATTTCTGTACCAAAAAAACGACTCACAATAGCTTTCACAAAAAATACATGTAATAATGCGATGTAATATTCTTTTCTAGGCTCGTATGAACTAATCCTCGGTTCATAATATCAGACACGACGCCTCTGCGCCAATAGGAATCCCGAAATGTGATAATGGATAGGATTACAAGAGAACTTCAGGACTAGCCAGCTGTGTGGCTTTTAATTTCACACGCTTTCAGAAGCAGCATCCGCGGCCGAGCGGTGTCCGCGCATCGGAAACGTTTTTTTTTTTTTTTAAAAAAGACGCAATTTTCTATATTCCCTGATGCCTAATCTAAGTTAGGAATAACTTGTACTATAGACATCAGTGCTCTTCCAGGTTACAAAGTTGCTTGAAATAACAGTAAATAGGTAATTATCATCTATTAATTTATAGTTACTTCGTTTACAATTTGCACTAATAAATCAAAATATTAATCAATTGGTACAAAAAAAAACATATAATATTATAATAAAAAATAGATTTGAGAAGTTTTGTAGAAAACTAAATGCTAACATGCAAAACTTAATGCTTACATTTCATTAGGAAAAATATATTTTGATTTCAATAATTTATTACAATTCTATTCAATTCATTTCAATTTGATCGTGCGGGTACAGCAACAAATGGCCGAGACGGGTATTGTATGGGTATACGTGGCATTTGTTTCGGGCGCTTCTATGTTTCGGAATCGCTCTCTGTGAGGACATAACATTAATGGGATGCATAATTTTTTCCATCTCATTCGGCAACGGATTCGACGCTGCATCTCCTGCGTGAGAAACGAGCGATGCTCTAACGGTAATGGAAACATTGTGAGAAAACCTTCATGACTCCATACTATAAGATAGGACCAGCACCCAAAAATGGAGTGTTTAATTGGCATAACTGTGCCTCTGGCTAATTTATAAGTGAGCAGTATACGGACTTTCTAATGGTAATGGGAATCATTGTAAAAAACCTGCCATCTCCATAGCATTGGCGATGGGCTAGCCCCCATGGGTCCGGTTTTCTTCAGATACTTACAATTCACCCTGTATGCCAACTTGCAAATACAATAACATACAATGTTGACTGTATTGCGCTTCACATCCAGCTTGAATATAATTTCTGAAATAACAAAGATAAATAATTGCTTTTCGTCTTTCGAGTTTCAAAATAGGGAATAAATTAAACAGGAAATTAAAGCAAATAAAACTTTACTCGTCAAAATTCATAAAATCGCACGAACCCACATAAAAACTCTCGATCCGGATATACCTTAGGTTAGTAAAGTGACAGTTAGGAACTTTAGCAAGTTTAATTCGATACCCGGGTCTCTCAAGACACGGATAAACAGTCAGATAACTTTTTTCGACACTTTTTGTACGTTTGAAATTTTTTGAAATTTCAATTGTACAAAGACAAGATAAACAGACAGATACACGCTATCGGAGGAATGAGAGAACGGCACACAAATTCTTTAAATTGTGATATATTTTGTTGAACTCTTCTGTGGCGTTGCTGAGCTTCCCAATCCCAAGCGAAAGGTCCTGGGTTCGAATTCCGATTGGGAACGAAGAAAAGAATCACCAGGGTCTTTGATGTTTACTTTGTAATGCCGCTGTTTCTGGTACCCACGAAGGGGTATTCTGGTACCCACGAAGGGGTATTCTAGTATAAGTTCAGAAGCTATGTATGAAAATGTTATATTGTTGAATTATTTCGTAAGTATCTACTTACCTACATACATTATAATGATTTGTTGCTATATTTTCCCAAAAGCATTTTTCACAGATCTACTAGCATTTTTTTTTTAAACATTCCAGTTATTTCTTATTATAATAATTATTATCATTTTTTTCACAACGAATTTCAACGCAGTGTTCTTAAATTTTAGAAATGTTGTGTGTGTATTTGTTCCATTCCTACTTTAGGTGATCGCCAATCTAATAAAACTGTGGCATTTCGGGCGCTTCTGATGACCATATTAAGCTGTAAGTCCCGTCTGTTAGTTTCTCGGTGGTAGTGGTTACTAGCTCGTCCGAAGTCGACAAAAGATCTATGTAGATCTTTTGTTCTTTTTTTTCATAGGTTTTGAACTTCCTCTCCATGTAGGTAGGTCTAAAATGGTCGTGGACTTTAGACGGATGGTTATATACACAGAGCAGCTTGATAGCTTCTAACAGTCGCATTGGCCACTAGCACAACACCCCTCCATCAACCCGCACTGAGCCAGAGCGTGCGGAGTATGCCTCAATCTTACTCGGATCCAGGTAAAACATTGTTCACCTTGGTGGGGACATTAATAGGCTACATTTTCCTAATTACTGTGTTATAATCATCGCTTACGCTATTATTAAAGATTTGTAAAGCCGGAGGCAAAAGGGCCTCTACCAAGGGACTGTGAAACTTTTGATCAACTTGAGAACTCATACCAGGCTTAAATCAACTCGGCACCATATTTAAATCCCCCGTATTGTAACAGAAAATTATTATTCACCCTTTCTGGGATATTTCCCTCGAGATTATTCTGTGAGTTATTTATTACTCATTTAGCAATTACTGTTAAGTTGTCGAATCTGGTACACTCATATGACGTCATAGCTTTACGGACTTTCCCACAAGGGGTGGCACAGGGCTTTCTATACCTATAGCAGGAAACGCAATATAGATTAACATACTTTCCCGTCTGCCTAGGTTTGTGGAAACTTAGAAAACTTATTATCCATGGACTCTACTCCCATTTTAGGATTTGCTACGTAAAAGGGACTATTCATTGTGATATCACTGCTTGTGTGATATCACTGCTTGTGTGGAAATTATGTCGTGCATTATAAATTATAACCGACCGCTTCACTTTTATTAAACGTTGTATAATTTTCAGAATCGAATGCCTACTAGTTCTACGACTCACAGAAGCACTATATAGTGTTTGACTTTGATAGTGACTACCAAGACGTCAATTAATGTCTATTGCAAGGGGATGAGAACTTAATTTCCCCTAATTTTAATGTCCTTTTTGTTTCCTTTTCGGCCAGGAGAATGTTCTAACAATCTCTAGTCTGAAAGGGCTAGAGAATGCGCTGCAAAATAATCAACTTTATAGGAAAATCTGTTTTAAATATTTTTTATCTTTTGTTTCAGGTAAGCTACAGAACAGCGGAGATGGGTGATATAATAGCCGAAACCTTGAACTCTCTGTGCAAGTGCGGAGCTAAACAAACTACAGATCACCTCAAATCTTGCCCGGAACGGCCCCAAATGTTACGAGGAGGATCCCATGCGAGCTTCGGCAAACGCCATAGCGGTGGTCAATTTTTGGAAAAAAATAATTTAATTCAATTTAGTATACCTTACAATTTAACGCTTCCACACGATAAGAAGAAGAAGGTAAGCTACAACATCCACCATTTTGGAAATAAGCATTGATAATACACTGTACTGTACGACCATGGCACTTTTTCTGTTTTTTTGGGGTTTCACTACTTCACTACTTCGTAGTATGTAGTAGTCGTAAAACTCCTCCACCAACCTGCACTAAGCCGGCGTGGTGGAGTATGGCTCAATCTGACTCGGATCCGGGTAAAGGCCTGTGCCCCTCGGTGGGGACATTAATGGGCTACATTTACTTTACTATTATTCACTTGGCTCATTGTGTTAACCCATGATTACATGATGGTACAACCGGTCCCGAAAGGCGTCCGCAAAGCGATGGCGATGAGATCGCTCTATAGGAAATTAAATCCGTGCCGTTACCTGGAGGTTCTATATTTTAAATTACATTCGGGCAGCTGGGCACTTCCGAAATGGTGCTGTTTTTACTAGATATCTTTCTAATAAGTTACTGCTTGCGATTCCGAAGGCGATACGAACTACACTAACTAAACTAATTAAAATGGTGTGTTTGAAAATGGAATCTGTGGCCACCGCGCAAGAGCTGTCGGATTTGAAGGTTGTCAGTTTAGTGCCTTTAGTTCCTCTAGTTTAGTGGTTTTGACACCTCAAGGATAGCCCACACTGAATTACTTATTCAAACTGAATTATCTCATTAGGCCTATTATTAACGACATTTAGTTAGAGAGGATTTGTTGTTTGAAATAAAATCTTCTATCGATAGACATGTTTCACCGATTTTTTCTAAAATCTAAATTGTAGGGTATGCAAGTTTCCCCAGTATCTCAGGCACCATACAAAAATGTCGGAACCCCTTAGATCCATGTAACTAAACAACATCGTGCAACAAATTCACTGATGGAAACGCCTACTTCTAGTCCTCCTATCGTGGGATGTTTACTTTTAAACCCATCAGGGCTTAATGTTTCGTACCAAAATATATTCATATTAATAGCTAACGGGAGTGACCCTAAGGCCAAGGTTCGGGCGCCAGATTTCATATTAAATGATGCGGCGGCGACCAATTTTAGGGTTCCGATCCTTAAAAGGAAAAAAGAACCCTTAAAGGATCACTTTGTTGTCCATCCATATCACAGGTCCATATTAAATGATGCGGCGGCGGCGACCATTTTTAGGGTTCTGATCCTTAAAAGGAAAAAAAGGAATCCTAAAGGATCACTTTGTTGTCCGTCCGTCCGTCTGTCCGTCTGTCTGTCAGTCTGTCTGTCTGTCTGTCCGTCTGTCAACAGGCCGTATCTTATGAACCGTGATAGCTACAGTTGAAATTTTCACACTTGATTTATTTCTGTTGTCGCTATAACAAAAAATACTAAAAATAGAATAAAATAAATATTTAAGGGGGCTCCCATACAACAGACATGATTTTTTGCCGTTTTTACAGATAATGGTCACCAGGCGGTATCTCATGAACCGTGATAGCTGGACAGTTTAAATTTTCACTGATGATGTATTTATATTGTCGCTATAACAACAAATACTAAAAAAAAATATACGCGTGTAGCACCGTACACGTGTTAGAAGTAAAACTTCTGTAGCTAGATCATTAAGTGGTACCTATACTATACACCTATACCTACCTATACTAAAAGAGATTTAAATTTCCAATTTTGAGATCCAATCTCTGCTTCAAGTTACTTTTAAGTTTCAGACGTCCGATTATTTGAAATTATTTTATACTTGTACTTACTTTTAATACGTCATGTCATTTATTTCCCACCATTCCTTATCTACAATTTGTCGCGCTCGTGGTGATATACTTAACTCATTCAATAGTGTCACTACTATTTGCATCTCGCTCAGATTATATACCATCTGACGTCACGTCTTTAAGCCGTCTCGCTCAAATTTATGCATTGCTTTGCTTGTTTTAGAAATCCATATCAACCCGTGTGAGCCGTGTGACATTGATGAAACTCTTTTCTTACAAACTGTATGGATCGCATCGCACAGCTGTCAAACATAAGTTCCGGTTCCAACAAAGAGGTTGAACGAAGTAGTTTGAGTCATGCTAGATATTAGGCTACTAACGCCATCTAGCGAAAGAGAGTGAGCGCCATCTTGGCCATACCGGAAATCAAGAACTCGTGGAAGAATGCTTAAAATAATTTTTATTTGTTAACGTTTCATCAGGTTTTTCTCTCACTAATTAACATTCTTTATTGTACGAATGTATTATTATCTTATCTGATTAGTTAAAAACCGTATTGAAAATAGTTGCGGTTTTAAAAGTCTTCAGCCGACCCTGACGTCACCGATTCCAATTTCCGTTACATTTCTTAGCCACTCATGATAGCACTCGCCTAGTAGCAATTGAAAAGCAAATATATGAATAACCCACAGTTGAGAGGTTAAATAAATTTTACCCCCGTGCCCCAAGAAGTTTTACTTCAAAAACAGATCATAATAAATATTAAGGGTTGTTCCCATACAACAGACACGATGTTTTGGCTGTTTTTATAATGGTACAGAACCCTTCGTGCGCGATTCCGACTCGCACTTGGCCGGTTATATTTTTTGTTCGTGCCGAATACGTAACTCCCTCTGAATCAGGCTTGTCACTCCTGGCTTTCCTGCCGTTGGGATGGGCTAGCCCCTTGTCAGTCAGAATGGAGAATTAAATAACTAGCCAATAGTAGACACTAGATCTGACATATTTTATTATTATTATTAAGTACATGATAAACTTTAATAAGACATTTTTGGATAGGCAACTTATTTAATTTTATGATCATTGTATTTATAATAACATTTGCACGTCTGCATGGCAGAATATAGAGTAAAATATTTAAGTGACATTGTTATAAAACCTGATGTACACCTATATTCAAGCAAATAAACGCTACTTTACTTTACTTTACTTTACTTTACTTTACTTTACTTTACTTTACTTTACTTTACTAACTTCACATTTGTGCCTCTGCCATCATTATGGGAAATAGCGTGACGGTACGCTATTTAAGTTTTTTTAAACGAATTAACGCAAATAGAGAAACTAGTTTGTTAGGAACATCATTCTGAGCACCTTTAATTATGAAACCGATTTGATCACAGCAACTTTATATTTCACCTGGCCTGAGTCGGTCAGCAGATTTAATGACAGAAAATAATTGTCTTTGCTTGACTTCATTTTTGTGATGGTTCTGTACCACAAGGGTGTTACCGGACCCTTTATGTACTAAGCCTCCACTTTCAGTCCGTCCGTCCGTTTGGCACCCTTGGGTACGGAACCCTGTATAAAAATACGCTCGTTCTAAAGAGGTTAAACCCTGATCGAAAAATTAGGCGACATAAGGTGTGTAGCGCTTGTCTATGGCACTGTAGCGTTCAAACGGGTGGGCTGATTTTAAAACCGTTTGTTAATAGAAGAGGGGGCTATTTGGGAGGTGTCAAAACCACTAAACTAGAGGAACTAAAGGCACCAAACTGACAACCTTCAAATCCGACAGCTCTTGCGCGGTGGCCACAGATTCCATTTTTAAACACACCATTTTAATTAGTTTAGTTAGTATAGTTCGTGTCGCCTCCCAAATCGCAGGCATTGTCTGACTATTTAGAATTGAACATCGCAAAGCGCGGCAAATTTAAAAATTCTTATGCTTGTAGCACCGTATATGTCACCGGATATACGTATATGTTACCGGCAAAAAATGAAATCTGTCATTCTACAGGGTTACTGGTCAGTTTACCTATAGATTGACGGTTTTCTTTGACGGAGACCTAAATGTTACGATGGCCAAAGATAATATAAACAGCGATGTGGCCGCTATAGAAAAGCACTCGTCCATATTAGACTAGCCAGACTCTATTTTTTATTTATTCGTACATAAAGTCCACGGCCCGCGATTTTTAACCTACCCACATCGAGTTAAAGAACAAAACCTATGAAAAAACCGAACAAAAGATAGACGTCGATAGGGTCTTTTGTTGACGTTGGACGAGCTAGTAGTTATTGATAGTTTAGAATACGTTTGATTGCCAGCCAGTTACACCCATCTACTATATTTTGGTCCCATCTCCGTTCAGGTGGAAGTGATTCAGTCGTTTTGTGGAGAACAAAGGAGAATAGATATGAAATTGGATTTAGATTCGGCATAATGGCGGGGCTTGCCAAATGCGAAAATAAATAGAGTACTGCGAAAGAAATATGAAAGGTTAAGGCCGTTCCTACTGGTCCATAGAGCAGACCCTGGTTGACTCAAATAGGGAAAAAATATTGTGTTTTGTTTGATTTAATTCAATTTATTTTATTACCGTCGCCACTCAGTGGTAGTAGTTCTAAATCTAAAGCTGTTAATACTGCTCTAATAGGACAGTCGGTTTAGCCATCCGATACCCCTCCACCAACCTGCACTGAGCCACCGTGGTGAAATATGGCTCAATTAAGCCACTATTGGTGAGGATATGTCGTTCATATAACGCAGTCGCTGCTAATCATGATCCCAACGGGCCTGACATCTATCACGATTCACTGCCGTGCTTTAAATACAAGATTTTAAAATTGTTTGAATAATATCTGTTTCTCTTGCTATATATACATGCACAATAATATCTAGGTTAACATTAGAGAACCTTTAATAATTAATTAAGTAAAGATTTGTATTATTTTTATAATGCTCCTTGTAAAGTGTGTCAGTAATGTTGTATACACATTATTAGGGTTCTAAGTCATAGGTTGCTACATATAATGTAACATCTGTACAACACTTAGAACGCAATAAACAGAGTTTGAGTTTGAGTTTATTACACATGCTTTTGGTGTTGCAGACGGAAATGTTTGGTCTAATCTTTATGTTGTAATGTTTGTCTGTACTGCTGTTTTGTGCATTAATAAAACAGCAGTAAATAAATCTTACTTGTATCCGAGTAAAGGCCTGTTCCCCTCGGTGTGGACATAATGAGCTACATTTACATTTACTTTTCTTTTATTAATGAAGCCTGGAAAGTAAGTGTTGATTTGCTATTTGCTAGCACTGCTTGATGGGTGGTGGGATCATAGTTTCCTAGAAAAGCAACTATTCATTTTCATAATTTCTTTATTGCACAGAAAAAATACAATAGGACAAAAAAGGTGCACAAAGGCGAGCTTATCTATACTATTCCCTCAAATCTATAGTTTTTGTCAAAGTGGCGTTAAATGTATGGGACTACCGGTACTATGATGACACGCACGACAGATAGTTGTTCCGTTTACTTCATTGCGGTTTGTGTATTTAAATGGAGGAGTTCTCATTTGGACGATAGTCCGCGACTTTTTTACGGCTAGTACGAGGCGGTATCGTGTCGTAATTTCGTAATTTATTTATTTTACTAACACAAGAACGACATACCTACAGGAAACTTAAACTTAAACTTGTCGTCATAGTAGGATTGCGCTGTAATACCATCGTGCTTACCTAACCGCGTGTTTATAATGTATTCAGATGCTGTCAAAAGGCTAGTGCAAACTTAATTTGGCTGTGACGCCCCTAGAATCGGTCTCATTACGTAACTAACTTTATTCACCTGCAATCTGCGGGATAGAACTCTTATCCCCGTAATAGTAAGTAGCTGTTATCTTATCTCAATACAAACTAGCCCGCTTTTCTATCCAAAGCCCGCGCCCGAAAGTAGGACATATGTATAAAGCCTACATTCTAGGGCGAGCTATTAAGAGATAGGTATTAAACTTAGTTACGTTCTCTCATTCCTCAGATAGCGTTTATCTGTGTTGTTTATCTCGGGCTTTTGACATAGCACACTTACAAAAAGTGTCAAAAAAAGTTGACTGACTCTGACTGACGGAATCTGACTGTTTATCCGTCTCTTGAGAGACCCGGGCTTAACGAGCTAGTATTTAAACGAGCAAAAAAATTGTCCAACCGACGTGAAATACAAATACAAAAAAAAATACAAGGCAATATTTTAGTCCGATGATCCTTGTGAGAAATGATCCCTGAAATTTAAGAATTAATCTTAATTTATTTATTTAATTCCATCGTTTTCATAGTAAACGATATTTTAAGGTAGCTTGTTTCCGTTCCGACCGCTCCTCATGCGTCCTCTGGTGGACATAAGCCTCCTTATTATGCTTACTTAAGTATTTGTAGTATCAGGAGCGAGAGAAGGATAGAAAAGCGCCCAGCAACCAGGGCCCGAATTCTACTGTACACAAGCATACCACAAGCCTGGCACAGGCTTCAATACGACGCATTTGGTATTCTACTAAAACCGGAATCGCAATTCACAAGCGCCAGCCTGACGCCAGCCTACTTCGTATTCTACTGTCGGACAGTAGGCTGGCGTCAGGCTGGCGCTTGTGAATTGCGATTCCGGTTTTAGCAGAATACCAAATGCGTCGTATTGAAGCTTGTGCCAGGCTTGTGGTATGCTTGTGTACAGTAGAATTCGGGCCGTTGCTGGTCGCTTTTCTTTCCTTCTCTCGCTCCTGATACTACAAATACTTAAGTAATACTAATACTATGTAAGTAGCGATTTTTCAAGATCCAGATAAAGAGTCAGATAACTTTATTTGACATTTTAAGTACCTGTGATATTATTATGTCAAATTCCTCAGAAAGTAGGATGGAAGGTGGACCAAGGCAGCAACAGAGTGGTGGCCGCGAACAAGGAAAAGAGTAGCTCTGTCAGCTATATCAGGTGGTCAGATGACATTGTAAAGGTGGCCGGTAGGCAGTGGACCGGAATGGCGGGGGTCAGATGCGAGTGGCGTGCTTTGGGAGAGGCCTGTGCCCAACAGTGGGATGATACGGGCTGATATGATGATGATGATGATTCCTCAGATAAACAGACAGATAAACGCTATCTGATGTAGTGAAATATGTAGTATCATGGAGTTTCCTTTTTGCGAGCGCGATGTGGAGGGCCGGCTTCACTAAGTTCGATATCGCTTGTTGATATCTGCAACTCGATCCGGGGAACCTCTGCTTTTATTCGTTTTGTGAAACTTCGGGACATGGAACTGGGCCTGGATGTTTTCTTGCGGCTCCGGCTTCGGCTTTTAATATTGTATACTTTATGAAACATACAAATATATGTACCTTTAAGAAACATAAATACTGTTGATTTTACACGGCGTAACACTGGCACAGTTGTCATGCGTTACATAGTAGCCATTTATTCCATACTCCATTTTTCGTGACAGGTGGCTAGTCTATCGTTGCAGCTATGAAGATTGAAGGTTTCCTCACAATTATTTCTATTACGCACAATCGTAAACCTGGAAATAGTTTACGATTTGCATTCGTACAACGTGCGTGCCATAAATTTGTAAATAACACCAATCAATTTGTCACAACTCATTAACCAAATAGCGAGAACATTATCGCCTCAAAGCAGCACTCGATTAATAGCGCTTCCGGTGAAAAACCCGCGCGGAAGTCGAAACAACGTCCATTTCCGGCGCGACAGGAAGCTCGCGTGCCGCCATGATGGCCGCTTCCGGTTTACGCAGTAAGCTATTAAATGCACCGTGACAGTAACCTTTTGTTTATTTTGTTTTGCCTGTTTTGTGTAAAACAATAGCTTTTAATTGGCAAGGGTTTATTGACACCTTTTCGATGTCGTCGCCGCTATGTCGCTGTTATTTCACAACAAGTGTATTATATGCGTTAAAAATATTACTAAAATCCCCTCTCTCGTTCCGACGTCCATTGTTCTCCACTGTAAGTTTGTTCGGCCTATGTCCTTATGAGAGTATACCGATTACACAAACGCGACAGAAAACATGGAGCAATTTCCCTTGCAAAACGGAAAAGGCACGGTGAAAAGTCGCCGCAATTTCGTTGTTTTAAGCATGCTTTTCGATGTAAAACGCACGTGTCGTCGATTCATCGAGCGGCAATTAGCTTAGGATACGTGTATTAAGACGATTGTCCAGCAAAATGCCCATCTTTAAAAAGTTACTGTATGTTTGATATGTGTAAAAATCGGTAATCAAAATATCTAAAAATTTAGTGTTTAACATTTTAGAAATGATCAGCGGTTTTTGTGTAATTTGCAAAAACACACTTTTTTGCACTTTTCGTGCAAACTCAACTGTCGCGCTGCAGTTTACGCTTTTATATACTTTATTTTATCATTTTTCTTTTATGATTTGTAAAAATTTCCACCACCACAAACCCAGTTGCTAATTTTAGCATTACTAGGCGCCTTAAACTCGAGTTATCTTCGAGTACTCCCCGCTTACCGGAGTATTTTCTTTCTCCAAATTGTATCTTTACCGAAAGGCGAAAAAGGTGGTATATATCTAGTTCTTAAATCTTGATACAGCTAATTTCAGCCCATCTAACTCATTGGCAAAGATACGAGAACCAAAAACTTCGCGTGCCTAAATCACAATCTTGACGATGTAAAAGGCATAACTTTTTTTCCTTCGCTCAGTTCTTTTCTGGGTAACCACAAAACACCTTTAACTTTCCCCTGAAATTGGACTTTATATCTTGTGTGGTAACGTTGAGATATCTTTGACGTTTATTGGTAGTTAAGTTTGTTTGTTGAGCGGGCTAAACTATTTTGTTTCCGACGGTCGAACGGCAGTAAATGTGGAAAGTTTTTAAAGGGATTATACGGGTATGTGTAACAGTAATACCCTATTAAATATTAGAGTTTGTAAAATAAATGGCGATTTTGTTTACTGTTTTTGTAAATCTTAGATACTCTCTTACATCCAGTTAGGTATGATATCCAATCCCAATATGACTGCAACCGAATTTTGTGCTGAATGATGAAAACTATACAGGGTGACTGCGGGGTCATGTAGCATTAAAGTAAACTAAGATTTGCCTATTAATTAGGAATATAACGCTGTAGATTAGAGCTCGCTAAGTCATAATTTTATTGAAGTAATAAAAATATTATTATATTTGCGGTCATGGTCACTCTACCCACTCTATCTACAAGTGCAACTGACTCTTTACTTTGTCATAAATTGTTTATGACCGCTGGTTTTGACACTTCTTACTCGTCTGATGGATTAGTTTATTCTAAATAGTTTTTTACATGAATATTATTGTAAGGTGACCAAAATTTCATAATGAATTAGGATAATTTATTTCTTAAATTACTGACGCATAGTTGTAATTATTTAAATACTATCTAGCTGTAACCGCAATCATCTACCACGTTACAAACAATAAGTTAAAATCACGACCCAAAAGTCACCTGTATAGTCAGGTGCAAAAAATATGAGTGCAACCGAATTTTGTACCGAATACTTGTTACAAATAAATTATTAAATAGCAAAATCAAATCATAAAATTTAAACTACAAAATGATTCCCGAATTTCGACTGTTTTAATTAAATTAAACCTAATAACGAATGATATTAAACGGCTAACGTGTAACACATTGGCCTCATTATTTACCTTTGTTACGATAAACAATTGAAATACGACCCAATTATCATATCGGAAAGGGGTAAATTCTGGCGGCGGCTGTACGCGATAAAATACAGCATATACTTCGAATATAGTCGACCGGGTGAAATTATTGGCAATGTCGTGTGTGGTGCAAGTTTCGACAGGCAGCGATAAACGAAATTGAAAGGAAATATCCTTCTTGAGCTACATCGGAAACCTTCATTACTCCACAGCTGCGGCGATGGGCTAGCCCCCTGTCACAAAAAATGGAATATTGATTAAGACCATTGTAACGGGACCCTATTACTGAGACTTCGCTGTCCGTCTGTCCGTCCGTCCGTCCGTCCTGTCTGTCACCGGGTCCGTCTGCACGAACCGTAATAGCTAGAAAGCTGAAATTTTCACAGAATGTGTATATCTGTTGCCGCACCAACCACAAATACTGAAATACGAGAGATATTGCAAATTAAAGGGGGCCCCGATACAAGAGACGTGTTTAGATACACTTACGCATTTCAAAATGGAGATCTTGACTGAAACTGTTTATTTATTGTCATAGCAACCATGTCATAGACACATATACTACACATTTAAATATGATAGCATATTTCGCGTCAACCCACATGGTTGTGGTTAGCCGGTGCGGTATGATGTAGACTCTCAATCCGGAGGTCGTCGGTTCAAATCTCGTGATGGCATAAACTTTTGAAATTTTCTTTTTGTTTATTTTTTTATTGTTTTGAGTGCTTTTGATTTGTTGTTTGATGGTACGGTACCCTTCGTGTGCGATACCAACCCGCACTTAACCGATTATTCTTTTATATGATTTTCTTTTGCCTTTTCTTTCTTTTCTTTCTTTCTTTTCTTTTCTTTTCTTTTCTTTTCTTTTCTTTTCTTTTCTTTTCTTTTCTTTTCTTTTCTTTTCTTTTCTTTTCTTTTCTTTTCTTTTCTTTTCTTTTCTTTTCTTTTCTTTTCTTTTCTTTTCTTTTCTTTTCTTTTCTTTTCTTTTCTTTTCTTTTCTTTTCTTTTCTTTTTCTTTTGCTTTATATCTAATGATTATACATCTGTTTTTATTCTAAGTTTTATTTTATTTTATTTTTATTCCCAACACAAGTGTATTCTTATTACTTACTGGGAAGTCTTGTTTTGTGTTTTTAACAGTTTGTAAGAAATAAACAACTTTTACTTTTTTACTTTACTTTTCATTGTCCTGCCAAATGGCCATCTTTGAAAAGGTATTCCAGCAGAATGAGACTTTTTCTGAATCCAGAAAAATATGTGTTATAAAACTGTCCCATGGATGAAAATTTTGTGTTTGAAAACATCATGATGTCATTGGGAACTATATGAAAAAAATAAAGTAATAGTTGTTTTTTACCTAAAACGAGTTGTTATATACTTTATACTTTATATTTTTATACTTTTTATCATATATTTTTATTACCTTTTTTTTATGGTTTACCAACAGATCTTACACAAATACACACAAATAGAAAAAAACAGTCCTGCTATATGTAGACCCAATTATAGGTGAACACAACATACCTACATTTAAAAAAAAAAACAGTTTAAACTACCTGAATCTACCGTTACTTAAGTATTATTTGCAAAACTAAAAACAATAAAAAAAATTGAAAACTAAATCACTGCAATGTTCTTTTTGAATTTACTTAAACTAAGATTAAAAATGATTTATGTCCATATTGACCACTTCCTAAAACGTCCACGTTATAATTTATGAATATTTCAACTCACAAATCCAGTTGCTAATTTTGACGATTTCTAGCGCCTTAACTGGCTACAATAATATGTGGGTACAACTGTGCCCCTGCCAACCCGTATCAGAAGATGCGTGAAACTTTGTTTGTATGAATTTCCCATCACAGTGAGTGCCTTAAATACCTAATGGTACAAGACCTCTTGCCTTCTGACGTCTTGATTTTTATACAAAATCGACACTTATTGACCAGAAGCTGGAACTTCGCTTAGTTAATCTCTGAAGAAAACTGAACTATTCTGGCCCTGTTCCCCACCGCACCGCGGCACCAGGGGAGGCGAAAGTGCGGGTATCCATGCATAAAGTACATAATATAAAAACTAGAATAAATAGGCTAACTAATAAGATTTTTTCAGTCACTAAATGTTTCAAGTATTTTTTATTTATTTTTTCACTCTTTGCAGATTTTCACCAAACTTGTATGCCAAGGTGGCATTTTCTAATAGGAAATGATTTTCACGTCCTTTATTTATAAGAAAACGATACCCAACACGACCTAGTACTTAAGCTAGGCCAGCTAGATTTTTTTGTTTGAGTCGCGGAAGAACCGATGCGATGGGGAACAGGGCCAGAATAGTTTAGTTTTATTTAGAGAATCATCATCATCATCAGAATATAACAATGCAAAGTTCCAGCCTCCGGTCACGAAATATCGATCCTCTGTCAAGAGCGCTTAGGTGCCAAATGTCCATTTTACCAAAATGTCTATGATCAAAAATGTTTACATTACCATACTGACCACTTTCCCGAGAAAGTCCACATTCTCACAATGTTTATTCTCACATTTCCTTGAAGACTACATTCCTATAATGACCACTTTTCCAAAAAGTCCACTTTCTCACAATGTTTACATTCCCTTGAAGACTACTTTCTCAAAATGTATTTCATTTCACATTATTGAGAATTGAACTCCTGCAACAATCTGTTGCCCTGGTACTTTATGAATTTTCCTCTGGAAATGGAATGGAAATAAAACTAAAGGAACAATAATCTGAATAGATTATAGTATTTGTGATAGAATGCGACATTCTTATACCTAGGTCTGGTCTATTTATTTCGCAGGGAAATGATAGAATCCGGGATTCAGCTAAATCCGGCTCGGACTATAATGTCTTTCTTGCAGGCTGCGTTTTGCTTTTTAAATAACAAAGTTAATACTGAATCAATTCAAAAAATCACCAATTTAACATCACTTTGAACAAGCACAATAGGGTGTGTCAGTGCAGTGCAGGTTACGTATGTCAAGCTCGTCCGTCTAAAGTCCACGGCCCGCGATGTTCAACCTACTAAGTTTATATATAACCTATGAAAAAACAGAAGAAAATAACTGGGTCTTTTGGACTCTTGGTCACTGGGTCTTTACTCTTATGGCATACACAGAAAATAGCTTAAATTCTTCCCCAAGTAGACACGCTTCACTACACATCGCTGTACCCCGTAACATTCGGCCTCCGAAATCGTATTGACAAGTTTCGGAACGCTACGTCTTTTTGCGAGAAACTTATTGAATGGGTTCTATTTATTCGATACGACAATTTAATGGTCCTGTAGATTTTCGGCCGCGATGGGTTGGATTACAGACAAAATGTATGACGGTCACGTAATGGATTCTTGGTATCGGGCAATGAAGAAACAAATGTGTTGGTACTATAAAATATAACACGTCATGTCGTATTCTATAGGCAGAGGTACAAATGTGCCCAGTTATAGCCAGTTATTCGATACTCAATGTCGCGTGACAAGGGGCTAACCTGTCGCCGCATATATGGAGAAATGAAAGTTTTCTTATATGTTTTCCATCACCCTTAGAACGTTCGTATAACGTACATACTTAAGGTATCATCTTCATCATTATTTACCCATTACAATATGTTTTCAATATTCTAACTCGTTTTCGGATACTATCAGCACTAGTGCTTACAAAGATTTATGACAAAAGCGGACTTTCGAATTCCTCAAAATAACAGAAGACAATACTATTACCTGAATTCTAATGAAAATTCACAAAATGTATGTCTGTAATATTAGTACAGACCATTACAATTTGATTTCTGCTGCTTGGAGTTATGGCTAGGATGAAATTATCAAAGTGTATTTGGAATAAATGATCGTCTCTGGTCTTGGAATAAGTTTAAATAGTAACTCTTCAATTCCGATTTAGTAAATGTTGCAGGATGTATGGTAATGATCGCTACCTGAATCATTATAAAAATTTCAAACTATCTGATGTACCTATCTGTAACTGCTGTTTTGTGTACCAAATATAATACACAAAAATAAATATCAGTAATTTCAAGCAAGCAACTATAGCTACAATACGTATTTTATTTATGTTTACGTAAAGTGAAAATAATCAAGAGTCTTTCAATCTAACCTGACTTTACTTCGTTGTAGATGTAAAACTGATATCGTTTTCAATTCGGATCCGCTATCGATAGAAAAAGACCGTAGAAACGATGATTTGAAAATGGAATTTAAGAAAAACATATCGAATTCGTGCAGAGTGGAGGAAGATTAAATGAAACTTCGATAAACGAAAAAACGCGTCAGAAAAAAACTAAATAGGTAGGTATCTCATATTGATTACAAATGGTTTGGCTTCTTTAAAATGTTCTATTGGGACTAGTTTGAATACTTGCTTGTTGATAACATAACATAGCGTCACGTCACGTATTTTTGAATAATTTTCCAACTGACAATAGCATTCACTGTATCTAATTTGTAAAAGTTACAAGTATTTAGCGACTTCTTTTATAGTCCAAATACTCTAAATATTATTAAGATAATGATGATGTAGATGACGATGATGCTAATGAGGCTACAAAAGATGCTGATGCTAATGATGAGGCTGTTGATGATGCTAATGCGGATGTTGCTAAGAATGATGAAGAAGACGTCGCCAATGAGGATGGTTTTGATGAAGACGATAGTTGATCTGAGTCTTCATAAATGCTGTGCCAGAACGCCTGACTCTTAGCATTCTGTTGTACTCCAAGTTTCAGTTGTTCTCCAATGTCCAGGTAAGTCTTTGCCACATTGTCGTACTCCAACCAAATTATGCCCAACGATGGGTCTGGTGTTGGATTTCTGAAAATAAACCCGGTATCTCATTTCAATGGTTTCGACGATACGTGTTGGTAAACTGTAACTGTAAAAGTAAGGACAAACTGAACCCACGTATGCAATGTATGCATCGCAACCAACGTGGGAGAGTTGATGTGCACACTTGTCCCACGTACACAATGCTTGACATTCATTTCTTCTGCGTGACTGACGCGTTGCGAACGTAGTTTCCAGAAACACACTGGTCATATGCGTGGAATGACGTATGATTCCCCTCCACCTTCCCACCCGATGTGGGACGCGTTTGTAGCGTTGCGTATGATAAGTATGTTTCTGATTCAAAGGTTTTCATACTTAAGAGTCTAGATATATATGTATAAGTTACTCTATGGTCTAGATATCATAATGCGTTGCATACGTTGCGTATGTGGGCTCAGTTTGTCCTTACCTTTAATGTCTATTGGATGTTGTTTATAACAATTGAGCCCAGATGTCTGTTAGATGCTGTTTATAACAATTGATACAAACCCGACTTTATCACACCACCCCGGCGGCGGGTCGGCAACGGTTCAGGTGTCAAATACAAGAAACTTTGACGAATTGACATGCTTGACATCCCAAGCGGGCGACAGCGGCGGCGGTGAAACGGGCTGTCTGTGTTGCGGATATTTTTCCATTACATCATTGACAACCACCAATTATGGCGTTATTAACCTTGTGATTTTTAGTTTATCCAGTCACAAAGTCTACTCACCCATATTTGGCAAAGTTAGTCCACAGTTTACATGACCGTTGAAGCAATTTGTAGCTCGTGGCCCCTTTGTTAACAGCAGGTGGGTTTTCCACGTCCATATTAAACAGATAGTAGAGGTCATCCAAGTGAGCTGCTCCAACAAATCCATATGCTGCTACTGCCGCACTCTTGCTGATATAGTTTCTTTCAGATACGGTAGAAAAAATGTAGAAAAATCTCTTCCCACTGTAATTTTTGAGTTTTTCTATAAAAAACTGTATTTTAGTCGTCATAGTTTTATCTGAAAGATATTCCAGAAAGACAGGAAGATTTGATTCCGGAAGACTTGAATGTTCGTGTGAGCCAAAATAATAATCTTGAATTGTATTAGATATATTCAAAGATTCGATTGGGGTCCGTTGTAGTAATAAGTCCGAGGGCACGTAATATTCGGGGAATGCTTTGCAGCGAGCAATAGTCGAATTGAGTCCTTGGACAAAAATAAAATATAAGGATTCAAACTCTGTGACTCCAATCATAACATCGGCCGCATTGTCTTTACCTGCCTCTATGAGTTCTTCTAAAGGTGCTGGTAAGAAACGTTCATTTCCAAAATCCTTTTCAACAGATACACAAAAGGGTACTATCACAGTATCATTTTTAAACATAAGGTCCAATGCAAGCACGGCGGGATATGTGTTGATAAGTTTTTCGATTGGCTGAGTCTGTAAAGCATTTAATAATTCTTCGGTACTATCAGTGTGTATCCCCAGTTCTCGCCCTAATGCAAAGGCCCTCCTTCTCGAGAAATGAGATTGAGCCCACTCATTATTGGGTGCTCCACTCATCATAATGGCACGTTTGAATAGGCCTTTCGACATCGGAGAGTACAAATGATATCCAACTGAAGCAGAACCAGCGCTGACACCAAAAATCATTACATTATTTGGATCTCCACCAAATTTGGCAATATTCCTCTGAACCCATCGCATTGCTTCTACTTGGTCTTTCATCCCAGCGTTTCCAGGCACATCTGTACTGTCCATATTTAAAAATCCAAGTACATCAACTCTATAGTTTATTGTGACTAAAACTACTCCATAAGGAATAAGGAAATCGGGCCCATAGATATTACCTGTGCCACTTTTAAAGGCACCGCCATGAATGTAGATCATAACGGGTAAGGGACCCTGGAATTGACTGGAATCGTTTGTCAGGCCCATAGTGTAGATGTTCAGATAAAGGCAATCTTCGTTTCCTGGAAGATATTTAAGTGCATAAACAACGTCGAATTGTGGGCACGTTGCTCCAAATTCCGTCGCATTTCTGACACCTTCCCATGACGCTGCTGGTTGTGGAGCCTGAAACGATCAATTAAATTTATTTCTTTCAACATTAATATAACCGCGTAGTTCGGCATTCGAATTTCAAATATAATAATACAAATTCTTACGCCTATACGTCTATAAACCTAATATCCCCATCTGTCATGCCAGGCAATCCTCATAATTCACTGAAATATCAAGGGTACCTACTTTGAACCGTAGTTTTCCAACAGGCGGTGCAGCATAAGGGACTCCTTGGAAGGCGCAGTACTGTCCGTCCCCTGTGACCAGTTCCAGCTGAGCTCCCTGAAGCCAGCCCTGCTCCACCTGCACTGTGCAGCTCTGTGCTGATGCTGCATGGATCTAAAATTGTAATATGAAATCTAACAACAAAGTCCACAACATGTCTCAGCAGTTCTGCATATTCATTCCGTTTCCGATTAATTTTGTATATTAATTTGATAATAAGCTTATGCCCGATTTCACTGACGGCTAGGGGACAATTTGCTCTTTTTTAACCGCCTTTCCAAAGGAGGAGGTTTAAAATTCGTCCGGATGTTTTTTTAATTTTATTTCTTATGTATGTGCCCCGATAGCGCCTGACGGATGGACCGATTTGGAAAATTATTTTTTTGTTTGAAAGGGTTTACCTTCCCATTGGTCCCATTGACACCAGGTCAGGACCTGATGATGGGATCCTGGAGAAATTGAGGGAACTCTTCAAATATTATAGGCAGACCTATAGTGATTTTTGTGTTTTTCATGATAAATCGTGCATTTACTCACGGTAAGCATAATATTGTGATTCGGAACTGCTGATGAAGACCACATATGGCCACCAGAACTGCTCAATACTAGGTACAAATACAATGCGTGGCTGACGGGCAGGCAACGCATAGCCTAAACCGGTGGACCTAGAGCCATGAAACTATGTACAAAGGTTCCTTAGTAGCGTGGGGTAGCACTGAGATGGGATTTGATAAAATTAATTCCCCAAGGGGGGGGTATAAGGGGTTACAGTTTGTATTAAACTCAATCTAATCAAATAGTGTTTGTGGAAGTCGGTTTTTGAAGTAAAACTTCTCGGGGCACGGGGGTAAAATTTATTTAACCTCTCAACTGTGGGTTATTCATATATTTGCTTTTCAATTGCTGCTAGCCGGGTGCTATCACGAGTGGCTAAGAAATGTAACGGAAATTGGAATCGGTGACGTCAGGGTCGGCTGAAGACTTTTAAAACCGCAACTATTTTCAATACGGTTTTTAACTAATCAGATAAGATAATAATACATTCGTACAATAAAGAATGTTAATTAGTGAGAGAAAAACCTGATGAAACGTTAAGAAATAAAAATTATTTTAAGCATTCTTCCACGAGTTCTTGATTTCCGGTATGGCCAAGATGGCGCCGCCGCCGCCGCCGCCGCTGGCTGGGATAAACAAAACCAGTGACGTGACCAAAAACTACTTCGTTCAACCTCTTTGTTGGAACCGGAACTTATGTTTGACAGCTGTGCGATGCGATCCATACAGTTTGTAAGAAAAGAGTTTCATCAATGTCACACGGGTCGATATGGATTTCTAAAACAAGCAAAGCAATGCATACATTTGAGCGAGACGGCTTAAAGACGTGACGTCAGATGGTATATAATCTGAGCGAGATGCAAATAGTAGTGACACTATTGAATGAGTTAAGTATATCACCACGAGCGCGACAAATTGTAGATAAGGAATGGTGGGAAATAAATGACATGACGTATTAAAAGTAAGTACAAGTTTAAATAACTTCAAATAATCGGACGTCTGAAACTTAAAAGTAACTTGAAGCAGAGTTTGGATCTCAAAATTGGAAATTTAAATCTCTTTTAGTATAGGTAGGTATAGGTGTATAGTATAGGTACCACTTAATGATCTAGCTACAGAAGTTTTACTTCTAACACGTGTACGGTGCTACACGCGTATCTTTTTTTTTCTAAAGTTTACTTTTTGTTTCAATTATAACAATTATACTTTTCAATAGTGATTGGCTGTTTTGCCCATTTCCATTATGGGAATAAACATTAACGTTCAAATATATGCATGCTCATCTCCACACGTCAGTTAAATCATGAGGCATACTGGCACATGTCACTATGTGTTGCTGAAAATTAGTTTAACATGAGATTTTGTAACATTTTATCGTTCTTTTAGAAACCGAGCGTTAATGATTGATGCATTAATCTGTATTTAAATTGAATAAAAATTACCAGTATAGTCGCCACCAGAAGGAACCACATAGTTTTCTTACAGTCAAACAAACACTATCATATACTTCAGCAAGTTTTTATCATTTATGGATTCTAACATACAGAACATACGATTAGACCTTTTGTGCATGAAATATTATCATTATAAAGACAAACTCTAGAAAAATATGTTCAAAGGCGAATATCCTTTTAAGTGCATAACAAAAATATTTCATTATTAACATTTAGCATAAATTATACTTTATTTATACAGCTGTGCTATTGTTGTATGCATACATTTTTCTGACCTCTAAAAAGTTAGGTTCAATCATTGTTTCTCTGGGGTGTACATGCCGATGGGTTTGGGTTCTGAGTAATTTATATATTAATAACTGCTGGAGTGTGGCTCAATCTTACTCGTATTGAATATAGGTCTGTGCCCCTCAGTGGAGACATTAAAGAGCAACATAATAATATAATTATAATAACTTATCATTTTGATGTCTCTAATTGACTTTTAAATTAAAATGTTTCAAAAATCATCATACATCATCCCAGAGCTGGGCAAACGCCTGGTGCCCTTCTGTTGCTGTCAGTGGGGCGGCAGAAGTGTATGAAATGGGAAGTATCTCTTTGTCACTCCAAAAGTCCAAACCCCTAATGCATGGTCTCATCAATAGACTAGAGGACCGACGAACTTCATACTTTCTAGCTTAACACGGTTTTGTGTTTCAAATTTTGCAGCTAATCGGATTTTCTTTCTCAGTATAGGTAATTTGATGACAATGACGACATCTTTGATTTTTTGTGGGTATTACTATGAATTATCCCTGACGGCCCCATAGCTCAACTCGTTTACTCAACTAGTTGAGTTAGTTGAGCCGTAGGACATAGATTATATTTCCATACTATTGTATGCTCCATAGCTCAACTATTTTTTGCTCAACACAGTTGCGGGTTGTACTAAATATTGTACAAAGGCGAGCTTATCCCTACTAAGATATCTCTTCCAGAAATCTTCACATTACTTCACTTTATGTTTTTTTGACAGGTGTCACTATTTTTGACAGGTGTCACTTTTTTGACAGGTGTAACTATTTTTGACATCTGTCACATTTTTTGACAGGTGTCACATTTTTGACAGGTGTCACTATTTTTGACAGTTGTCATGAATTTGACAGCTATTTCGATAGTGACAGCAGTCAAAAAAAGTGACAGCTGTCAAAAATAATGACAGCTGTCAAAATAGTGACACCTGTCAAAATTAGTGACAGCTGTCAAAAATAAGGACAGCTGTCAAAATAGTGACAGCTGTCAAAAATCAATAAGTGAAGTAATGTGAAGTTTGCTGGAAAAGATCTCTTAGTAAGGATAAGCTCGCCTTTGTACACTAATTTGTACAATCCCACAACTGAGTTGAGAAATGACGAAAATATACAATTCTGAGATTGTCAAGCCATTTTGTACATTAGGGGGCACGGCAGTGCCCCCGCCAAGTCGAGCGCGAAGCAAACACTGCCGTACCATCCTTTACTGGAACCATTTCGCCGCATTTTCAGGCCCCTATTTGAGAACCTCTGGATAAGACCAGAACGCAGAAATTTTCGTCATCTAGTAAGCTACAATCACATACTTAAAATCCAAAATTTCAAGTCTGTAGGTCATTTAGTTCCGAAGTTATTCGAAAGCAAAGTTTCGCATTTTCGACACTCACTCACTCATGATCATCATAGAACTAGTTGTTAGGTATCCAACACTAGATGGGTCTGCCAGTCTTCTAACTCGCGCTGGTGAAGTGTTTTTCTATTAGTATATAAAATCAATTTATCTTTCATTCAATGGTCAGTCAGTCAATGGAGTCTGTCATACTCAGGTACCTTATGGGGGTCAAAGGTCATAACACCAGTACTTCCCATAGACTCCGGTGCTGAAATTTGGTGCAGAGTTAGGTTTTAATAGCAACATAAAGGGAAAACTATACAAGGTGACTTTAAAATATCGATCAATACTTTGGGAAATGATGGTGGACGGGACGGGACGGGACGGGACGGGACGGGACGGGACGGGACGGGACGGGACGGGACGGGACGGGAAGGGACGGGAAGGGACGGGACGGCACGGCACGGGACGGCACGGCACGGGACGATCAATACTTTGGGAAATGATGGTGCCCATAGAATAATATGAACTTTCCCCAAGAAAAAAAATTTTGGGTCTCCCATAGTAAATTGAAAACAGCTGATCGGGGCAATGGACGGGACGGCACGGCACGGCACGGGATGGCACGGCACGGCACGGGACGGCACGGGACGGGACGGCACGGGACTGCACGGAACGGCACTGGACGGGACGGCACGGGACGGCCGACCGACCGACCGGCCGACCGACCGACCGACCGGCCGACCGACCGACCGATAAAACACGATGTGTCAAATAAGAAAATCTAATAAAATAAATGAATATACCCACGTTTCTACAAAAAGAAGTGAAATCCCACCAAAACATTCTGTAAAAAACTAGCCAAGTCTCGATGGAGCTGCTCGTTTATCTCTAAAAAGTAATGAAATCTAGACAAAGGCGTGCCAAGTCTAAGGTTCCTTACTGCGATTTCTTTATTATTATAGTTAATGTTGTGTGACTTGGCCGTTTAACATTCTTTATACGTTAGTGAGTACAAGTCAATTTTGAACTGCGTCGTGTTTAATTACAATAAATTACAAGTTGCAAGTTTCCTGATAGTATATAAAGGAATTCTATTTTAAGCAAATTAGTATGTAAAATACAACAGATATAACATAGGTAGTTACAACAGATATAACATTACGTGTAAACAAAATTGACTTGTACCCACTAACGTATAAAGAATGTTCAACGGCCAAGTCACACAACATTAACTATAATAATAAAGAAATCGCAGTAAGGAACCTTAGACTTGGCACGCCTTTGTCTAGATTTCATTACTTTTTAGAGATAAACGAGCAGCTCCATCGAGACTTGGCTAGTTTTTTACAGAATGTTTTGGTGGGATAATAATTTACAACTTCAGACTTGTTCCTAGATTTATTTCATAACCTTGGACACAACCCAGTTTGACCGTTTACACAGACAAAAGTTTTTATCGAGTATATAGGGCGTCGCTTAAGGGACTTAAGAGTTGACTACTTCACTAGGACTGTTAGTTCTGAGGATTGTTCTCGAAGGTAGGTCTGTAATGCAGCTAGGAATTATCCCACCTCCATAGAACCTCGTTTCGTCTTTATAACATGATGAGGAACAGGCGGGGGAGCTAACCAACGGGTTTGATTTATCCATGTAACCCAAGGCAACCTACACCGAGGTACACCTAATCATGACTGTAATATGTAACATACAGATTGTCTCAAAAGCAGAGACTGATATCCAATTGACTAGGTGCGTGGGAATGCGGCTCGCCAAACGTTTGTTGTATTCAACAAACGTTCGCATACGCAACCTATGTACGATGACGGGCCGCCAGACAGTTTCGCAGCGGCTGACCAATCACAGCTCTCTTACCTCGTCCCCCGCCCCGCCCGTAAATTGGTGAGTTGTGTTTCAAAGGAAAATGTATCTATACGCTCTTGAATAAGTGCTCCCTGCCCAAAAGTCATCGAAACTAGGTATTTATATGTAGTTCAAATGACAATACAGAATATGGTACCATCAAGCTGATGTGATGTTGGAACTCGAAGGTGGCAGAAGGAACCCCGGGATGGTTGCTTGTAATCCCGTTGAGTTTGGGCTCATTCAGTTCGTCGTGATAATTCCTATTCATAGCTTTTAGCGAAATTCTCATCATCATCACCTGATGATGAAGCCAGTCGGTAGTAAGCGGAACCCTGGGAGTCTTATAAACTAATCTACTTTGGGCTCATTTGATTCGTCTTGATAAGACCTCTTGATCACGAAAGGGTGATTTTAGTTTTTAAACTACTATGATTTTATACTGTTAGTGCCAGCCATTTCTTGCATAGCCCTCATTTCTAAGATTTTCTTAACTTCTACGGTTTTATAAATAAATTGTTATGACAACACACGACATTCGCGTGCTCTCTTATCAATAATAAAAGCGTTATGTTAAGCCTTTTCCCATATGAGGTGGATGAAAAATTTAATATAATAAATAAACAATTAATGATTAAGGATAGTATTTATTTGCATACAATAAATAGGCAAGTATCATTTCGAAGAGAAAAGAAATGTACATACATTTAAAAAGAAAATAAAAGGTCTTCTAACAAATAAAGTTTATTACAGTGTCAATGAATACCTCCGTGATGTTTTATAAAGCTGACGACAATTTATTATTTACTGACATCTACCTCTAAGTTACTTACAATATAAGTTAAAATTCTAATTTATAATGTGCCCTCCCATGGCAGAACATAGAGACCTATCATACAATGTTATTGATCAAGATCTGCATAGTACCTATGTTCCTGAATAAATGATTGTTATCTTTATCTTTGATATTCAGAAATTAATATGTCAATAATCGTGCATTTTTCCAAAGGATGGTATTGTCGTATGCTTTGACAGGATTTTGAATTTAACAGACCTTGCATTTCATTTCAAAAAATGTTACAACATACAAATGTTTGGAAATAATTATCGTCAAACTTCTATTTTGCCTGCCTACTTGAGTAAGAACAAATATATTTTTTTAGGTTCACTTGTAAATGACATCCTGCAAAAAATCTGGGAACCCCTGAAACCCTGATATAAAGTAGGTAATTTTAAACGTTTATATTTGGCCTAGCTACGCCTAGTAAATTTATTATGATGATAATATTGATAAATAAACATCCTCATATTAAGATATCGATGAAGATGATGCTGTTGCTGTTTTTGATGATCCTGATGAAGAGGATGCTGATGCTGATGAAACTACTAGTGGTCCTGATAATGTTGCTGTTGCAAATGCTGATGATATTGGGTATGGTGATGTAAATGAAGGTGATGATGATGATACATCTGTTGCGTTTGTTCCACCACGTTTAAAAGTACTAGTCCAGAACGCTAGACTCTTGGCATTTAGTTGCACTCCTAGTGTCAGATCTTCTCCAATGTCGAGATAAGTCTTGGCCAAGTTATCATACGCCGGCCAAAGAATGCCTAACGATGGGTCTGGCGTTGGATTACTGGAAATATAAGTTTTTAATTAATCGTTTTTCAGTATAATTATTCAATGAAATAAGAGCTTATAGTTACTTATGCTTATACTAGAGCTTATACTTACGGTTACAGTTAATTTATTTATTTGACTTATTATCGGACGAGGTACGGGCCTGCGAGCCATAAATACAGGTTATATTATTATCCTAGTTATGGCAGCAGTCAACCACCATTTTTAAGTGTACCTACCATTTTCCTTGAATAAATACTTTTACTTTTACTTTTTACTTTATTATTAAAAATAAGCTTAGCTTCAGTCATTGTGTTAAAATATAGTCAATAATTATTTTATCTTTAATTTGTGATAGTTAACCAATATAACTAGAGCTTCGGTTGCCAACATTGATTGGTTGACGACTAGTATCAGACAAAAACCAAGTAGTGTCGGTTCATAACATTGTTTCGACGTTGAATATCAGAGCGAAAGTTCTACTCACCCGTATTTAGCAAAGTTGGTCCATAATTTACATGATCGTTGAATCAATTTGTAGCTTTCGCTGTTTGTATTAACAGCAGGCAAATCTGTCACGTTCATATTGAATAGATAAAACAAATCATCAGTGTGAGCGGCTCCAACAAATCCATAAGCTGCTGCCTCATTACCGAAATGATTTCTTTCAGAAACAGTCGAAAATCTGTAGAAATACCTTTTAGCATTATACAATTGAGGGACGAGTTTATCCAAGAATATCTGCAGTTTGATAGAAAAAGTCCGATCCGAATAATAATTTAAAAACTCTGCGATTTTTTTATTTGGCAAAGTAACACTTTGGTGGTAACCAAAATAGAAGTCCTGAATAGCGTTTGATATGTTCAAAGACTGAATAGGAGTATGCTGTAGCAATACGTCCGCCGGCACATAATATTCCGGGAATGATCTATAATGACTTGTTGTCGAATTCAGTGGCTTTTGAAAGAGTATTAAGCTTTCGGAATCCGTAATACCAGCTAAAACGTCGACTGGGTGATCATTACCTAACGCCTCAAGTTCGTCTAGAGGCATACTTAGAAATTGTTCTTGGCCCAAGTTCTTCTCGGGGACTACGCAAAATGGAATGATCATCAAATCATCCTTTAGCATCACATCTATAGCTAAAACGGGGGGAAATGTATTAACAATGCTTTCAACTGGCTGATTTTGTAAGAAATCTAACAGTTCCTTGTCACTATCGGTATTCAGTCCCAGTTCTCGGCCAAGGCTGAAAGATCGAGTTCTCGAAAAATAACCCTGTGCCCATTCAACTGAAGGAGAGCCACTCATCATTATAGCTCGTTTATAAAGGCCTTTCGTCATTTGCGAATACAAGTGGTAAGCAACGGAAGCAGCTCCTGCTCCATTTCCAAAAATCGTCACGTTATCTGGATCCCCTCCAAATTTTGCAATATTTTTCTGAACCCAACGCAAAGCTTCTACTTGGTCTCTCATCCCGGCATTTCCGGGCACATCTACAGTATCCATACATAGGAATCCAAGTATGTCTAATCTATAGTTTATTGTGACCAAGATAACACCATTAGGAATCAAAAAGTCAGGGCCATAGTCATTGCCCGTGCCAGATTTAAAGTAGCCGCCATGGATGTAGAACATGACGGGCAAGGGTGCCTGAAATGTTGTACTTGAACTGTTCAGGCCCATTGTGTAGATATTGAGAAAGAGGCAATCTTCGTTTCCTGGCAGATATTGCTGTTCATAAAATAAAAATTGTGGACACACAGAGCCAAATTCTGTTGCGTTTTTAACTCCGTCCCATGGTAATGCTGGTTGTGTTCCCTGTGAAACAAACAACGGTGTTTACGGAGAATTTATTCTCAATTCAATTTCCGATCAATTTCATTATTTATTTTATAGATCAATGTTAAGGTTAAGTACCTTAAACCTTAGTTTTCCAACAGGCGGTGTAGCATAAGGGACTCCTTGGAAGGCGCAGTACTGTCCGTCCCCTGTGACCAGTTCCAGCTGAGCTCCCTGAAGCCAGCCCTGCTCCACCTGCACTTTGCAGGTCTGAGCTGATGCCATATTAAACTAAAATAAACAAAAGAACAGAATAAAACTGCCCGATCTATTAGAATCTGGACTTAGAACCCAAATAATTTAAACTAAGTATTTTAAGTGTCCTTTACTTAAAAGAAAAAAAGAACCCTTAATGGATCACTTCGTTGTAGTCCTTTTCACTCAGTTCTGTGGTCTCTTAGAGCTGGGAACAAATCTTACTTCTCGGTCAGTGCAATCAAACGATACGACCGTTTGTGCTGTATTATTTAATTATACCACTGACTTGAGCATACTTACATTATTGGCAATGATTATGTCTCTAGATTTACTCATATTGACCTTAATTTTACTAATTATTTCTCAAACAAGAGTAACCGGTTTGTGAGAGACGTTTGAATTTCTTCTAGATTGGACCCTTAATTACCCTTAAACATAAACATTATTAACAATAACTCACCAATGTAGTTGTTAGTATTAAGAACAACATTGTATTCCTTATCAAATACAAAAATTTGATTAGAACTGCATGACTGCACAACTTATAATAAGAGTAAGACTGCATTGATGAGAATTTTTATACTGCGCAGCAGTATCTTCAATAGAGGTGACTTTACTCATTGAATACATTTGAAGTAGTTATAATATTTGTGTTTGAATAATTGTGTATTTAGTTGTGGTATTGTTTTTCTAATATGGAAAAAATAAAATTTATTGTTTGTTTCCTTTTACTTGTTTTGCAGGCACTCAAACAAAAACTTAATATTCAGTAAATATTTTATACTTACTAGGTAATATACTAATAATAATATACTGAATAAATATGAAAAACCGACCAAGTGCGAGTCGGACTCGCGCACGAAGGGTTCCGTACCATTATCCAATTTCATACTTATTCTTCTTGATAAATAATTTACTTATGATACACAGCATTTTCAGTTGAAATTTTTACAGATGATGTATTTCTGTTGCCGCTATAACAACAAATACTAAAAAACAAAAGAAATTAAGTATTAAGGGGGCTCCCATACAACTAACGTGTTTTTTGTTGCGGTTTTTTATAGATAATAGTACGGAACCCTTCGTGCGCGAGTCCGACTCGCACTTGGCCGGTTATTATTATATAAAATCACCTAGAGGAAACGGTTTTTATTTATTTAATTACTCACTCAGGTCTATACCCTTTATTAGACTACGCTGTCGGCAGGGCCCTGTCTGACTCACTGTCTCTTTCTAGTCGTTACATCAGAGTGAGACGTCGATACAAACGTAAAGGTCTAAACGTAAGTCCATATCGCACTTGGAAGCTTTTTTAAAATGATCGATAAATTATTGTTTTCAATCAATTCAGCTTGTGGAAAAAAAAAATTTAATGCAAAGTACATTTGTTATTGTGTCGATCAAGATGATAGAATTGCAGGGTGTAATGTTGAAATAGAACTTGACAATGCTGATGAATTGATGATGCTGCTGATGCTGATGCTAACGTTGCAGAAGATGACGAAGATGTTGATGACAATAATAAATATGAGGAGGTTGAAGTGTGTTTTTTGACGACATGACGGTGACAAAAGCCATATCACTGCTGTCTTCAAAATAAATCAGCCAAAACGCTGACCTATCAGCATTCGGTTAAGTTCCCAGTCTTAGCTCATTTGCTATATCCAGGCAAGCCCTGGACAAATTTTCTTACGCCATAAGACGCCCTCTATTGATCTGGTGTTCGATTTCTGTAAAAAGTTATTGTATTAGTTCCATTAATTTTCTCATAAATTATGTTTAGTAAACATTATTCATTATTGTTAACCATTTTCATACCACTCAGTATTTTCAATAGAGTTCGTTATATAAATCATATCAATTTTATATTTTTATTTCGCTAATCGTGTTTAGTCATGGTTTCTTTATATGGAAAAACGATGTTATTGTTTTTTCCTTGTCTATATTTTAATAATTGGAACTGACAAATAGGACGTTGATTAGATAACTTATTGTCTAAGATGTGCAGACATAAAAGCAACTTTTTATAACGGTGAAACAAATATAAAAGATACTTTTAGTCACTATAGATTAAGTCTAGGGTATAAAAGTTCCTGTAAGTCCTTGTTTACCAGGAATACACAAGCTCTTTTCAAATAATAAAAAATAAATTTTATGTAATCATTAATATATTTATTAAATTTGTTTTAAAGATTGAAATCCTGAGGATTTAGAATTACAGAAATATTATAATAAAATGATAAAGCAAACTAACCTTATAAAATAAAAAAATCGCTTGGCATACACAAGTTAGTTAAAAGGGTTAAAATTCGTTAATTTATTTAATAGTTTTATAAAATTTATTATGATGATGGTTTATCAAACATCATCCCCCTTATCTTAAGGGTGTGTTTAGTAATACACTTGCCTGTTTTATTAAATTAAAGGACATTAGGAAGTTTCTGACCCAAACACATGAGTTTTTGCGGACACCAATGAAACCTGTGGTAGTTATAAGATAATTTTACCTTTACGATAATGGTGTTTTTAGGGTTCCGTATCGGAAGGGTGCCAAACGGGACCCTATTACTGAGACTTCGCTGTCCGTCTGTCCGTCCGTCTGTCCGTCCGTCCGTCCGTCCGTCCGTCTGTCACCAGGCTGTATCTCATGAACCGTGGTAGCTAGACAGTTGAAATTTTCACAGATGATGTATTTCTGTTGCCGCTATAACAACAAAATACTAAAAATCAAAAGAAATTTAATATTAAGGGGGGCTCCCATACAACAAACGTGATTTTTTTGCTCATTTTTGCTCGATATTGATAATGGTAGCAGGTAGACGCTTAAAATGTTCACAATATATTGAGTATATTATTTACTTCAAAAATAAATAAATAAATTAAAATTAAATTAATATTTAGGGGGGGCTCCCATACAATTTTTTTGCGGTTTTTTTATAGATAATGGCACGGAACCCTTCGTGCGCGAGTCCGACTCGCACTTGACCGGTTATTTATATCTTTTGGTAATGTTGAAAAAAAAAAACGTTTAGTTCATGAATCTCGATAGCTAAACCAGTTGATTCTGACACGTTTGTATGAACCGGTTGTGCCAATATGTATATCCCAAGACTCCCATTACCCACATTAGTCCATAACATGTATGTAGATGTCTCAGGCTGTAAAATAAGCCATAATTGATAACATTTCAAAAAAAAATAGCAGCTGGTTTTATTATCTCATAAGAAAATAGATGGGAAACGATGGGACCCGTATTTTTTATTTTAGTGTTTATTCTTATTTTTAAGTTATAATTCAAGATTTTTAGAGTTACTCATTCTAAAAGGGCGTAAGTACAATGTCAGGATTATAAAACGTTGAACTTTTGCCCATCATTGCATCAATAAAAAATTAAAATGTCATTATTCTGTCATAATATCACCCCCTGTTCCGAGTCACGCCAAAATCGATTACAGTCCGAGTCAGTTTTGGGCTTTTGGCGATACAAAACGATGGCATCTTAGACGCTGTATTCGATTATGGCGCTGACGGCGATGTCGCGGAACGCACTGTCAATATGTGTAAATACTCTTTTGTTGTTGTGCAACTTCGTGACAAGTTGACAACCAGCAGTGACAAAATTTAGATGACAGATGATGACTGACAGTTGCTTTTTTATTTATATCTAGCCTGTGGAACACATGCCATAAATCCTGACATTGATAATTTGGACAACATTTCAGTTTTTATTATTTAACTCCTAAATTACTGATCTAAAAATTCTGAAAAAAATATCTAAGAGCTCAGAACACTTAAATCTCGAAATGGTTTTCTAATTTTAGTACCATATCAAAATGAAAGGTTGTCAATTCATATCTGCCCGCCCCGTGGGTAATTTTTGTAATTTTTCGTCCTTCCTTTACAAACAGATAGTATCTTTTTCTTATCTTATCTTATTCTAAGATCATGAATGATGTTGTCTTTCTTGATGATCCTGATGATGATGAATCGGCTTCGGATACAATGAATAATCAGAAAACTCTTCCTTACAAGCCCTACGATTAGTGATCTAAACGAAGGAAATTCCTCAAAAAAGAATATGACTGGTTTAGGAATACCATTTTTTTTGATTCCTCCCTTTCGTCAACGCTTCTATAATTCTCCATACTAAAATTGTTCGACCGGTGTGCTTATGAAAGCGAACCTGTTACAAAAAGGTCGTTATTAGGGTTCCGTACCCGAAGGGTGCCAAACGGGACCCTATTACTGGGACTTCGCTGTCTGTCTGTCTGTCACCAGGCTGTATCTCATGAACCGTGATAGCTAGACAGTTGCAATTTTCACAGATAATGTATTTCTGTTGCCGCTATAACAGCAAATACTAAAAATCAAAATAAATTTAATATTAAGGGGGGCACCCATACAACTAACGTATTTTTTTAAGTCCGACTCGCACTTATTATTTTATTATGATGATGATTGTTAAATCGCCTTAAGATGTTGATGATGATGATGTTGCTATTGTTCTTGATGATCCTGATGATGATGAAGCAGCTCCGTATGCTGTTGCTGTTGCTGTTGCCTTTGTCGATGTTGAGGGTGATGTCGGTGGTGATGATGATACAATATCAGGATTAAAAAGACTTCTCCAGAACGCGAGACTCTTGGCGTTTGGTTGCGTCCCAATTGTCAGATTTTTTCCAATGTCCAGGAAAGTCTTCGCCACATTGTCATACACCGGCCAATCAATGCCCAACGATGCGTCTGGCGTTGGATTACTGGAAAATAAGGTTTTGTGTTAGTCCTATTTAAGTGCTAATAACACGAAATAAGAACAGTTTAGGTAGCTTGATTGAAATTTTATGTTAGTGACTCATATGTATACTCTCATAGGGTTCATTATTATCTAAACTCATACACTTTTCGGGTTGTCTAATATTCCCGCTTGAGGCGCTTGTTACAGTTACATAAGCTACCTACAATGTTAAATATGGTTTTGATCACACCTGCCCTGAAAATACATACTAATTATACCAATTAGAGGGAAGAAACGCCTTTATCCCGCCCTTCAAATCCTTTCATCCCAAGGTATGGAAGTTTGTATGAAAATCCTTCCGACCCAAGGGTGGGAAGTATGTGTGAAATTCCATTACATACCCGGTTTTTTTTATTTTTATTTGTCAGCAGTCATACTGCAAAGAGACTTTAACTGTCTACTAATTAAATTTCAAGTAAATTGTTACTGGCCACATACAGTTTTTTTTTACCAGTTACCAACCTCCTTGGTGCATACAGAAAATTAAAAACAAAATTATTTTTGTATATAAAACGCGCGGAATCACGGAAGAAGTGGCTGCATGACCTTATGATCTTAGCCTACTCCAGAAACGGGCGAATAAAAAAAGGAAAAGCCCGCGCATTTTCTCAAAAACTTCGAGCAATACATTTTCAGAAAATGAAGTCGTTTTCTTTTCCTTTTGCCAACGTATGAAATTTTCATAAGTACTGCAGATTTCTATGCATTTATGTCTATAATTTTCCTCGTAGGTGTAATAAAAAGCACTATACATACCTCAGGATAAAGTACAGTTCCATACCTCAAATGGTTTGCGCCCCTCGCAAGCTCGTGGCGCAAATGCCATAATCTCGGTATGGAACTGTCACTTTCTTCCCTTTGAAGTAATGTACTATTACTCCATTCTTTGTGTAAATCATAGATAATATGGACTTTAATTTTTAATTATACTTTAACCAATGTAGCTTCGGTTCATAACATTGTTTGGTTGACGATGAATATGAGAGCCAAGGTTCTACTCACCCATATTTAGCAAAGTTGGTCCACAGTATACATGATTGTTGGATCAATTTGTAGGTTTCGCTACTTGTATCTACTGCGGGTAAGTCTGACGGATTAATATTGAATATATAGTACAGATCATCATAGTGAGATGCTCCGACAAATCCATAAGGTGCTGCTTTGTTACCGACATAATTTCTTTCAGAAACTGACGAAAATCTGTAGAAATACCTCTTTGCATTATATAATTGTGGGATGAGATCATCAATGAAAAATTGCACTTTGGTAGAAACTACCCGATCCGAATAGTAGGCCAGAAACTCTGCAAGTTTTGTATCGGGCAAAGTAACACTTTGGTGGTAACCAAAATAGAAGTCTTGTATTGCGTTTGATATGTTTAAAGACTCAATAGGAGTACGTTGTAGCAACAAGTCAACTGGCACATAATATTCTTGGAATGCTTTGTAATGATCTGTTGTCGCATTTACTGGCGCCAAAAAAAGTAATAAGCCTTCGAAATCCGTAATTCCAGTTAAAATGTCAACTGGGTTATCATTCTCTAAAGCTAGAAGTTCATTTATAGGCTGAGTAAGGAAACGTTCTTGGCCAAAATCTTTCTCGGCGACTGCGCTATATGGAACGGTGTTCTCATCATTATTCCTTGACATCAAATCTACAGCTACAACGGGGGGATATTTATTCACAACGTTTCTAACCGGCTGATTTTGTAAGAAATCCAACATTTCCTCGGCACTATCAGTATCAAGACCCAGTTCCCGACCAAGAGTAAAAGATCGCAGTGTCGGAAAAAAACTCAAAGCCCATTCATTTATAGGACATCCAGCCATCAGTATAGCACGTTTGAAAAGGCCTTTTGACATTGGCGAATACAAGTGGTATCCTACAAAAGCAGCTCCTTCTCCGTACCCAAAGACCGTCACGTTATCTGGATCTCCTCCGAATTTTGCAATGTTTTTCTGAACCCAACGGAAAGCTTCAACTTGGTCTTTCATTCCGGCGTTTCCAGGCACATCAAGAGAGTCTAAACACAGGAATCCAAGAGCGTCTAGTCTGTAGTTTATTGTGACCAAGATAACTCCATTAGGTATCAGGAAGTCAGGGCCGTAGACATCGCCCGAGCGTGAACTAAAACCATCGCCATGGATGAATACCATGACGGGCAAGGGACTCTTATAAGTTGTACTTGTATCGTTCAAGCCCATAGTGTAAACGTTGAGGAAGAGGCAATCTTCGCTTCCTGGAAAATACTCCGTTCCAACGATTTGTGGACACACAGAGCCAAATTCTGTTGCGTTCTTAACTCCATTCCATGGTAATGCTGGTTGTGTTGCCTGTGAAATAAATAACGGTGTATGTTTTCAAGTAAATTTTGGATCTATCTTATTTTTTTAGGGTTCCGATCCTTAAAAGGAAAAAAGGTCCGTCCGTCCGTCCGTCCGTCCGTCCGTCCGTCCATCTGTCATGACCCCTTTTCTCAGGATCATGTTGTAAATTAATATCGATTACTCAGGTCTATGGTCCCTTGGAGCTGTGAAAAAATTAAACTTCTAGGTCCACGCAATCAAAAGATACCGCGATATTATGTCATAATTTTGCTGAATTTGTATGAACTAGCGTGGAACTCGCAAGGGAATCAAAATCTATAGGGTACTTCCGGTTGGCCTAGGGTCATGAAATTTGGAATGAAGGTAGGTCTTATAGCACAAGTAAGGGGAAAAATCTGAAAACTGAAAAAATCAAATTTCTGTTTTTCTGAATAAATATTCAATTTGGTTTACATGGATGACATCACACTTTAGTTTTGTATGTGGAATTCTAATTATACGTGTTACGCTCTCCAAATGTGATCGGAACCCTTGGTTCGCGAGTTCTACTCGCACTTGGCCGGTTATTTTTACATAAACGCAAAGGTTTGGTACCTTGAACCGTTTTGTTTCAACTGGCGGTGCAGCATAAGGAACTCCTTTGAAAGCGCAGTACTGTCCGTCCCCTGTGACCAGTTCCAGCTGAGCTCCCTGAAGCCAGCCCTGCTCCACCTGCACTTTGCAGGTCTGTGCTGATGCTAAATGAAGCTGAAATGAACGAAAGCCCAGAATAAAACAGTCCGGTGTATAAAGTGGACATTAAATTATTGTAATTAATTATATCTTCTATATTTTGAGTTTGTAGATATGTCGTAGCCATATCGTTGAATTGGCCATATCATGAAATGACCAACCGTGAAATATCATGAAATGACCAACCGTGAAATATCATTAAAAGATGAAATCTTTTACGGCAATCACTGTAATAGCGTAGGTGAAGACTAAAGGGGGCGACGCAGCAAAGCCCTCGAATAGTCTTCGTGTTAGTTTGACATGTATACCACAAAAAATATCACGTAGTGCTGAATAAAAATGCTGTTAAAATGACATGTTTTCATAAAAACCACCCATATCATGATAAATGGCCAAGCCATTTCTTCGGCTTTCAAAGAAATCTGAATAGACTAAAGACTTATTATTGAAATTAAATTAATAATATCCCTAGTATGGATAGCAGTGATTATTAGCATAACCTACGACAAAAAAAAAACATTTTATACACGGTGAAATTTTATTCATTTTGTTCCTTTCGGGGAATGATAGAACCTATGAATATGAACAACTTTCCCCAATAAACATAAAATGGAAACGCATTTCGCAAATGAAAAAAAAACTACTTTCAGTTGAACTCATCAGCTGGTTACAAGTTACTATGGGAACACCCCATTTTTTCATAAGTTTCTTGGGTAAAGTCGTTCAAAATGATAGGTACTATCATTCACCAAATGGAACAAAATGACTTAAATGTCACCTTATGTGTAACACTTACCACTGTTGTAATAAGAAGTAAAAACAACATTTTATCCCGTATATTATAATAAAAAAGAGTTGTTAAATAGAACTGCATGTACAGTTATAAAATAATAGAAGCACGTTGATAAAACTAATACTCGTATATTTTTGCACACTCTATTTATACTAATTTATACTACAGCTAGATAAACAGAAAAGAGTGACCTCTAAAGGAAAAAGTAATAACCCTAAAAGGCATATCGTAATGGAGTTCCGTGGTTTGAGTAATTTCGCGAAAGTATGTACATTCCGGGATTGAAGTGAAGACAACAATTGCTTGTAACAGAATAATAGAATATTAATATGTGTTTATCGTTTAAGTTATTTTCTGACTATATTATAACGTTCTTGAATAAATTTGTGATAATGCGTATTAAATTCAAAGATATTAAAAAAAGTTCTTAACCGGTTGACTCGAGCCATTTTTTTTAATTTTTTTTGTAAAAAAAAAATACATTAAAATTAGTTTGACAGTGGGTACCAACGTCAAAAATTAGACATTCATTGACGTCTTGGTACCCACTGTCAAAATAATTTTAAAGTCATTTTTTTTTTATAATTTTAATGTCAATATTGTTCCAAGGACTCTTTTGTCCTTACGCTACCGTGGGTGTTAATCAAATTCAAAATTTATTTATTTACCAAAGATTTGTTACAAAATAGAGTTATCTTTGAACACCACGATAGGATTAACCTGTATCGTGGTTTTTTTTATTGGTTATTTATTGGATTGCACGTTACGTTTTTACCCTTATCCCTAAATTAGCAACTGGATTTGTGGTGGTTGAAATTTTCACAAATTATGAAAGAAATATGTTAATGGCGTAAACTGCAGAGCGACACTTACGTCCGCGCAAAAGTGCGTAAAGTGCAAAACAGTGGGTTTTTTCCAAATTACACAAATACCGCTGATGATTTCTAAAATGTTAACTCAAATTTTTTAAATATTTTGATCACCGATTTTTCCTCCGTTCAAATAGTGTCACAACTAAAAACCAAATTGTTGAGAAAAACGCATTTTATTTACACTTTCGTTTTTATTTTACTTTTCTGCTCTTAAGAGGATCGTGTACTCGCGAGCTTCCATACAAAAAGCGTTAACGTTTTCCACCCCCTAAACCTTGTCCGATTTTCACAATTTTTTTACATGTTTGAGATACTATGGAAAACTATGCTCGTACGTTTTGATTTTTTTGAAATATATAATCGTCTAAACATTAAAAATAACGTTATTACCTACTCACGGCCGCTAATGAGAGGTTAAATAAAAATCACTCGCAAAAGAAGTTTTACCTCAAAAAATAAAACCTTGATTTATTAAAACATGCAATTCATACGGTACCCTCGGCGCTCGAGTCCACTCGCACTTGGCCGGTTTTTAAATAGACGTGTAAAGGTAGGTAATACCATTCAGACCAATTTTATTTTTATATAAATCACATATACTATAATCATATAAATACAATAGTTTTCAATTGTATTTATATTAAAATAAGACAGTGGTCTAGTGGGTTTCACACTTGCTTCTCACGCAGAAAATGCGTGCGGTTTAAATGATTATTATTTATTTATTATTTTATTTATAAAAATCAAATCCCGGTGTTGACCATGGAAAAATGAGATAAGTAATTTATCTTGAACTTACCTACGGACGTTCCAACTATGATGGAAAATATCATGAGGAAACCTTCATTACTTTGTAGTTGCGACGTTGGGCAAGCCCCTTTTACACAAATTACAGTATGTATAGTAACTATACGGGCACATTTGTGCCTTTGTCACCCCCCCCGTATGGTAAAGGCGTGACGCTTTATTTATTTGAAATATTGCAATAATATTTGCATCTGACTATTTGTGTATTTAGCTGTCGTATTGTTTTCTCTTTGAAAATATATGAATTTCATTGAAAAACATATTTAATGCTATTTTTAGCCGACTTCACAAAAGGATTTTTTTTATTTGTTATGTATGTGCCCCGATTGCGCCTAGACGGATAGACCGATTTGGAAAAATATTTTTTTTGTTCGAAAGGGTTTACCTTCCGATTGGTCCCATTGACACCAGGTCAGGATCTGATGATGAAATCCTGGAGAAATCGAGGGAACTCTTCAAATATTATAGACCTATAGTATTTTTTTGTTTTTCATAATAACTCGTGTAAATACTCATGGTAAGCATAATATACCCGCGGAATAGACGTGCGCAAACCCTGTCCTGTATAGGAAAGGACATGGAACGAGACATCTTCTGTCCGGACATATGTCCATTAATATTATATTCCGCGGAGTATTACCTAGCTATACTCCGACCTCCGTTAGTATAGTCCGCTGTCATAATGTCCGGACAGAAGACGTTCCATACTCCGAGATCGTTCCATACTCCGGGTCATCGTTCCATACTCCGGGATCGTTCTATACTCCGGGATCGTTCCATATTCCGGCGATCTTTCCATACCTACTCCGCCGGACATAGTGGAGTATTTTTATTTAGACAGGTCGGACTGTAACTATGTCGTTCCGGGACCGTACATATGTTCTGCAACTATTACGGTCCGGAACGACTCATGTCTAATACGGAACTGATGATGAAGACCATCGACAGTAAATTAATTTGAAAACACATAGACCGACAAGTCATTGCTTCGACTGCAAATTGTTAGACAAGACACTCCTTCAAATTACCACTACTTCGGACGTCCATCCGTCCGTCCGTCCGGGTTGTTGCCGCTAGGGGCCGAAGAGTATTACCGCTAGGGGCCGAAGCCTTTTTCAACTATTATTATTTAAATGAAAAGCAACTCGCACCTGGCCATAAAGGATTGTAACAAGTACAGTTAGCAACAGATTGTCGATAAGTCGAATTTCGTGGGTCGCATTACGTCCCTCGGGCTAGAGCCTACGACATACAGGCAGCCCCTAGTGTAGGACGTGACATATGTGATTTTGGTTTGGTACCCGACTGTACTTAGCCACTATCGCCCCAAGCGGGAATAGAAGTATGAAAATTACGCGATTTAATATTAATAATAATATTATATCTTTCGGCCCCGTTTGGTAATCAATGTATGGAGACTCGCGGTTACGAGAACAATAGGCTGGCCCCAAGCGGTAATAACCCGTCCGTCCGTCCGTCCGTCCGTCCGTCCGTCCGTCCGTCTGTCTGTCACCAGGCTGTATCTCATGAACCGTGCGTTGTAGCTAGGCAGTTGAAATTTTCACAGATGATGAATTTCTGTTGCCGCTATAACAACAAATACTAAAAATAAAAGAAATTTAAAAATAAGGGGGCTCCCATACAACAAACGTGTTTTTTTTGCGGTTTTTTATAGATAATAGTACGGAACCCTTCGTGCGCGAGTCCGACTCGCACTTGGCTGGTTATCTAGTTTAGCCCCTTCAATATGCCGCCAAATATTATAATTAAGCAACATTTATGTTTTGCGCAAGGAAACACACGCTGACTGGCATTGATTGCCGCTTTCTTGAAGTCAGTTATTTATAATCACTTGTGGCTTCAATTGTGTGCCGAATTTATTTGAAAATGTAGCGTTGTAATATTTCAAAAAATAAATAAATAGGACGCTTCGTTTTTTTTATTCATAAAGCCATTATACAAGCGGAAGAATTTCATTGATACTCTTCTTTTGCCCGACTCTGCCTTGTATAGTATACATTTGATGTAACAATAACGGAGAACATTTGAAGGTACCATTCATAACCCAGAAATCTGAACAACTATGCAATTTCAAGTTATCCCTCTGTGCTAAAGACTAGGACAATATTACCGTCTGAATTATAATGAGCAATTAAGAACTGTTTCCCATCGATTGTTTCGTACTCTTATGGAACTTCCAGTTTGCTAGGTATTTTCGGTAGCCCTTGGTTTCTAGTTCGGTTAATCATTCTTTTCATGGACGGCTTACTTGGCATAAACGGCGCACTGGTAGATGGGACATCTTGAGTGCATTGTTGAATAATTTGCACTGGGTAAATAGGAGCTGACGACGTTACGTTTATTAGTTCTTAAGTAGTTAAACAGATCGAGTGTTGTTATTCTGTAAGTATGTTTGTGTGTGTGTTCATGTGTGTGATTGTAAGGGAGGGCGTGTGTGTGTGTGAGAGTGAGTGTGTGAGGGTGTATGTGCGCGTGTGTATGTTTGTGACATTATTAGGGTTAATCAAAATACTAATCTAACTAAGAGCGAATTTTACCAACAAAAGAGTAACTTTTACTCGAGAGTATCTTCTACTTTTTCATAGACACCAGCCCCCTTATTCGCTAACGCAGTGATGATCACTCAATGATGATCCGTAAAAATAAGTCGACTAATTTAACCGACTTATTTCGATATTATTTGGTTACACGATAATTGAACGACACCATTTTAGCTTCTTAATTTTTACGGATCATCATTGAGTGATGATCATCACTGAGTTAGCGAATAAGGGGGCAGATCAGATCACCTCATTTTGAACTGTCATTGTCATACAAATTATTCCCGGGATAGTTATTCTCGTATAACTTTTTGTTGGTAAATCCAGCCTAAGGGAGACTTGGAGCCATCATACTTGGAGATGGTTACCTCGTGACTGTAGCGTTATTAGGTTTCTACATAAATTCCATAGTTTTGCACAAAGACAGTAGGTACAGTTCACAATTTTCAGATCTTTTCGATTACTTGTGCTGTGCTATAAGACATTGCTTTGTGCCACATGATTGTAGTGTAGGTCAACGGGATGTACCCTATAGGTTTTCAGTCCATTGCGATTACTATGAAAATCCAATTTATTTTTCATAAACAATGTCATTCCTCTCGACATGGTACCGCACTACACTGATCATCTTCCAAAATTGTTTTTTTTTTAGATTTAAATCCTATTTCAATGACTGCTCTCAAAACAAAGGCCTCTGGTACAGAACCATTTTACTGGTCGAAGGTACCACAGATAGACGTGAGCTTTCAACTTTATACATCCACGCTTTCCCAATAAAAAAATATACGCGTGTAGCACCGTACACGTGTTAGAAGTAAAACTTCTGTAGCTAGATCATTAAGTGGTACCTATACTATACACCTATACCTACCTATACTAAAAGAGATTTAAATTTCCAATTTTGAGATCCAATCTCTGCTTCAAGTTACTTTTAAGTTTCAGACGTCCGATTATTTGAAATTATTTTATACTTGTACTTACTTTTAATACGTCATGTCATTTATTTCCCACCATTCCTTATCTACAATTTGTCGCGCTCGTGGTGATATACTTAACTCATTCAATAGTGTCACTACTATTTGCATCTCGCTCAGATTATATACCATCTGACGTCACGTCTTTAAGCCGTCTCGCTCAAATGTATGCATTGCTTTGCTTGTTTTAGAAATCCATATCAACCCGTGTGACATTGATGAAACTCTTTTCTTACAAACTGTATGGATCGCATCGCACAGCTGTCAAACATAAGTTCCGGTTCCAACAAAGAGGTTGAACGAAGTAGTTTTTGGTCACGTCACTGGTTTTGTTTTTCCCAGCCAGCGGCGGCGGCGGCGGCGGCGCCATCTTGGCCATACCGGAAATCAAGAACACGTGGAAGAATGCTTAAAATAATTTTTATTTGTTAACGTTTCATCAGGTTTTTCTCTCACTAATTAACATTCTTTATTGTATGAATGTATAATTATCTTATCTGATTAGTTAAAAACCGTATTGAAAATAGTTGCGGTTTTAAAAGTCTTCAGCCGACCCTGACGTCACCGATTCCAATTTCCGTTACATTTCTTAGCCACTCGTGATAGCACCCGGCTAGTAGCAATTGAAAAGCAAATATATGAATAACCCACAGTTGAGAGGTTAAATAAATTTTACCCCCGTGCCCCAAGAAGTTTTACTTCAAAAAGTCTTTGCAGTCATACAGACGGACAACGAAGTGATCATAATAGGATTAATTTCCAGGGTACTTCTACTTGGTGTTTTATCACTTTTTGGCGCAACGGCAGTATCTAATATAATGCATAACGATACAAATACATCAAGTCTACAGTTTATTGCTACTAAGATAACTCCCAAATAAAACAAAAAGTGATCGATTTTGATTGAGATAATAAATAACTTAAGAACTCAGTTATAGTAAAATTATTTATTAAGAAAAGTGCAATGGTTTATTGTGTCGCTGAAAATGACAAAACAACTAATTTTTAAGCAGAACTTGATGATGCTAATGATGCTGCTGATGCTGATACTCTAGTTGTTGCTGAAGATGACGAAGAAGACGAAGATAATGGCAATGATAAAGAGGATAAAGATGTATTTTTCGACGATGATGTTGGTGGTGAAAACAGATCACTGTTCTCTTCATAAATTTTCCGCCAAAACGCCAGCGTATCGTCATTCAATTTAGTTTCCAGATTTAGCTCATTACCTATATCCAGGTAAGCCTTGGAAAAATTGTCGTACTCCAGCCATAAGACGCCCAACGATGAATCTGGTGTTGGATTTCTGTGAAAAAAATGAAAATTTCTTTATAATAATGTTTAGTTCAATTCAACATGGGTTAAGGATATTTCTCTGGATCACTATTATTTATTAAACTATTAAATGGTCTAAGAACTAAAAAGTGATCAAGTTTTGATTTCGCCTTTCCCGTTGATCACCCAAAGCAGCAAAGGGCGCGACATAGAATATGTCAGACATGATAAAACATTTACATTATGCCTAAGTGCAATTGTACATACATTGCTGCTGGCCGAACACAAGGACACCCTGTGTCGTGGGAACAAGAAACAGCGACGTCACAAACATGTCAATATCCAAGACTATTTTTTAGAAACTAGTTTTTTTTCTTCGCCGGCGGGATTCGAAATGGGACCTCTAGCTTGGGAAGCACAGTCCAAACCACAATACCATAGAGAAGTCGCCAAGATGATGTTTTATCAAATGCTGCTCACTGAAATACTCACCCATATTTGGCGAAGTTGCTCCACAATTTGCACGAATTTTGAATCAATTTAAAGCTTTCGCTATCTTTATCAATTGTAGGCGCATTGTCCACATGCATAACAAAAAGATAATACAAATCATCAAGGTGAGCAGCTCCAACTATGCCATACTGAGCTGCTTCATTTGCTATGATATTTAATTCAGATACTGCAGAAAACGTGTAGACAAACCTCTTAGCATTGTACTTTTCAGGAGTTAATTTGTCGATGAAAAAGGCAACCGAAGTAGAGACGGTTGAATCCGTTAAATAATCTACAAACTGGGGAAGGTATTCTTCCGGTAGAGTAGAACTTTGGTTAATCCCAAAATAGTAATTCTGTATTATTTTTGATAAATTCAAAGATTGTATTGGGGTATTTTGTATCAACAAATCCCCAGGAACATAGCATTCTGAGTATGCTTTGTAAGGAGCTTTTAAAATATCTAATGGAAAAAATGCAAGAAAAATTAAGCCTTCCATATTTGTTACGCCTACCACGACATCTACTGGATTGACATTACCCATCTCGATGAGCTCGTTGATAGGTGCAGCTAAAAATCGTTCATTGCCGAAATCTTTTTCAACGGTTACAGAAAAAGGAGTTATTTTATTCACTGTAGCAAACATTGCATCTAAAGCAATGACGGGAGGAAATTTAAAGACGAGATTTGCTACTGGCTCCTTTTGAAGCCTTTCTAACAGTTCCTCTTTACTATCAGTGTATATCCCTAGTTCTTGGCCGAGAGCAAAAGCTCGCCTCTCTGGGAAATATGACTGCGCCCATTCATTTACTGGAGACCCACTCATCATTATGGCTCGTTTAAAAAGACCTTTGGACATCGGAGAATACAAATGATAACCCACTGATCCTCCGCCAACACTCTGTCCAAATATCGTAACTCTATCGGGATCTCCTCCGAATTTAGCGATATTTTTCTGAATCCATCTGAATGCTTCAACTTGGTCTTTCATCCCAGCATTTCCAGGTACATCTAAAGAGTCTATACATAGAAATCCAAGCGCGTCTAGTCTGTAGTTTATCGTGACCAAAATTACCCCGTGAGGAATCAATAGGTCGGGACCGTAATGGTTTCCCGTGCCACTCTTGTATAAACCGCCATGTATGAACACCATAACTGGTAATGGTTCATCTGGATTTGTATCCGTACTGTAAATATTAAGAAAAAGGCAATCTTCGTTTCCTGGCAGGTACGTCTTAGTGAATATCACATCGAATTGTGGACACACTGCGCCTATTTCTGTTGCGTTTCTGACTCCATCCCATGGTAATGCTGGTTGTGGAGCCTGAAACAGAGAAATAAAACTAAAATCATCAAGCAGCTGAAGACCTGAGTTTTTTTTTATATTATATCAAAAAAATTACATACAGTTAAATACATTTGGCCCCCAGGCCAACCTGAGTCGTGGGATCCAGAAATCACAAATATGCAAACATGCAAGACCTGGAGGCCGATTCTAACCCATTAGACTCAAATGCGTCTTCGACAAAGGGGAGGAGCTTCGTCTTTTAATAGCTAGTAGACCTTCGCGATTGGTCCGTCGCCTATTGAGAGACGAAGCTCCGCCCCTTTGTCGAATTCGACAAATTTACTATAGAAACGAGAATTGGCCTCCAGGGGTGCTTTTCATCCTCCCCAACTGGGATTTAGACCCTCTCGGTTAAAGAAAATTAGTTTCTTTACTAGTTTAGTTTCTACTATTAAATTATCGACTGCATGTGCCATCGCGCATCAGAAAAGGCGTGACCGTAATTTTTACTTATTTTCTTATCTGTTGTTAATGTTTTTATGTCGACGTTATCATATGTGCATTTATGACTGTACCCTACCTTGAAGCGTAGTTTTCCAATAGGCGGTGTAGCATAAGGGACTCCTTGGAAGGCGCAGTACTGTCCGTCCCCTGTGACCAGTTCCAGCTGAGCTCCCTGAAGCCAGCCCTGCTCCACCTGCACTTTGCAGGTCTGTGCTGATGCTGCATGGACCTGATAAATGTGTATTCTGGATTGAATTATGAAAGACGAGTCCGCCCAAAGATACCAAGAGATAAGCTAAGCTTTGTTATTATTTGTGCAATATTATAGTATTATGAATGAAAAGACCGAATAAGGCATAAACATAATCATACCTAGTTATAATCTTCAGTTTTAATAAATAAATAATCAAACCCTTCAGGACAGGTCACTTTGTTTTAATATTCTATGTTTGTTGTTTTGCTTTCTTGAATTTCAGTTTCTACTACAAATTGATCTAGACATTGAATTATTTATTCACAACTTACCACAGTCATCATCACAAACACAATTAAGAACAACATAATATTTTTTAAAGTATTACTAATGTAATCTACTATTATTATTATCTATTTTTTATAGAATATTGTTATTCACACTCTACAGTAATGATTATAATGCATCACGGTTTACTGTTAAAAGCATAAGTATTTATTATTTGATTACTATAAGGCACTAGGCGTGCAAATCTTTTGTTGTTGACTTTTTGTTTACTTGCCATTATACCTATACTCCAATCCATATACCTAGCATTGTTTTTTTACATTTACTATTCATACTAATTCATATTTCCAATCCTTTAAAAAAGTTATAGCGGTTTGGGAGGTAAATTTAATTTACACGGACAACGCAATGAAATGGTATATAATATAGTATACCACATTCCATAAAGGATTGGAAATATGAAGAAAAAAAATACAAAAAATCAAATGTTATATGGACTGGAGTATAGGTGATTAAACTTTGCTCGGTGTTTAAAAGACAAGTACTTAGTAGTTTTATGACATTTCTTTTTGTTAATTAATGATTGTACATGAAGTGGATGTTTCCAGTTTTATAACAATTCACCAGAAATAATAAACCGGATAAATACATACTTTAGACCTAGTATTTCCATACCGGAACACAGAGCTGCGCTCCTGAACCAAAATAATAGACATGGCTCAAAAGGCTGCTCAATTAAAGTGGGACTGGACCGGCCACGTTTTTCGAAAGCTGCCAAATTTCTGGGTTAAGAGAGCTACAGACTGGCTCCCGGGAAATGCCAAGAGAAAGCTTAGCCGACCCAGGAAGAGATGGAGTGACGAGATGGGTCAATGGGATACGGAGTGGAGGGAGACCGCTCAGGATCGGATAGAGTGGAAAAGGGGGAGAGAGGCCTTCGCCAGCAGTGGGACACAGCAGGCTTGTAATAATAATAATAATATTTCCATTTCATCTATAAACATCAAATTATATCCCAGGTCTTACCTATCTGCATCCACCATTTACTGGAACAAAAATAGGACCAAACTTCTGGCTCACCCTTTCAAACAAAGAAAGCATTTTTAGGGTTCCGTACCCGAAGGGTGCCAAACGGGACCCTATTACTGAGACTTCGCTGTCCGTCCGTCCGTCCGTCCGTCCGTCCGTCTGTCACCGGGTCCGCCTGCACGAACCGTAATAGCTAGAAAGCTGAAATTTTCACAGAATGTGTATATCTGTTGCCGCACCAACCACAAATACTGAAATACGAGAGATATTACAAATTGAAAGTGGTCTCGGTACAAGATACGTCTTCACAACACGCTTGAAAAGTTTATACCAAGGCCATTTTGTTTTGGTAGGTAAGCCTTCTTTTAATGAAACTAAATTTAAATGATATGGCAATGTCGTCCCCGGACTTCTACAAAGACTTTAAATATTAATTGATGAATTACGACGTCTCTATTTATTATGTAGAACTTTTAGAAAATAATTATAAAATTAATAGTTTTTAATTACTTTTGTTGTCATACAAATCTCAGAGCACAGAAATTATTTTTTTCCTTTTGGCCACTTCAAGTTTGGCTGCCAGTGATGTTTTAATTAAATACTCTTTGGTGCGTTGAAATGATGTTTTGCAGTCTGCATGACATTGACATAATGAGTGAGTGAACCTCATTGTACGGAAATTGTAGATGGGTGTCTCACGTTTTCCAGTAGGAGTAGGTTGTAGACAGTGCTGCTTACGGCGGCGTTTAGTAGGTACTAAAGGCCCTAAAAGCGCGGCAAGCTTTGAATCAATTCAAATGTTATTTTTCAACTAGCTACAAAGTTATTCTGACATAAGATGATAATTTGAACAAAACTTTTTGGGTATTTCATGAAAAATACAGTTACAGATCACACATATACAGGGTGGAACAAACGAATGGGCCCTGGAGGGAAAGTACCTTAAAATCTCAAGATATCCGTCCGTCCGTCTGTCTGTCACCAGGCCGTATCTCATGAACCGTGGTAGCTAGACAGTTGATATTTTCACAGATGACGTATTTCTGTTCCCGCTATAACAACAAATACTAAAAACAAAATAAATTTAATATAAAGGGGGCTCCCATACAATTAACGTGTTTTTTTGCGGTTTTTTTAACCGACTTCCCAAAGGAGGAGGTTTACAATTCGTCCGGATGTTTGTTTTTTTTTTATTTATTTTTTTATGTATGTGCCTCGATAGCGCCTAAACGGATGGACCGATTTGGAAAATTAGACCGATTAGACCTATAGTGATTTTTGTGTTTTTCATAATAACTCGTGCAAATGCACATGGTAAGCATAATATTGTGATGCGGAACTGCTGAAGAAGACCACATATGGCCACCAGATCTGCTCAATACTAGGTACAAATACAATGCGTGGCTGACGGGCAGGCAACGCATAGCCTAAACCGATGGACCTAGAGCCATGAAACTTTGTACAGGGGTTCCTTAGTAGCGTGGGGTAGCACTGATATGGGATTTGACAAAATTAATTCCCCTGGGGGGGGGATAAGGGGTTACAGTTTGTATTAAACTCAATCTAATCAAATAGGGTTTGTGGAAGTCGGTTTTTTCTAAAGTTTACTTTTTGTTCCAATTATATAGATAATGGTACGGAACCCTTCGTGCGCGAGTCTGACTCGCACTTGGCCGGTTTTATTGAAATCGGTTCACAAATGATACCAGTTTCGAGGTAAATCAATTGATGATGGAAATCATCGTGAGGAATCCTTCAAACTCCATATTTAGCCATATGTCACGCAAAATGGAGTATTTCATAATGTGGGCACAATTGTGCCTCTGCCAGCCATATGGAAATGTAGTTTCACGGAAGTATGGTAGTCACGCCTCTAGAATCCGTATCACTATTACATTAGTAGAGAGACGCATGTCCTCATATAGTACAATATGAATACAGCATTTACTTTACTTTATAGGTACTTTATTGCACACAAATCAATACATTATGACAATTAAAAATGGAAATGACATGTACAAAGGCAAGCTTATCTCTATCGAGAGATTTCTTCCAGCAAACCCTGCATTTGTCTTAATCTGACGAAGGTCTGATATGGGAGTGTTTACCTGATGGGGCAGATTCTCTTATGAAACTTTGATACCGACAGTGTATCAAATATATAATTTACAAACAGGCACAAACATTGCTTCTGGCCTTACTCTAGGATACCCTGTGTTGTGGGAACCAGAAACAATTGCGGTGTCCCACTGCTGGGCAAAGGCCTCATCGGTCCGAGCCCACACATCTTTGGCTGTAGTTTTTTCCATCCACCCCGGCAGAAACTTGTCCAGGTCGTACCTCCATCTCCTTCTGGGCCTTCCTCTACGCCGTTGTCCGTCTGTAGGCATCCATTCATTCTGATTTCGCCCATTTGTCCGGAAGCGTTCGGCAGACATGTCCGGCCCAGTTCCACTTGAGTTTGGCGGTCTATATACCTTCGTCGACTATGCCAATTTTGGAGCGCAGTATAGTGATCCTAACGCGGTCTGTACGTTTAACACCTAGAATACTGCGCTACATTGCTCATCCAAACAGAGACATAATAAAAAATAAATATATTAACACCTAGGACCTGGGGTTTGATTGTTTCTTCCTCCCCAGCCGGGATTTGAACCCTTTTGCTTGGAAGGCACAGCCTCGACCGCAACACCACGGAGGTCCTCAAGATTATTTAACCGTTAAAACCATTAAACTCTTGCATCACTACAGCAGATTTCTTGTGCCGTATCTTTTGAAGTTGTAAAGTGTATCAATCAGGAGCTCAAACCCAGGAACCATCCTGTAATATAACATACACATGGCTGCGTATCGTCGCGGCTCGACACACTGCCGTATCGTCCCGGCTCGACACACTGCCGTATCGTCCTGGCTCGACACACTGCCGTATCGTCGCGGCTCGACACACTGCCGTATCGTCGCGGCTCGACACACTGCCGTATCGTCGCGGCTCGACACACTGCCGTATCGTCCCGGCTCGACACACTGCCGTATCGTCCCGGCTCGACACACTGCCGTATCGTCGCGGCTCGACACACTGCCGTATCGTCGCGGCTCGACACACTGCCGTATCGTCGCGGCTCGACACACTGCCGTATCGTCGCGGCTCGACACACTGCCGTATCGTCCCGGCTCGACACACTGCCGTATCGTCGCGGCTCGACACACTGCCGTATCGTCGCGGCTCGACACACTGCCGTATCGTCGCGGCTCGACACACTGCCGTATCGTCGCGGCTCGACACACTGCCGTATCGTAGCGGCTCGACACACTGCCGTATCGTCGCGGCTCGACACACTGCCGTATCGTCGCGGCTCGACACACTGCCGTATCGTCGCGGCTCGACACACTGCCGTATCGTCGCGGCTCGACACACTGCCGTATTTCAAACTTATGCTAATAAAACATCATTCATTGACACAGTCAAATAAAAATGCAATCAAAATTACAATTGCTTTCCAAAGCTATAGATATATATAGATGTCAACAGATACAGAATCGACCTATTGTTCCTGATTTCCATACTCTATGTATCTAGTTGGTTGGCAACCAGCCAGCTAGGCTCAAGGTCGCCGCGTGAACTTGGTCCTTCGAGCGGGCCCCAGATTTATTGCGTCAATTCACAGAATAGTAGCAGTTACAGAGGAAACTCGCAACGCAGCGTCAGATGTGGCTAGGCTAGCCCCTCTTCACGCAAAATGGGGTCTTGAATATCGGTTACGTTTTACGTTTTACCGTTCGTAATTTCGGGATTTGTTTATTTAAGTTGTTTGTACAATAAAAAAACTTTCATCAGATAGACCATGCACAAAGGCGAGCTTATTTCTTATGGTTCATGAGATACAGCAAGATGTCGGACAGAGATAGACAGACGGACGGACGGACGACGGAGGCTTAGTAAATAGAGTCCCGCTTAGCACCCCTCGGGTACAGAAATCTAAAAAGAAGTAGTTCTGTTAGTCCTAATCTGTGGTCAGTATTATGCAAGAAGTTTGCTTTTATGGGGGTTCGCAGTTTGAAAGTCAGTTCAAAATTATTTTCTTTTGTTTACAGATCTGTATTTTCCGGAACAAAATGATCTAAATGTAAACCGCAAAAAACAACTGCTAGGGGTGAATGATCTGATCACACATTTAATTTTATCCCCCAAATAGGATGGTAACTACCTACGGAACCATTCGTAAGCCCGACTTTTATTATTACTTCGTTTGCTTTGTTTGCTCCATAGCTTAATGTTAAATGAGAGCATTAGTTGGCAACCTAGAACGAGTACAAATAACACGCTTTCACACATTGGAACAGGATCTTATTTTGTTATAATTTTGGCAAATACTTCGTACTTGACACAGCACTTTGCACTTATGATAAATTCATCAAATCAGATTTTCAGTACCTTTACAACTTAACAAAACATAGCGTCACGCGTTTTTCCATACGAGGTGGCAGAGGAACAATAGTCTACCCACTTTTATTAACCGACTTCCCAAAGGAGGAGGTTTACAATTCGTCCGGATGTTTGTTTTTTTTTTTTTTTATGTATGTGCCCCGATAGCGCCTAGACGGATGGACCGATTTGGTAAATTATTTTTTTGTTTGAAAGGGTTTACCTTCCCATTGGTCCCATTGACACCAGGTCAGGATCTGATGATGGGATCCTGGAGAAATCGAGGGAACTCTTCAAATATTATAGGCAGACCTATAGTGATTTTTGTGTTTTTCATAATAACTCGTGCAAATGCACATGGTAAACATAATATTGTGATGCGGAACTGCTGATGAAGACCACAAATGGCCACCAGAACTGCTCAATTCTAGGTACAAATACAATGCGTGGCTGATGAGCAGGCAACGCATAGCCTAATCCGGTCGACCTAGAGCCATGAAACTTTGTACAGAGGTTCCTTAGTAGCGTGCGGGGTAGCACTGAGATGGGATTTGACAAAATTAAGTCCCCAAGGGGGGGGGGGGGATAAGGGGTTACAGTTTGTATTAAACTCAATCTAATCAAATAGGGTTTGTGGAAATCGGTTTTTTCTAAAGTTTACTTTTTGTTTCAATTATTTAATTTCAATTTCAATTCAATAATTTCATAATTTCTTTATTGCACACAAAAAAAAAGTTAACAAAGCACGGTAGGTAATATAAAGTGTGCAATGGCGAGCTTATCTCTAAAAAGAGACCTCTTCCAGCAAACCAAGTTTCGATGAGAGAGGCTAATAGCGAGCGGGGGTAGACCCATGTGTACAACAATAAATTTAAAAGGTTGCATACATAATTATATATTATGCATTCTAAAATTTACTTATATCCTAGACATAAAGACTAAAATAATATAAATATGATAGATACCTATATAACATTATACTTTATTTATATTTATTGCAATAAACAACATGTTAATAAGTACAGTTAAGTTTCAATGTCATTTTACCCTTAGGGCGTAGCAGTATTAAGATACATGGCTAGATCAATATCATCTAAATAAATATTTATTTATTTATATGTATATATTTTATTTTATTTGGGACATCAGCACATACATAGTCAGTGATTCAATGCTCCATTTTGCGAAAGGCGGCTAGCACATTTCCAGCTATGGAGTAACACTATCAGCTGTTTTCAAGTTACTATGGGAGACGCAAAAGTTTTTTTCATTTGCGACCATTTATGTTTCTTGGGGAAAGTTGTTCGTAATGATGGGTAATAAATCCCCAAAATATTGACAGTGATATAAAAATAACCGTATAATTATGTTGTAATATTTTACTAGAGTTTGGCATCAACTCGCGTTCTGATTGGTTGCACTAAAGGATGAGACTAGTAAACTACACAGCTAAAGTTAGTTTACCTAAGTTGTTCAAAGTAACAAAATATATTCAAGAACTAAGCACACCTGCATAAGTTTTGGGTCCAAAACCCGACATGAGTTTCATGAACGGAAATAGTTAATTTAGATTGGATTGAAATGATGTTAAAGTTATAAAGTTGAGCATTGTCTGTTTTATATTTCTGTCCTGCCCTCGAAGCATAAAGGTAAGGACAAACTGAGAACAAGTACTCAACGTTATGCAACGCATTATGATATCTAGACTCATTGTTTGAAAACCTTTGAATCAGAAACATACTTATAATGTCCGTCCAGCCCCCTTATTCGCTAACTCAGTGATGATCACTTAATGATGATCCGATTAGCCGACTTATTTTGATATCCTTTGGTTGCACGATAATTGAACGACACCAATAACATCTTAATTTTTACGGATCATCATTGAGTGATCATCACTGCGTTAGCTAATAAGGGGGCAGATCGGCGTGGGAAGGTGAAGGCATGCTACCAGAGACTATATATCCAATTGACTGAATGCGGCTCGCCAAACGTTTGTTGTATTCAACAAACGTTCGCATACACTACCTATGTACGATGACGGGCCGCCAGAAAGTTTCGCAGCGGCTGACCAATCACAGCTCCCTTACCTCGTCCCCCACGCACCGCCCGTAAATTGGTGAGTTGTGTTTCAAAGGAAAATTTATCTTTGCGCTCTCCACTAAGTGCTCCCTGCATGCTACTCACGTGAGTCGTGCATTTTACCACATTTAAATGTCAAATTTCGCGACTCAATGACGTTTCTCGATACATGCGAAGCGAGCATTGATTTTGACATTTAATTGTGGTAAAATGCGCGACATACTACGTGAGTGACGTGCTTGTGCTAGCTAGGCGCTAATAAAGTGAGGTACAGAGCTCAACCTAAACAAGGTGTTACAGTAACAATACATAACGTACAGTGTACGTTATGTATTGTTGTCTATGGGTCTATGCCTGAAATAAACAAATTGAATTGAATTAATGGTACTGGCCAATCTGGGAGCACTTATCCAGTGGAGATCGCATAGCTACATTTTCCTTTGAAAAACAACTCACCAATTTACGGGCGGCGGGGGACGAGGAGGTAAGAGAGCTGTGATTGGTCAGCCGCTGCGAAACTGTCTGGCGGCCGCTGCAACTGGGCCGCGGCCCGTCATCGTACATAGGTTGCGTACGTTGAATACAACTAACGTTTAGCGAGCCGCATTCCCCCGCAGGCCCAGTGAATTGGATATAATATAGTCTCTGAGTACAAATGGTCCAGCGGGACGAAAAGTGCGGGAATAGTTGGCATGTGAGGTCTATTTATAAAAAAATGGTCAAGTTCTAGTTGAAATCGCACAAGAAGGATACCGTACCATCGTACAACACAACTTAAGCACTCAAAACAATAAAACAAAAAGAAAATTAAAAACACGTCTCTTGTATATTATTATTATTATTATTATTATTTATTAAATTTCCAGACGTGATGTCCAATATTAATTACAATATAAAAATAAAAATACAATTAAATTAAATAAGATTATAGAGACCCCCTTTAATTTGTAATATCTCTCGTATTTCAGTATTTGTTGTTGTTGCTGCAACAGATATACACATTCTGTGAAAATCTGAACTTTCTAGCTGTTACAGTTCATGCTCTAGGACCCGCTGACGGAACGGACGGACAGACGGACAGCGGAGCCTTAGTCATAGGGTCCCGTTTGGCACCCTTCGGGTACGGTACCCTAAATATGGTACTTTATTCATGATCCTCTTTGCTACAATAAAATGTTTCATCATCTGGTCACCGGGCTAGTGATCTAGCCTTTGAACCTAGACCCACATTTCCCAACATTATTATTTTTCACAAAAGCCTCTGGAGCGTAAAATTATTCTCTCCAAAACTGCCAAAACCTGAGTCGACTTTCAGGAGAAGCCATTTATCATAATCCATTACGCGATAAATCTTATTATTCGAATTTTCCCTTTTATTACGCAAATTCCTGGTCCCCGAGTCTCGTACATTTTCATTGTTATTTTTTTCGTCAGTAACAAATATCCATTCACTTGATATTATTTTCATGATACAACTCCTGTGCCTTTCGAGTTTCCAGGACATCATGTTCACATTCAGCGACTAAAACCGAGAAGTGTTGAGTGGGACAGTAAAATAATCGTTATTAAGGGTTTGCATAGCAAAAATCAATAGTATATCCACTGCTTCCTAGGACGAAGATGCCATATTTGGCTGTCAAAATAAAGAAGGCCGATGCCGACAAGCATAATACTACATTTTGCGGCTTTGGCACACCTCGGACACTCCATAGAACACTCGTAAAATAATCACCTATTCCTACTACATAACCAAATGATGTTTGTATACGTGCAAATGTGTGCGTAAACTTTGCTAGGGCTGGTGGCGCGGCAAATGCAGCGATTTGCGGGGCGAACCGAAAGACGAGACGGCGCGACCCGAACACAAGAGTGTGCATTATTATGAAGTGACTTTGTAGGAGCGCTGCCGTTTAAATAGGTACCTAGTCGGGTTCTCATTGAAATAAAAATATATATTGTATTAGGTAGTTAGTATTTATTTAGCAATGACAAGATAGGTAGGTAACTAAATAAATATTGCTTACACTAAATGCGATGTAAGTAATAATCAATTATTTAGATTATTTAGAGACTGACACTAAAATATATAGGTATCTATCTGCAATCAATAAATAACATGCTGTTTTTAGATGACAATAGACACCAAAATATTGCACAAAACTTCACCATTATAATTTTAAAATTGCAAAATCACCCCAATATTAATTATACGCGTCGTCACTCGTCAGGCGTTCAGCCCTGTCTATTGATCCTTTAACCAATCCTTTGACGCCAGGGGGTGGGGTGCGGTATCTGAATCAGCGCGGGGAAGGGAGTGGCCGTTCTGTACGGAGTACTATTATCTCTTCTGTGGCTTTGGGTTGGAAGAAAACGATACACTACTCGATTACCATAAGCGACTCGGGCCCCTGTTCCCTTGATGCTTTTATTGTTAAATTTAAGCGTTTGATAATAATACTAAGTAATTGTTTGTCCCAAGCTTTTATTTTCACAAGGTGTTCGCTTTTGTGTGGATGTTTGAATAAACTATTGTGGAGCGCAATCAATTTCGCGATCGCTTGTCCTGTCAGCTGTCAGTTACAACTGACAGCTGAAAATAAGAATAAGAAGACGAGGAATATGAAAATAGTTAGGATGGCATAGCTGCGGCGATGGGCTTGCCCCCTGTCACGCAAACGGAGCATTGAATCACGGGCTAAAAGTGAGACACAGTTGTGCCTCTGCCACCCCGTGTGGGAACAAGCGTGACGCGATGTTATGTTATATTATGTTGGGACAAAAAAAGAGCACGTTTTATCAAGGGATTTAAATAATCATTAAAAGATGAGCCTTCAGATTATAAACGGGCGATTTTTCTATTTCCAGAAAGCGTTTATCTGTCTGATTATCTGAGGACTTAACTGGTTCGCCGACAAATCTGCGGTGTGCTTCTGAGAGTGAATTGGTTAAGTATTTAATATTTCACAGGTACATAACCGTTAGAATGATTTGCCACATAAATATCTGTAATAAATAACTGTCAAATTCACTTTGTGCTGCTGCCACTTCGCCATAATTCTATGCTGTTTACTTTCGAGTTTCGAATTCATTACCCAACTACCAGCAAAGCCAGGGGAGGGTTATTTTCATCTTGTTTTTTTTAAACATAAACATCATAGGTAAACATGACATGAAAAACTAACACTGGAAGCTGAATGAAGCGTCGCTTTCGCGATGGCTGAAAATATAAATATCCTCCAACATTTCGCGCGCAAACGGAAACGAGCACTGAATTGGTACTGGCTGGGGAGTGAACGGAGGCCAGATACAGATAAGGATAAATTTCCATGTATTTATAAACAAATAAAAATATAACATATTCAACTTACGCCTCACTATTATAGTCCAAAACCAACGAAAATTTGGGGAGTGATTTGGAAATTTAGCGACACAAAATACGAGCAGTGTGATAGACTAAGTATGGCTCAATCTTAATCGTAGCCGGGTGGCCTGTGCCCTTCGGTGGGTAAATTTATGGGCTACATGTTTTTATCACCGCCGCCGCCACGCCGCAGCTAAATAATCACAATTTTGTCATAAAACATTTTTTTACGAATATCTCTAATCGCTTCGCGAACCGCTTCGCTCTCATTTTCCCGGCAAAACTCTACTTCCGGCGTCGCCGACCGGAAATGCAGACAGTTGAAGGCTAAGTTTCCGGTGTGATCTTAGCGCGCTTTTTAGAATGTACCCGCAGTGGCAATTATTATGCTCGATGAATAATAAGGTTTATGGTTTTACTCGTTAAAAGTACTTTTTAGGACTTATTTTACAGGGATATCTCGATTGCGCAACTAAGCGAATTAAGTTACAAAGTTAATTAGCCCATTTTATTGTTCCCATCTAGGGGCACGGGCCCTTAATCGGACACGAGAACGATTGAGCCATACTCCACCATGCCGGCTCAGTGCGGGGAGGGGTGTCGGGCTAGGGCCAAACCGACTGTCAGAAGTTATCAACCTGCCTTATTATTAGGCACAGCATTTATTTTTGCTTATAGTAATCAATTAAGAAGTTTATATTTTTTATAATTTAACACCAGAAATTTAATTAATTTCAGCTATTTTCATGAATTTTGTAACAGTTGAGAGAAAAATAAGCTCCAACAAAATAGACGTAATTATTCCACGATTCGGAACTGCGAAACGAGATAATGCACGTTTAAATTACGCGGATTCCTAAATGAAAATGCTGGCCACCATTCATTTCGTTTCTTGATGATCCACAGAAAAAAAGATAAGAAAATAAACCTGAGCTACAAAGGAGCTGTCACAGATAAGGTCGACGTGTTTTCGCGCCCAAATTAATTCGTTCCGATTTTCTTCACACAATTCAATGTCAGAATAGATTTTTTCCTTTGCCTTGCTTAATCAGAAAAAAATGCCCGATGTAAGGTTCCATCTGTGTGTTTTATTTCTGTTTTCCTTTGGAATGCAGGGTAGGATAAAACGCGGTAAAAATAATATAAAAAAGATCAGAGGATGCATAATAATTAAACAATAAAAAAACAAATAAAATGGCAGCTTACTTACTTATTCGCAAACCTGGATCACACCTCGGACACTCCATAGAACGCTCGTAAAATAAGCACCTATTACTACTACATGACTAAATGATGTTTGTATACGTGCAAATGTGTGCGTAAATATTGCTAGGGCTGGTAGCGCGGCAAATGCAGCGATTTGCGTCGGGCGAACCGAAAGACGACGGCGCGACCCGAACACAAGCCTTTGCATTATTATGAAGTGACTTTGTAAGAGCGCTGCCGTTTAAACAGGTACCTAGTCGGGTTCTCATTGAAATCCTAAAAAATGTTAATGTTCACTTTGATCCTTCATACATTAAGTTACAAAAATGGAGTAGGTAGGTATCGAATAACTGTCTAAAAGTGGGCACAGTGCCTTTGCCACCTCTTATGGGAAAAGGCGTGAAGCTATGTTATGTTGTTGTTACCTACTATTACTTATTCTGAAGTAGTTAAGAGACACTTGGCGTGAACTGTAGGTAGGTACCTACCTATGTAAAAACATCGTTAGGATTGTACAATATTCGAATTTTATGTTAAGTAGGTACCTAGTCTCTGAAAGATTCAAAACAACCAAACCACTACAGGACAGGGTTCGAGCGAGACCCGGCCGAAGCTCGCTGTATGTGGACCCAGCTAATGGCGGCGCGCCGCCGCTGCGACAAAGTTAGTGCGTGCGTACTTGGGTCAATCAACTTTTCTGTCAACGCACGCACTCCCTCTGAAAGTTCTTCGAGGACTAGCAGCTCAACGGCACTATCAAAGGACACAATACCGCGCCATGCATGCAAAAAAAAACACAAACGAAGATCTTCGAGAACGTAATCAAGTGCCCCGTAGTGCCTGCTAGCTTAGATACTATTATATTGTTATATTCGTCAAATGTGTAAATTTAACCATTTAGCGTATTTTAATAATAAATGGTCGGGGACAGCAAAGTGTGGGTAAAATAGTTGATTGACCCACCTACTACCTACTTTTCAACTCGAAGTGTTTCGTTCGCGTTGTTGAATCGCACCAACAACGAATAGCACGAAATGAATACCTATATAATAAATGTAATTAATTGATAATTATGTATTACGGAAGGTTTAGTACTAGGTATCTTAGAAAATGAAATATGAAAGAGAACCTTTAGAGAACCTCTCCTTTTTTGAAGTCGGTTAAAATAAAATATTACGACACTGACTTATTTATTATCAATTATCGTAGTCAGTAGCTAGTAAGTACTACAAACATATAACTCTGTCTCTGTCTCGCACAAAGTCTGTCCTTGTGAGAGAGCGAGACACACACAGCAAACGCTGACCAAGTTACATTCCGGGAGTTAAGGTATTAGAATTTTTATTTCTCAAAAGAACAACAATAGAGTTGCTGTTGCTTACCTTCTTTCATCAGTCGGGACGGGAACCGAAAGAATCTCCTGTCTTTGCTGTTTCTAGTTGACGACAGACACACAAATAATGCACAAAACTTCACCATATTATATTACCGGTTATTATTCACCGTATACGCGCGGTCACTCGTCAGGCGTTCAACCGCGTCTATTGATATTTCAACCAGTCCCTAGACGCCAGGGGCGGGGTGCGGTATCTGAATCAGCGCGGGGAAGGGAGTGGCCGTTCTGTACGGAGTACTATTATCTCTTCTGTGCCTGGATGCAAAATAATTTGACCTGCCTAAAATGATTTCATAACAAAAGATGCGTGTTTTACACCTTTCTACCACACCCTGTACAGTACAACCACCCCAAAACAATAGTGGCAAAGAATGCTGCAAATTATTCGCTCTACTCACCTCTATGTACCAAAACCAGTGAAGCTTCGCTCTACCAAACCTCTCTCAGACTTCACTCTTATTACAAACGTCGTAAAAGCAAGAGTGTGCCAGCAATGGTGTAGGTTACCTTGGACTGTGTATTTACTCGTAAATACTTCAGTTGTAGCTTGTGGCGATGTCGGTGGCACAGATTTATGCGTTTTAGTCCTAGCAATAGCAAGGGCAAGCGTTGCCGAATTGAAACTAGACAGATTATACTTAGTGGAAGAGGTGCCCTAAGATAGTGAATGAAGGCGAAACAGTCTTTTTTCTAGTTACCCAAATAATCTGTCAAGTGCGGGTCGAACTGTCACACGAAGGATTCTGCACCATCTTACAAGAAAAAGTACAAAATAAACGGTCATTGCAACTCGCGCTTGTAGATTGTTACCTCGTTGACGACCTCTGTGGCGTAGCGGTTGCGCGACTGCCTACCATGCAAGAGGTCCCAGGTTCGAATCCCGGCTGGCGACAAAAAAACCCTCAGGTCTTGGATGTTAACATGTTTGTGATGTATTTATTTATTCGTATTCTGTTAGTGCCTGCCTACCCAAAAGTAATTACTACCTAAGGGTAATTGACCGTGTCTAGTCTAGCAGACTAATGTGTTTTAAACGAAACTAGTCTGGCTTAACTTTCGTTAGCAAATATGTGTTTTGGAACGAAAACGCTTTCAAAACACTTTCTTGTTTGACTATCGTTATCGACTCAAATTGTGAAACGCCGACACGGCACTTAAACATGTAGTTAGTTTGAAAACATTTCAAATGCACTTACTGAGTTATTATCCACTAGATTATGTAGTTTGGAGATTGTTATGGAACTTACTTTTTTAGGGTTCCGTACCCGAAGGGTGCCAAACGGGACCCTATTACTGAGACTTCGCTGTCTGTCCGTCCGTCCGTCCGTCCGTCTGTCTGTCACCAGGCTGTATCTCATGAACCGTGGTAGCTAGACAGTTGAAATTTTCACAGTTGATGTATTTCTGTTGCCGCTATAACAACAAATACTAAAAATCAAAAGAAATTTAATATTAAGGGGGCTCCCATACAACAAACGTGATTTTTTTGCTCATTTTTGCTCGATATTGGTAATGGTAGCAGGTAGACGCTTAACATGTTCACAATATATTGAGTATATTATTTACTTAAAAAATAAATAATTAAATTAAAATTAATATTTGGGGGGGGGGCTCCCATACATATATTTTTTGCGGTTTTTTATAGATTATGGTACGGAACCCTTCGTGCGCGAGTCCGACTCGCTCTTGGCCGGTTATTATTTTTATTTATTTATTCAAAAAGTTTAACAATGCATAATAATTCAAGATAACATCAGCGGAAACCTAATAAGGTTTATCTGCTGAATGTGAGCCGCTATAACTAGTAATGTAACTTATATTAGATTATAAGCTAATTTAGAGCATAAGACAGGTATCGAGCAGTACTTTTCTCTTTTATATAAATCAATAAAGTATTTTTAAGATGATTTTTGTATTTATGTTTTTTTTGTTTTAACAATTTCGCTTAGAATTGTGTGTGGAAAGGTATTTAATATATATGGAACTAAGTATTTCCAATGTCGTTTACCGTGCACATTTACATATTTAGGTAAGACATACACATATAGGTCTATCTGTTAGGTGTCTAATGTTGAACATAAACTTAACTTAAACATAAACGTGAATACAGGCACGTATAAGTGCGGCGATGGCCTAGCCTTCTATTACGCAAAGTTATGAAATACTTAACTGATTTAAAGTGGCCATAATATGGAATTTTACTGTTATTAAATAGTCAAAAGAGATACTTTTTTGGAACTGTCTAAACGGTAATTTTGTTAATGAGTTCTATGAAATACTAGCATATTGACGCCATCGCCATTACGGTGTCTTTTTGAAGTAAAACTTCTTGGGGCACGGGGGTAAAATTTATTTAACCTCTCAACTGTGGGTTATTCATATATTTGCTTTTCAATTGCTACTAGCCGGGTGCTATCACGAGTGGCTAAGAAATGTAACGGAAATTGGAATCGGTGACGTCAGGGTCGGCTGAAGACTTTTAAAACCGCAACTATTTTCAATACGGTTTTAAACTAATCAGATAAGATAATAATACATTCGTACAATAAAGAATGTTAATTAGTGAGAGAAAAACCTGATGAAACGTTAACAAATAAAAATTATTTTAAGCATTCTTCCACGAGTTCTTGATTTCCGGTATGGCCAAGATGGCGCCGCCGCCGCCGCCGCCGCTGGCTGGCAACCAACTAGCATGACTCAAAGTACTTCGTTCAACCTCTTTGTTGGAACCGGAACTTATGTTTGACAGCTGTGCGATGCGATCCATAATACAGTTTGTAAGAAAAGAGTTTCATCAATGTCACACGGGTCGATATGGATTTCTAAAACAAGCAAAGCAATGCATACATTTGAGCGAGACGGCTTAAAGACGTGACGTCAGATGGTATATAATCTGAGCGAGATGCAAATAGTAGTGACACTATTGAATGAGTTAAGTATATCACCACGAGCGCGACAAATTGTAGATAAGGAATGGTGGGAAATAAATGACATGACGTATTAAAAGTAAGTACAAGTATAAAATAATTTCAAATAATCGGACGTCTGAAACTTAAAAGTAACTTGAAGCAGAGATTGGATCTCAAAATTGGAAATTTAAATCTCTTTTAGTATAGGTAGGTATAGGTGTATAGTATAGGTACCACTTAATGATCTAGCTACAGAAGTTTTACTTCTAACACGTGTACGGTGCTACACGCGTATATATTTTTTCTTTTGACTTCATAAAAAAGAATGGCTAGAAATAATTCTCTAGAGCACACTCCCTAAAATTACTTGACAATGCCTGCGATTCCGAAGGCGTCGTACTATACTAACTAAACTAATTAAAATAGTGTGTTTGAAAATGTAATCTGTGGCCACCGCGCAAGAGCTGTCGGATTTGAAGGTTGTCAGTTTAGTGCCTTTAGTTCCTCTAGTTTAGTGGTTTTGACACCTCAAGAATAGCCCACATTGCCTGCGATTCCGAAGGCGACACGTACTATACTAAATAAACTAATTAAAATTGTGTGTTTGAAAATTTAATCTGTGGCCACCGTGCAAGAGCTGTCGGATTTGAAGGTTGTCAGTTTAGTGCCTTTAGTTCCTCTAGTTTAGTGGTTTTGACACCTCAAGAATAGCCCACAATATAAGCTCCGACGCTCTTACGCGGTTACCATAGATTCCGATTTTGAACTCACTTTTGAATTAGTTCATCAATACATAAAAAATAATTCAAAAGTGAGTTCGAAAATGGAATCTATGGCGACCGCATAAGAGCTATCGGACTTAATATTGTTGGCTATTCTTGAGGTGTCAAAACCACTAAACTTGAGAAGGCATAAACTGACAACCTTCAAACCCTTCTTGTGCGGTGGCCACAGATTCCATTTTCAAACAAACTATTTTAATTAGTTTAGTTATTATAGTTCGTGTCGCCTTCGGAATCGTAGGCAAGGTCAAGTAATTTTAGTGAGTGTTACCTATAGAATCGGCCACAATGTCAAGCTATATTGTTGCCAAGCTGTACATAATGCTTCAGCTTCAAAAATGTTCCTATATTTTGACTATCTTGAATATCCTACTGTGCCTTTGCCGCTCCGGATGAAAAAAGCACGAGGCTACACTGAAAAAAAATACCTTAACAGTTTAGCTACACAACTTTTTGGTTATAGTCAACTAAACTAAACTTTAGCTACGTTAGCGAATTGATTTTCTGTACTTTCGCGAATTGTATATATGCTTTGCTGTGGTAGCCAGATGTTTGGCAAACTCACCACAGCAACTATACAGGGCCCTAATGCTGCTCTGAGAATTTCACTTATATTTCATTACTATTTCATTACTATTCCATTGCAAACACCCAATCAAGGAGGATAATAATTTAGGAGAATACCAAATGACGCCATTTTTGGTGTTTGCAATGGAATAGTAATGAAATATAAGTGAAATTCTCAGAGCAGCATTAGGCCCCTGGTATTCTCAAAATTCGTTAAATAGGAACTAAAAAGTTTTTCAGTGTATATAACGTTAAGTTAGGTAGCTTCTGCGTATTCTGCTGCAAAAATCGAGTCATATGGAACGCCTACACATATAAACATAGAGGGCTAATGATCAGTCGGTACCACGAGCATGCAGCTCTTGATTTGTAGCTAATCGTTTTCCGATACCGGAGTGTCGAAGTCACGGCTGCGATTCCACGTGAGATTGGTGCTGTGAACACAGACATATACTAACTAGACTAGACTAATATTAGTCAGACATACTTATAGACATAGGGAGTGATTTGGGACGTTAGTAGGGGCTCGGTCTAGAACAAAACGTCTGTTGTTGATGTGGGAAAATAGTATTTATGCACAAAAATGAATTCCTCGTCCTTGTTTTATACGAAAACGATATCAAACATGATTTTATTAGGTTTTTAGGGTTCCGTACCCGAAGGGTGCCAAACGGGACCCTATTACTGAGACTTCGCTGTCCGTCTGTCCGTCCGTCCGTCCGTCCGTCCGTCCGTCCGTCCGTCCGTCCGTCCGTCTGTCACCAGGCTGTATCTCATGAACCGTGGTAGCTAGACAGTTGAAATTTTCACAGATGATGTATTTCTGTTGCCGCTATAACAACAAATACTAAAAATCAAAAGAAATTTAATATTAAGGGGGGCTCCCATACAACAAACGTGATTTTTTTGCTCATTTTTGCTCGATATTGATAATGGTAGCAGGTAGACGCTTAAAATGTTCACAATATATTGAGTATATTATTTACTTAAAAAATAAATAATTAAATTAAAATTAAATTAATATTTAGGGGGGGCTCCCATACATTATTTTTTTGCGGTTTTTTATAGATAATGGCACGGAACCCTTCGTGCGCGAGTCCGACTCGCACTTGGCCGGTTATTTTTTGTTTGTGGCGCAGGGTGCGTTTTTGTACTGCCCGTCACCCGGGCCTCTCAGGTCGAATCCGACTTTCCTCATTTTCGAAATATGAACCTATAAGCACACGCACGTACTAGCTTTGGTAAAAAAAAACGGCTTCTTTCACAACTTATGCACTATACTGACAAACTAGAATCCGACAGCTCTTGCGCGCTGGCCACAGAATCCCTTTTCGAACACACAATTTTAATTAGTTTGCTTAGTTTAGTTCGTATCGCCTCCCGAATCGCAGGCGTATTAATATTATATTGCGTTAGTACGCTAGAGCAGGATTTCATCCAAATTCGGTTATTTGATGTAGAAGACCATACTTTTTTGCCTATGGCGCCTGATGAAAGTAAATGTTGGTAGATTACACTTAGTTAAACAAAACAATATTGCTGATATGGTACACTAAAGTTTTAAGTTTGTGAGATAATTGGATATAAATAAAAAAAAAATGTAGCAAAAGTCAAAGTTAAAGTATTTTTTTTATTGTCCATATAATCATACAGATTGCTTCGTCAACGTCAATATAATATTAATATTTTTGTATACGACCGCCCGCCCGGAAGTTGTGGGCTTAGGGATGGAGCAAAGAAGGGCAAGAAACTCCCCCGTACCTCTTTTAAAATATGTGAGGGTCTTAAACAATACAATACAAAGCCGTTAAGGTGTCCCATTGCTGGACTTTGGACCGGCCGACGACCGGTAGGATGTATGGTGGCAAGGAAGAGAAAGAAGAAGGTACTAATATAATTATAGAGTACCTACTTTTAAATGAAATGTACCTATTTATATGACACAATAAATAAACACTGAAATACTGAAATACTATCACCGATTAAAGAGGTACTATCTTGGACGAACTATACCTAAACAGGATAGAAAACTTTATTTTTTTTGGCCAATGTATATTAAACTGTTTGACATTGCAATTAGATAGCTATTCCTTTGCCAACCTGATGCAGAGAAATCGTGCCGAGCGAGAGCCACTTACTAGAGAATTTTGTCTCGCTCTTAAAGTTGCCATTCAAAATGAAGCTGACCAATCATGAGAAAATTTTATGGGAAAGAACCGATCGTATCAAACGTGATTACGTGAATAGCAACTTAGTCGATATAAGAGATTATAGAAATTATAATTTTGAGTGACTTTTTTGGTGAATTAATGCTATTTGAGTGATTCATTGATGAATCTGGTACATCGATTAAATAATAAGTGCATTTTTTTTTTTTTACTGGTAACCCCGCTGTCAACTGGCTGGCTTGGGCACTCTACTTAAAAAGAGATGCAAACCCTTGGTCTGATAACCTTGTCGGCACGTTTTTTCATCCCAGTGCTCAGTCCTGTTTAGGTAGTTGGTCCAAGGGTACTATCTAGTCTTGGAACAGATCGGTGTTATTGTAACACTAGCATGTATTCAGCGTTGTTAGTGCGCGCTCAAACTCGTTATCACGTGCATACTTAATGGCACTGTCCACTGTCACTGCGATGTGTGGACACTAGATGTATGTCTAGCACAGAACGTGAAGCAAGAATACTACTTGTTTATTGTTATTTATTCTATTGCGATGAGTAATTAAAATGTACCCTTACAAAGGCGAACATGCACAAAATAAAAGTCGCACAAAGGACCCTGGAGCGTGCCATGTTAGGCATCAAACTTCAGGATCGTATTCGAAATACGACGTCACACTAATCCGTGGTCGCACTAAGGTTGCCGACGTCGGCAAGCGAATCACGAGGCACGGAGGGATGTAGGCAGACCACCAGCCAGATGGACGGATGACATCACCGCCATAGTCGGTAAACAGTGGATGCGGGAGGCACAGGACCGGAGCGGATGGCATGGTTGAGAAGAGGCCTATACCGAGCAGTGGGTAGATGTGGGCTGATTGTTGATGATGATGATGATGAATTAAAATGTAAACGTTTTTATAATTGGTATTACCCTATAATACGCATAGCGCAGCAAGCTCTGTGCGTAACTCTGTGCATTACAGCTGTCTTTTTTATTAAAAATAAAAAGACTTTTAATTGAACCAATAATATCAATAAATGAGCTTTATTTTATTTTTATTTTATTTTATTTATTTGGGACGAAAAACAACTACACAATACATAGATATATTGTGTAGTTGTTTTTAATACTTTAATTCTGAGAACTTTGATTTTTCAGCATCTCGTAACACCAATATCAACTAAACCACGGACGATTTGCTTTACAACGTGAAATAATATAGAACCATCTATTACTACTAAACTGCCAGCTTAACTCAATTATCCCTTTTTATCCGCCCGTCATATCTAAAATAATTATTAGATGCGTCGCTTTTATATCACCCTGTCAGCCATATTGGTTCGGTCGCCACAGAATATCATTCTATTCTATTAGTATACTCGAGTACGATGACGGGCCGCCAGACTGTTTCGCAGCGGCTGACCAATCACAGCTCTCTTACCTCGTCCCCCGCCGGCCCGTAAATTGGTGAGGTGTGTTTTAAAGGAAAATTTACCCTCCACTGGATAAGTGCTCTCTGCCGATGGCATTCAGACTGTTATTCGGGCTAGCTATCGTAGAAGTTTTATGCTGTTCCTTAGTTCCAATAACCCCACTTTTGACGTAGCAGGTATCGGTTCACAGCATTAGCTATAGAGTGAACCATTTGTGTTTGATGCTATGAGCCGACAGATTTTGTGACAGGCGGACAGGTTTTTGTGTGGGATTATGTTTTTTCACACGGCCCTGGACCTTCTATTCAGCGGCATCAGATCCGATACAGACATATATCGCCATGGCATATGGCAACCTTTTTCAATCGAATACGCCATACTGAATTGTTTTAACACGGTCAGGGTAAATTTTCGGATCAAATTAGTTACCTAATCAGCACAGATTGGTTGGTCATTAGTAGGACGAGAGAGGCCGCAGAGCGCACCAAATGACCGTTAATTGTGAATATTTCAAAAAAAAAATAGGAGCTGTTTTTATTATCTCATACGAAAATAGATGGGAAACGATGGGACCCGTATTTTTTATTTTAGTGTTTATTCTTATGTTTAAGTTATAATTCAAGATTTTTAGAGTTACTCATTCTAAAAGGGCGTAAGTACAATGTCAGGATTATAAAACGTTGAACTTTTGCCCGTCATTGCATTAATAAAAAATTAAAATGTCATAATATCACCCCCTGTTCCGAGTCACGCCAAAATCGATTACAGTCCGAGTCAGTTTTGGGCTTTTGGCGATACAAAACGATGGCATCTTAGACGCTGTATTCGATTATGGCGCTGACGGCGATGTCGCGGAACGCACTGTCAATATGTGTAAATACTCTTTTGTTGTTGTGCAACTTCGTGACAAGTTGACAACCAGCAGTGACAAAATTTAGATGACAGATGATGACTGACAGTTGCTTTTTTATTTATATCTAGCCTATGGAACACATGCCATAAATCCTGACATTGATAATTTGGACAACATTTCAGTTTTTATTATTTAACTCTTAAATTACTGATCTAAAAATTCTGAAAAAAATATCTAAGAGCTCAGAACACTTAAATATCGAAATGGTTTTCTAATTTTAGTACCTTATCAAAATGAAAGGTTGTCAATTGGGGAGGCATATGTCCAGCAGTGGACGCGAAAATGCTGAAGAAGAAGAAGATTGGTTAGAGGTGGGAGTACGGCCCCAGGATCTCAAAGGAAGGATCTCAACCTATCGATAAATTGACATACAGAATTCCTTTTTAACCGACTTCCCAAAGCAGGTTTACAATTCGTCCGGATGTTTTTTTTTTATGTATGTGCCCCGATAGCGCCTAAACGGATGGACTGATTTGGAAAATTATTTTATTGTTTGAAAGAGTTTACCTTCCCATTGGTCCCATTGACACCATGTCAGGATCTGATGATGGGATCCTGGAGAAATCGAGGGAACTCTTCAAATATTATAGGCAGACCTATAGTGATTTTTGTGTTTTTTTATAATAACTTGTGCAAATGCACATGGTAAGCATAATATTGTGATGCGGAACTGCTGATGAAGACCACATATGGCCACGAGATCTGCTCAATACTAGGTACAAATACAATGCGTGGCTGACGGGCAGGCAACGCATAGCCTAAACCGGTGGACCTAGAACCATTAAACTTTGTACAGAGGTTCCTTAGTAGCGTGGGGTAGCACTGATATGGGATTTGAGAAAATCAATTCCCCAAGGGGGGGGGGGGGATAAGGGGTTACAGTTTGTATTAAACTCAAACTAATCAAATAGAGTTTGTGGAAGTCGGTTTTTTCTAAAGTTTACTTTTTGTTTCAATTATTGTGTAATGTGTAGTACAATAAATAAACAAAGCATTTGAATCATGCATTGGTTTGCTTGACAGCTCATCCAAATAATTTAATTTAAATGCAATTTTTAAACCTCTCGGCACTTTAGGTCCTATTAACGGAATGTCCAGTCGGTCCATTTCCACGAACGTCCACCTTTCCCTAAATGTCCACTTCCCTGAATATCCCATTCCCTGAAGGTCCACTTCCCTGAAGGTACTGAATTATATTATAAACTTTATTACCAGTAGTCCCGTGGAACACCCATGAAGGACCAGGGCAACAGACTGTTGCAGGAGGTTATTCTTAATACAACGTGTAAATTCATACGACATCAATCTTTTGAGTTACAATCAGTCGAGGGTAAATCAGGCAGAGGAAACGACAAAGGATACGGGAGTAAGTAAAAAAAACTAAATACAGTCCTGAACAAACCCAAGAATACAAAGGTATCGGTTTTAGAATGAAATGTTTTTTTCTTGAAAAATAAAGCTTAAAAAACCGCTCACTCTTTTAATTATTGCAAGTGTACTTTACTGTGCAAGTTCAGTGAGGTTTGCTTTACAAAGTAGTTCGCTTTTTCTTCGTCTTTGTTCTGATTCTCGCAATCAACGCCATGATAAATTACTGTGGTTTTACCTAGTTTATTGTCGTTTCATTACATCGACCCTAAATCACTAACAACTGAAAAGATGAAAAGGCCAATGATGATGATAATGATGATGATGATGATGAAATCACTAACCATTCGTCAAAATGACGATGCGTACCTTGCGTATTTAGTGTTGCGGTACGGAGTACTATTATCTCTTCTGTGGTTGCGGTGCGATCGCGACCCCCACCACCCCTCCCGTTTCTAATAACTTCCTAGTTCGTATTGCTAGTGACCCACAATAACTAATTTTGAGTACATCCGCAAGTCAGAGTCAGAAATCGAAACATTAAGCATCTACTTTCCTGCGTAAAAACGTCGTATGACTATTAACTTCTGCAAAAATGCTATTTGTAGTCAGCATGTTGTTTCATGTGCAATTGGTGTTCAGTGTAGGTACCTAACCTAAGTTCTAAAACTGATTCATTTATATAGACTTTATTGTACAAAAACATAAGAAACACGTAACATTTACAAAAAGGTATGTACAAAGGCGAGCTTATCTCTAAAAGAGATTTCTTCCAGCAAACCTAGGCATGACAGGGAAAAAACAGATAAAGAGAGGGAAGTCGGTGAGCTTATTGATTACGCGATAAATAATAGCACTGCTAGGTTAAGGTCGATTTGTGTCATATAAATAATGTTGATTGCATAATAATTGCTATTTTAATGCGTCGTTTTACTCGAAAATATGGTTTGTGATCTAGGGTTAAGTGATCTAGGGTTAAGTGATCTAGGGTTAAGTGATCTAGGGTTAAGGCCGGTCATATTAAAATATGGTTTGTGATCTAGGGTTAAGTGATCTAGGGTTAAGTGATCTAGGGTTAAGTGATCTAGGGTTAAGTGATCTAGGGTTAAGTGATCTAGGGTTAAGTGATCTAGGGTTAAGTGATCTAGGGTTAAGGCCGGTCATATTAAAATATGGTTTGTGATCTAGGGTTAAGGCCGGTCATATTAAATATGGTTTGTGATCTAGGGTTAAGGCCGTCCGTATTAAAATATGGTTTGTGATCTAGGGTTAAGTGATCTAGGGTTAAGGCCGGTCATATTAAAATATGGTTTGTGATCTAGGGTTAAGTGATCTAGGGTTAAGGCCGGTCATATTAAAATATGGTTTGTGATCTAGGGTTAAGGCCGGTCATATTAAATATGGTTTGTGATCTAGGGTTAAGGCCGTCCATATTAAAATATGGTTTGTGATCTAGGGTTAGGGCCGGTCATATTAAAATATGGTTTGTGATCTAGGGTTAAGTGATCTAGGGTTAAGGCCGGTCATATTAAAATATGGTTTGTGATCTAGGGTTAAGGCCGGTCATATTAAATATGGTTTGTGATCTAGGGTTAAGGCCGGTCATATTAAATATGGTTTGTGATCTAGGGTTAAGGCCGTCCATATTAAAATATGGTTTGTGATCTAGGGTTAAGTGATCTAGGGTTAAGGCCGGTCATATTAAAATATGGTTTGTGATCTAGGGTTAAGGCCGGTCATATTAAATATGGTTTGTGATCTAGGGTTAAGGCCGGTCATATTAAATATGGTTTGTGATCTAGGGTTAAGGCCGTCCATATTAAAATATGGTTTGTGATCTAGGGTTAAGTGATCTAGGGTTAAGGCCGGTCATATTAAAATATGGTTTGTGATCTAGGGTTAAGGCCGGTCATATTAAATATGGTTTGTGATCTAGGGTTAAGGCCGGTCATATTAAAATATGGTTTGTGATCTAGGGTTAAGGCCGGTCATATGAAAAATGGTTTGTGATCTAGGGTTAAGGCCGGTCATATTAAACCGATCTAAGCCCTGGGGCATGATTCTGGCGCATTCGATGTGCGGATATCGACACCTATGTCACACCTCGGACACTCCATAGAACGCTCGTAAAATAATCACCTATTACTACTACATAACCAAATGATGTTTGTATACGTGCAAATATGTGCGTAAACTTTGCTAGGGCTGGTGGCGCGGCAAATGCAGCGATATTAAAGTATACGCGTCGTCACTCGTCCGGCGTTCAGCCCTGATCCTAAAACCAATCTTTTGACGCCAGGGGTGGGGTGCGGTATCGGAATCAGCGCGGGGAAGGGAGTGGCCGTTCTGTACGGTGTACTATTATCTCTTCTGTGCCTATGTTGAGTGATTTGAAAAAAGGTCGTAAAAAGGATAGATTCGATATGGCGGGACCGTCAATGTGAATGGTCTATTTATCCTTACTTGACCAAAAGTTGCAAGTTAAATCAATCGAAAACTCATTCATGATCCCGGATCAGTTCGTTCACATAATTCCCTTCACTAGAATGTCAGTTTTTTGGTTTGTTTGTTTAAATAACCGGCCAAGTGCGAGTCGGACTCGCGCACGAAGGGTTCCGTACCATTATCTATAAAATACCCAAAAAAAAATGTATGGGAGCTCCCCATAAATATTAATTTAATTTTAATTTCATTATTTATTTTTTAAGTAAATAACATACTCAATATATTGTGAACATTTTAAGCGTCTACCTGCTACCATTATCAATATCGAGCAAAAATTAGCAAAAAATCACGTTTGTTAGACCCCTTAATATTAAATTTCTTTTGATTTTTAGTATTTGTTGTTATAGCGGCAACAGAAATACATCATCTGTGTAAATTTCAACTGTCTAGCTACCACGGTTCATGAGATACAGCCTGGTGACAGACGGACGGACGGACGGACGGACGGACGGACGGACGGACGGACGGACAGACAGCGAAGTCTCAGTAATAGGGTCTCGTTTGGCACCCTTCGGGTACGGAACCCTAAATATTGGACAAGTAAGGATAACACCTCGTCTGTGACAGTGGCCGCTACGGGCAGATAACAATTAAAATGTAATTGTTATAAAATTACCCACTGACGAAGGGAGTGGTTTAGTATTACGGGCTTATGACATTTTAAAACATAACATACATTCTTACGTATCAGTGATTTTTAAGAAATAAGTATAAAGTACTTTCTTATCGCGTAAGTTTTTCTCACTGTTGTGCCGCACCGTCTAATGTAACGTATTAACAGCCATCTTGCAGTTTCTGTGAGAGTGTGTTATTAATTATAATTGTGATTTCTTTAAGGGTTAAGAACTTAATTTTAACACGGTGTCACGGTGCACTGGACCCGCGCGACGCGAAGCGACCACCCGGCAGACCACGGCGACGATGGAGCGACGACATCACACAACTGATCGGCGCAACTTGGACCCGTCAAGCCAAACATAGAGATAGCTGGAAAGGGTTGGAGGAGGCCTTCACCCAAAAATGGGTACCCGAAAAACAAAAATAATACCTAATAAATAATACTATTAGCACATAAATGTATTAAATAAATAAATAATAAATATTGAACATTATTCATAAAATAGGTAGGAAATTAAATGATAAATTATGTATAAATATGTTATTATTATTATTATTATTATATTTAGCCTATATCATCCCACTGCTGGGCAAAGGCCTCTCTTCCCCGTTTCCATGTATCGCGCATATGTTAACATTGAATTATTGAAAATTGTATAAATTTATTTAGCAATACCGATGTTAGAAAATAATAATACAATAATACATATTTAATACCATAATAATGTAAAATCAAATTTTTAGGTATAAATTAAACATATAGAAAATGAAATTATTTAGATCTCATTTACATAAGGGAAATAAAAGGCCTTATTTATTTATTTATTTATATTTATGTTTAAAATTAATTACAAACGCCACGAATCGAGTAGCTAATTTTGCCGATACACGAGCCTACTTCAAATTAGCAAACGTTAATTTCCGACTTTGAATCAAGAACCGAGTTTAAACCTGAGAAACCCAACAGAAGTATTTCAATTTCAATCCAAACTTTGAAGCGATCTCTTTGACTTTTGTGAAGAAAGATCGCATCTTGTTTTTAACTGGTATTTTAAATGGACCTCCTTTTGTTGATGGCAGTTAGAAGGGCGCCCTAGGAGGAATTTAAGGACAACAGCTAAAGTTGCACAAAGGGTAACAGATTTAATGCTTGATGAAATATTTCTGCTTTGATTTGTTTGTGAGGAAGCGAGAGGAAGTCACTAAGACATAGAGCGGAGGAGGGAGAACAATATTCAAATCAAAACTTAATTATTGTTACTTGAACAGTCTTAAATCCGATTTTCGCTGTGGAAATGGGGCATTAGAAACTTGGATTTCGGATATTGAGCGTTGTATTTAAGTTCAATTGAAATTCAAAGGAGAATGCCCGGTGGCCGTAGTAACTTATGCCTCTATTGCCCACTTTTGACAAATATCTCAACTTATTAAAATCTTATAACATAAACATGAATAATATTATCAAAGACATGGATCGTATGTCAATCTGTCAATCAATTCTTACTGAAACCTCAAACTGTCACAAATATGTTCCCTCGACAAATAACTGTCTTAAAATAATCACACAGAATATTCGAAGCATTAGCTGTAATTTGCCAGGCTTTCTAGTCCTCCTACACGAACTGAAAGTAGACAGTGATATCCTAATACTCACAGAATGTTGGCTCTCTTGTACCCTTAGTCTCCCCATAATCGACGGATATAATCAGATTTCAAATAAAACATTTATCAAAATGATGGCTTAGTAGTCTATTACAAAGAAAATTTAAGTCTAACGATTGAAGAACCGCAATTCGTTGATGGAAGTTGTCTGATTATCAAACATGGAAACTATACAGCTATATTGGGCATCTATCGATCACTCTCCTTCGAAAATACCAATAATTTTATAGATTCACTGAATAAACAAAATTACTGAACCTTTCTACTTACCAAAATATAATTTTAATTGGGGACTGCAATATAGATTTAAACCCTGACCACCTTAATTCAGACGCCGACCAAAACTTAACAGCATTGGCGAAACTTTGACAAATCACAACTTAATCAGGCAGGAAATGACAGTAGACAACTCTGGAAAGCTATTAAAAAGATTACCTCGACCACTAAAAACAAAGACCAACCTCGTGAACTACTTGGAGCTACTCTATTCACAATCTACATAAATGAGCTCTGTTGTCTTGAGTTGCCCCAGTGCACAATTGTAGCACATGCCGATGATACCGCATAACTTTTCTCGGGACCATGCTGAAAGGAGGTAAATTCCTGTGCACAGGCTGATTTCAATGTAGTCGTAGATTGGCTCCAACATAATATTTTAACCTTGAATACTGCAAAAACCAAATATATTACCTTCTCCATTAATAACTCAACCCAACCATCAAAGGATTTCAGCTTAGTTGCTCATGTGTGTGCTGATTCTGGTGCTGGTTTCTGCAGTTGTGGGCCCTTAGAACGGACATCCTCAATAAGATATCTCGGTATCATGCTGGACAGTAACCTAAATTTCCAAATTCACATACAAATGCTCAGCTCAAAGGTTAGGAAACTGATATATTTCTTTAAGGGAGTTAGACATGTGGCTGAGCCGCTTCTGATGAAAAGGATATATAGCTTTATGTGAATCACTCTTGCGATACTGCATCTCTAGTTGGGGAGGTACACATAAGAGTACACTTTTACAACTTGAGCGGGCTCAAAGAGCGGTCTTGAAGGTGTGTACATTTAAACCATATTGTTTCCCTACTACAGAATTGTACAGTTTCTGTGATGTTCTTTCGGTAAGACAGCTTTTTTAACCGACTTCCCAAAGGAGGAGGTTTACAATTCGTCCGGATATTTGTTTTTTTTTTTTTATGTATGTTCCCCGATAGCGCCTAGACGGATGGACCGATTTGGAAAATTATTTTTTTGTTTGAAAGGGTTTACCTTCCCATTGGTCTTATTGACACCAGGTCAGGATCTGATGATAGGATCCTGGAGAAATCGAGGGAACTCTTCAAATATTATAGGCAGACCTATACTGATTTTTGTGTTTTTCATAATAACTCGTGCAAATGCACATGGTAAGCATAATATTGTGATGCGGAACTGCTCATGAAGACCACATATGGCCACCATATCTGCTCAATACTAGGTACAAATACAATGCGTGGCTGGCGGGCAGGCAACGCATAGCCTAAGCCGGTGGACCTAGAGCCATGAAACTTTGTACAGAGGTTCCTTAGTAGCGTGGGGTAGCACTGTGATGGGATTTGACAAAATTAATTCCCCCGGGGGGGGGGGGGGGTTACAGTTTGTATTAAGGCGCCCGTCCAGCTAAAATGCCCAACAGATTGAGTTATTCCAGCAGATTGAGACACTTTCTGAATCCAGAAAAAATATATGTTATAAAATAGTCCCTTACCTAAAAATTTAGTGTTTGAAAAGATCATAATGTCATCATAAAGTATATGAAAAAAAATATAAACGAATAGTCCTTTTTTACCTAAATCGAGTTATTCCAGCAGTTCTACGAGGAATATTGGTTTGATTCTTGTGTCTAAAAATAGGTAATCGAAATATCTTAAAGTTTAGTGTTTAACATTTTAGAATTAATCGGCGATTTCGAATCAATCTTCATTTTATCACTTGCGCTGAAATAAATTGCATGCGGGTATGCGCGAAGGCGACGGGAGGCATTACCGCTTAGGCTCTCGAAGGGAGAGGTTGTGTCGCTCGTCTCAATAAAAGTCAGTCATAAAATAATTGCTACGCGGCATCGTCATGGCATAATAAAATACGGTTTTTCCTCCTCAAAAGTAGCCAAAGCCTAAAAAATTTATGGGATTCGTCTTGATACTCCTGAAAATTGGTAGTACGGTGTCTTACTGGTAGTCAGTAGGATTGAAATAGTAGTTTATGAAACTGTTCCATAATGAGGGGTATTAAAACACGAGTGGGTGTTTTTGATAGTATCCCACGAGAGTTTTAATACCTAGTTATGTGTAGTTTCACACCATGTTTAGTTCATACACTATTTATCTACTCTCATACTCATCTCATTAGGTTCGTTGTGACAAGTCCTTTAGAAATATGGTGCCATCGAGCTAATCTGAATTTGGAGTTCATTTTGTAATATGGGTATGGTTTTCGAGGTATTTTAGGGTTCTAGTGGCGAATTAGGGGTCCATTTTGCATTTCCAGATGGCTGCCGAGCCAAATTTCTATTCTGCAATATGGGTATGGCGTAGTATCGGGTATTAGCTTACTTTTTGTTTCAATTATTCATAATAACTCGTGTATTTACTCATGATAAGCATAATGATATTGTGATGCGGAACTGATAATGAAGACCACATATGGCCACCAGACCTGCTCAATACTAGGTACAAATACAATGCGTGGCTGACAGGCAGGCAACGCATAGCCTAAACCGGTGGACCTAGAGCCATGAAACTTTGTACAGAGGTTCCTTAGTAGCGTGGGGTAGCACTGAGATGGGATTTGACAAAATAATTCCCCAATTGGGGATTAGGAGTTACAGTTTGTATTAAACTCAATCTAATCAAATAGGGTTTGTGGAAGTCGGTTTCTTCTAAAGTTTACTTTTTGTTTCAATTATTATTCCAAATTACCTGCACAATCAATACAACGTAAATGCCCGCACGATCATATGCCAATATTCGAATCAGTTCTTAGTATCAGCAATGGCTCGGATTGTTATCGTTTTGGGCCAGCACTGAGTAACACAAGTGATCCAAGTTCGATCCTCACAGACAGTGTGGCCGATTCTCTAGGTTACACTCACTAAAATTACTTGACAATATTAAGTCCGACAACTCTTATGCGGTCGCCATAGATTCCATTTTCGAACTCACTTTTGAATTATTTTAATGTACTGATGAACTAATTCAAAAGTGAGTTCGAAAATGGAATCTATGGCAACCGCGTAAGAGCGTCGGAGCTAATATTGGGGCCAATTCTCTAGTGCACACACACTAAAATTACTTGACAATATTAGCTCTGACGCTCTTACGCGATTGCCATAGATTTCATTTTCGAACTCACAATTAGTTCATCAGTACATTAAAATAATTCAAAAGTAAGTTTGAAAATGGAATCTATGGCGACCTCATAAGAGCTGTCGGACTTAATATTGTCAACTAATTTTAGTGAGTGTAACCTAGAGAATCGGCCACATTGTCAAGTAATTTTAGTGAGTGTGCCCTAGAGAATTGGCCCCATTACCACTTTTTCATTCTTTGCTCATCGTTGTCTGAGTGCTGCCGTCTCTATATCAGCGGAGATCAGAAGAAACTTTATAAGGTTGACAGTGGCGCCCCTAGCGGTCGTCCTAAGCAACTTTACACAATGAACAACATGTGCTATGCCTGCCAAGCTGAGATAAAAGTTGATAAAAAAAAGTCGCCGCCATCTTGAACTTTTTTGTTACTCAACCGATTTGCTCCAAAATCGATATCTGAGGATGCGGTTGGAATCCAATCATGATTCTGAAGTCAAATATTAAAAAAAAGTCGCCGCCATCTTGAACTTTTTTGTTACTCAACCGATTTGCTTCAAAATCGATATCTGAGGATGCGGTTGGAGTCCAATCATGATTCTGAAGTCAAATATAAAAAAAGTCGCCGCCATCTTGAACTTTTTTGTTACTGAACCGATTTGCTTCAAAATCGATATCAGAGGATGCGGTTGGAGTAAAATCATGATTCTGAAGTCAAATATTAAAAAAGTCACCGCCATCTTGAACTTTTTTGTCACTCAACCGATTTGCTTCAAAATCGATATCTGAGGATGCGGTTGGAATCCAATCATGATTCTGAAGTCAAATATTAAAAAAGTCGCCGCCATCTTGAACTTTTTTGTTACTGAACCAATTTGCTTCAAAATCGATATCTGAGGATGCGGTTGGAGTACAATCATGATTCTGAAGTCAAATATTAAAAAAAGTCGCCGCCATCTTGAACTTTTTTGTTACTCAACCGATTTGCTTCAAAATCGATATCTGAGGATCCGGTTGGAGTCCAATCATGATTCTGAAGTCAAATATTAAAAAAGTCGCCGCCATCTTGAACTTTTTTGTTACTCAACCGATTTGCTTCAAAATCGATATCTGAGGATGCGGTTGGAGTCCAATCATGATTCTGAAGTCAAATATAAAAAAAGTCGCCGCCATCTTGAACTTTTTTGTTACTGAACCGATTTGCTTCAAAATCGATATCAGAGGATGCGGTTGGAGTAAAATCATGATTCTGAAGTCAAATATTAAAAAAGTCACCGCCATCTTGAACTTTTTTGTCACTCAACCGATTTGCTTCAAAATCGATATCTGAGGATGCGGTTGGAATCCAATCATGATTCTGAAGTCAAATATTAAAAAAGTCGCCGCCATCTTGAACTTTTTTGTTACTGAACCAATTTGCTTCAAAATCGATATCTGAGGATGCGGTTGGAGTACAATCATGATTCTGAAGTCAAATATTAAAAAAAGTCGCCGCCATCTTGAACTTTTTTGTTACTCAACCGATTTGCTTCAAAATCGATATCTGAGGATCCGGTTGGAGTCCAATCATGATTCTGAAGTCAAATATTAAAAAAGTCGCCGCCAACTTGAACTATTTTGTTACCGAACCGATTTGCTTCAAAATCGATATCTGAGGATCCGGTTGGAGTCCAATCATGATTCTGAAGTCAAATATCAAAAAAGTCGCCGCCATCTTGAACTTTTTTGTTACTGAACCGATTTGCTTCAAAATCGATATCAGAGGATGCGGTTGGAGTACAATCATAATTCTGAAGTCAAATATTAAAAAAAAGTCGCCGCCATCTTGAACTTTTTTGTCACTCAACCGATTTGCTTCAAAATCGATATCTGAGGATGCGGTTGGAATCCAAATATGATTCTGAAGTCAAATATTAAAAAAGTCGCCGCCATCTTGAACTTTTTTGTTACTCAACCGAATTGCTTCAAAATCGATATCTGAGAATCCGGTTGGAGTCCTATCATGATTCTGAAGTCAAATATCAAAAAAGTCGCCGCCATCTTGAACTTTTTTGTTACTGAACCGATTTGCTTCAAAATCGATATCAGAGGATGCGGTTGGAGTACAATCATGATTCTGAAGTCAAATATTAAAAAAAAGTCGCCGCCATCTTGAACTTTTTTGTCATTCAACCGATTTGCTTCAAAATCGATATCTGAGGATGCGGTTGGAATCCAAATATGATTCTGAAGTCAAATATCAAAAAAGTCGCCGCCATCTTGAACTTTTTTGTTACAGAACTGATTTGCTTCAAAATCGATATCTGAGGATGCGGTTGGAGTCCAATCATGATTCTGAAGTCGAATATTAAAAAAGTCGCCGCCATCTTGAACTTTTTTGTTTCTGAACCGATTTGCTTCAAAATCGATATCTGAGAATGCGGTTGGAGTACAATCATGATTCTGAACTCAAATATTAAAAAAAGTCGCCGCCATCTTGAACTTTTTTGTTACTCAACCAATTTGCTTCAAAATCGATATCTGAGGATCCGGTTGGAGTCCAATCATGATTCTGAAGTCAAATATCAAAAAAGTCGCCGCCATCTTGAACTTTTTTGTTACTGAACCGATTTGCTTCAAAATCGATATCAGAGGATGCGGTTGGAGTACAATCATAATTCTGAAGTCAAATATTAAAAAAAAGTCGCCGCCATCTTGAACTTTTTTGTCACTCAACCGATTTGCTTCAAAATCGATATCTGAGGATGCGGTTGGAATCCAAATATGATTCTGAAGTCAAATATTAAAAAAGTCGCCGCCATCTTGAACTTTTTTGTTACTCAACCGAATTGCTTCAAAATCGATATCTGAGAATCCGGTTGGAGTCCAATCATGATTCTGAAGTCAAATATCAAAAAAGTCGCCGCCATCTTGAACTTTTTTGTTACTGAACCGATTTGCTTCAAAATCGATATCAGAGGATGCGGTTGGAGTACAATCATGATCAGTGATCGGAGTAGGCAGAGCTATTTAGGTTCATTGACCGCAAACATTGATATTATTATGGATAATCCATGGTATTGGGACTGATACTCCGGGGTTTTAATAAATATAATTGTTTTTATCAATAAGTATAAAACATGGTTTATGTAAGGCAATAAGCGCATGAGCGACATTGTAAATTTTATATCAGCAACACGTTGCCAAACTTTTTTCCTAACGTGCGACGTTGCCGCTTTGTTGAAACTCGTCGTGATATCGCCAAACAAAAACAATAGCGGGGTGTTCCTCGAAACGAAACGAAAACAAGAGTGACCCACCTGTTTTTGTCTCTTTCTGCACCACTAGAATTCAATTGTTCACCGATAGTAACTTGTTGTGAAATGTTGTCTCACTCGATCTCGGTTCTTCGAGTGTGGTAGTTTGCTTCCTATTGTGTTTTGTTGTGTGGTAAATTTCTTGTGACCCTGGCTTGTTTACTGGATTCTGGAACCTCCTTGCTACTACGACTTCGGCCAGCATTTATGGACTCTGATTTGACCTTACTGGATTGGATGTTTGGAGTTAATTTATTGGATACCTACTAATTTGGTGAGTCTGTTTTTTTTGTTGTAAAAAGTTTTCTCACAATTACTCAGTTTTCTAGTCAAGCTGAAAATGAATCAGACCAAGAAATAGACCAATGAAATTTTTGTTTAAATAAGTAAATTGTTGTTAAAACGTGTTAATCATTTTATTTAAAAGTTTCATTGTTCTATTGTATATATTGTATTTTGATTTTTGAGGAACAAATAATTTGTATGTACAACTTCAGAATAAAAATGTTAAATGATTGTTGTCTTGTATTCGAAAAATACGCGTCGAAAAAATTGTTACATAAAAAATAAATGTGGTTTAATGAATCAAATTTCTATCTGTTTATTTTACTATCCTTAAGCCCGTCTTTATACTTACCCGTCGGAGAGGAAGCGTATTCTTTTATTACTAGTTAAGGCGAAAATAGCTTTTTATTATTTTTCTACTCGAAAAGCAAATCCCGAGATTCGGGGAGTATCCATATTATTCTTACATATGGCAAGTACATAAAATAGCTCTGCCTACTCCGATCACTGATCATGATTCTGAAGTCAAATATTAAAAAAAAGTCGCCGCCATCTTGAACTTTTTTGTCATTCAACCGATTTGCTTCAAAATCGATATCTGAGGATGCGGTTGGAATCCAAATATGATTCTGAAGTCAAATATTAAAAATGTCGCCGCCATCTTGAACTTTTTTGTTACAGAACCAATTTGCTTCAAAATCGATATCTGAGGATGCGATTGGAGTACAATCATGATTCTGAAGTCAAATATTAAAAAAGTCGCCGCCATCTTGAACTTTTTTTGTTACTGAACCGATTTGCTTCAAAATCGATATCAGAGGATGCGGTTGGAGTACAATCATAATTCTGAAGTCAAATATTAAAAAAAAGTCGCCGCCATCTTGAACTTTTTTGTCACTCAACCGATTTGCTTCAAAATCGATATCTGAGGATGCGGTTGGAATCCAAATATGATTCTGAAGTCAAATATTAAAAAAGTCGCCGCCATCTTGAACTTTTTTGTTACTCAACCGAATTGCTTCAAAATCGATATCTGAGAATCCGGTTGGAGTCCAATCATGATTCTGAAGTCAAATATCAAAAAAGTCGCCGCCATCTTGAACTTTTTTGTTACTGAACCGATTTGCTTCAAAATCGATATCAGAGGATGCGGTTGGAGTACAATCATGATCAGTGATCGGAGTAGGCAGAGCTATTTAGGTTCATTGACCGCAAACATTGATATTATTATGGATAATCCATGGTATTGGGACTGATACTCCGGGGTTTTAATAAATATAATTGTTTTTATCAATAAGTATAAAACATGGTTTATGTAAGGCAATAAGCGCATGAGCGACATTGTAAATTTTATATCAGCAACACGTTGCCAAACTTTTTTCCTAACGTGCGACGTTGCCGCTTTGTTGAAACTCGTCGTGATATCGCCAAACAAAAACAATAGCGGGGTGTTCCTCGAAACGAAACGAAAACAAGAGTGACCCACCTGTTTTTGTCTCTTTCTGCACCACTAGAATTCAATTGTTCACCGATAGTAACTTGTTGTGAAATGTTGTCTCACTCGATCTCGGTTCTTCGAGTGTGGTAGTTTGCTTCCTATTGTGTTTTGTTGTGTGGTAAATTTCTTGTGACCCTGGCTTGTTTACTGGATTCTGGAACCTCCTTGCTACTACGACTTCGGCCAGCATTTATGGACTCTGATTTGACCTTACTGGATTGGATGTTTGGAGTTAATTTATTGGATACCTACTAATTTGGTGAGTCTGTTTTTTTTGTTGTAAAAAGTTTTCTCACAATTACTCAGTTTTCTAGTCAAGCTGAAAATGAATCAGACCAAGAAATAGACCAATGAAATTTTTGTTTAAATAAGTAAATTGTTGTTAAAACGTGTTAATCATTTTATTTAAAAGTTTCATTGTTCTATTGTATATATTGTATTTTGATTTTTGAGGAACAAATAATTTGTATGTACAACTTCAGAATAAAAATGTTAAATGATTGTTGTCTTGTATTCGAAAAATACGCGTCGAAAAAATTGTTACATAAAAAATAAATGTGGTTTAATGAATCAAATTTCTATCTGTTTATTTTACTATCCTTAAGCCCGTCTTTATACTTACCCGTCGGAGAGGAAGCGTATTCTTTTATTACTAGTTAAGGCGAAAATAGCTTTTTATTATTTTTCTACTCGAAAAGCAAATCCCGAGATTCGGGGAGTATCCATATTATTCTTACATATGGCAAGTACATAAAATAGCTCTGCCTACTCCGATCACTGATCATGATTCTGAAGTCAAATATTAAAAAAAAGTCGCCGCCATCTTGAACTTTTTTGTCATTCAACCGATTTGCTTCAAAATCGATATCTGAGGATGCGGTTGGAATCCAAATATGATTCTGAAGTCAAATATTAAAAATGTCGCCGCCATCTTGAACTTTTTTGTTACAGAACCAATTTGCTTCAAAATCGATATCTGAGGATGCGATTGGAGTACAATCATGATTCTGAAGTCAAATATTAAAAAAGTCGCCGCCATCTTGAACTTTTTTTGTTACTGAACCGATTTGCTTCAAAATCGATATCTGAGGATCCGGTTGGAGTCCAATCATGATTCTGAAGTCAAATATTTAAAAAGTCACCGCCATCTTGAACTATTTCGTTACCGAACCGATTTGCTTCAAAATCGATATCTGAGGATTCGGTTGGAGTCCGATCATGATTCTGAAGTCAAATATCAAAAAAGTCGCCGCCATCTTGAACTTTTTTGTTACAGAACTGATTTGCTTCAAAATCGATATCTGAGGATGCGGTTGGAGTCCAATCATGATTCTGAAGTCGAATATTAAAAAAGTCGCCGCCATCTTGAACTTTTTTGTTTCTGAACCGATTTGCTTCAAAATCGATATCTGAGAATGCGGTTGGAGTACAATCATGATTCTGAACTCAAATATTAAAAAAAGTCGCCGCCATCTTGAACTTTTTTGTTACTCAACCAATTTGCTTCAAAATCGATATCTGAGGATCCGGTTGGAGTCCAATCATGATTCTGAAGTCAAATATCAAAAAAGTCGCCGCCATCTTGAACTTTTTTGTTACTGAACCGATTTGCTTCAAAATCGACACAATTTTTCAACACGCAATGAACTGCAACCAACGGAACTACTGGGGAATAAAAAGTCCCATACCTACGTCAACACTTTTACCGTATGGGATTTTTTTTTTCATACCGTAACAGTGTGGACGGCGGGGTGTGTACTACTGGGAATAAACGCGAATTCGTTCGTCACTAGAACCCTAAAATACCTCGAAAACCATACCCATATTGCAAAATAGAAATTTGGCGCGGTGACCATCTTGAAATGCAAAATGGACCCCTAATTCGCCACAAGAACCCTAAAATACCTCGAAATCTATACCAATACTGCAAAATTAAAATTTGGCGCAGCGGCCATCTTGAAATGCAAAATGGACTATATATTCGTCACTAGAACCCCAAAATACCTCGAAAACCATACCCATATTGCAAAATTGAAATTTGGCGCGGTGGCCATCTTGAAATGCAAAATGGACCCCTAATTCGTCACTAGAACCCTAAAATACCTCGAAAACCATACCCATATTGCAAAATAGAAATTTGGCACAGCGGCCATCTTGAAATGCAAAATGGACTGTATATTCGTCACTAGAACCCCAAAATACCTCGAAAAACATACCCATATTGCAAAACAGAAATTTGGCGCAGCGGCCATCTTGAAATGCAAAATGGACTGTATATTCGTCACTAGAACCCCAAAATACCTCGAAAACCATACCCATATTGCAAAATTGAAATTTGGCGCGGTGGCCATCTTGAAATGCAAAATGGACCCCTAATACGTCACTAGAACCCTAAAATACCTCGAAAACCATACCCATATTGCAAAATAGAAATTTGGCACAGCGGCCATCTTGAAATGCAAAATGGACTGTATATTCGTCACTAGAACCCCAAAATACCTCGAAAAACATACCCATATTGCAAAACAGAAATTTGGCGTGGCAGCCATCTTGAAATGCAAAATGGACCCCTAATTCGTCACTAGAACCCTAAAATATTTCGAAAACCATACCCATATTGCAAAATTTAAATTAGGCGCGGTGGCCATCTTGAAATGCAAAATGGACTCTATATTCGTCACTAGAACCCCAAAATACCTCGAAAACCATACCCATATTGCAAATTAGAAATTTGGCGCGGTGGCCATCTTGAAATGCAAAATGGACCCCTAATTCGTCACTAGAACCCTAAAATACCTCGAAAACCATACCCATATTGCAAAACAGAAATTTGGCGCGGCAGCCATCTTGAAATGCAAAATGGACCCCTAATTCGTCACTAGAACCCTAAAATACCTCGAAAACCATACCCATATTGCAAAATAGAAATTTGGCGCAGCGGCCATCTTGAAATGCAAAATGGACTGTATATTCGTCACTAGAACCCTAAAATACCTCGAAAACCATACCCATATTGCAAAATTTAAATTTGGCGCGGTTGCCATCTTGAAATGCAAAATGGACTCTATATTCGTCACTAGAACCCCAAAATACCTCGAAAACCATACCCATATTGCAAACAGAAATTTGGCGCGGCAGCCATCTTGAAATGCAAAATGGACCCCTAATTCGTCACTAGAACCCTAAAATACCTCGAAAACCATACCCATATTGCAAAACAGACATTTGGCGCGGCAGCCATCTTGAAATGCAAAATGGACCCCTAATTCGTCACTAGAACCCTAAAATACCTCGAAAACCATACCCATATTGCAAAATAGAAATTTGGCGCAGCGGCCATCTTGAAATGCAAAATGGACTGTATATTCGTCACTAGAACCCTAAAATACCTCAAAAACCATACCCATATTGCAAAATTTAAATTTGGCGCGGTGGCCATCTTGAAATGCAAAATGGACTCTATATTCCTCACTAGAACCCCAAAATACCTCGAAAACCATACCCATATTGCAAACAGAAATTTGGCGCGGCAGCCATCTTGAAATGCAAAATGGACCCCTAATTCGTCACTAGAAACCCAAAATACCTCGAAAACCATACCCACATTACAAAATTTAAATTAGGCGCGGTGGCCATCTTGAAATGCAAAATGGACTCTATATTCGTCACTAGAACCCCAAAATACCTCGAAAACCATACCCATATTGCAAAATTCAAATTTGATATCACATAGCAATAGCTATAGCGGGGCTTAAAATACCAGTTTGAAGCCGGTGCGGCACAAAACTTCAAAATCTGACTTCAGAATCATGAATATACTCCAACCGCATCCTTAGATATCGATTTTGAAGTAAATCAGACCAATAACTAAAAAGTTCAAGATGGCGGTGACTTTTTTCAAAATCTGACTTCAGAATTATGATTCGACTCTAACCGCATTCCTAGATATCGATTTTGAAACAAATCCGTCTACAGTCTATTCGTGATAAGAATGTTGTGAAATTAAAATTAAAATGGACAGGACACAACCGTCGCGTTTGAAAGTTTGCCTTCAACCGGTCACTGTGAACTTGGCTTGATAAGAGGAAACGATTTGATTGGTTACGGGGCGTGGCCATTATTAATCTGTGGCGTGGCTAAGCCGCCGGACAGTGATGACTCCACTTCATTCTTATCACGAATAGACTATAGTTAGAAAAAGTTCAAGATGGCGGCAACTTTTTTCTAAATCTGACTACAGAATCATGATTGGACTCCAACCGCATCCTTAGAATCGATCTTGAAGCAAATCGGCCTAGTACATTACAAAAAAGATCAATATGGCGGCGACTTTTTTCAAAGTCTGACTTTAGAATCATAATTGGACTCCAACCAGATCTTCAGGTATCGATTTTGAAGCAAATCAGACCAGTAACGAAAATGTTCAAGATGGCGGCGACTTTTTGTCGGCGGCGATAAAAGTGTGTAGGAGGCGCCGCCACAGGAACGCCAACTTATACTTGCCACTCTGTTGCACGATTGTGAATAACAATCGCTAAGCCACTCGATTGTAGAAATCATTCAAAGTATTCGAATAATCCTAAAACAATCGATAATCGAGGTAGTCGTGAAGCGTGAGTGGTTTCATTCGTTTTGACATTCGATAGTTTAGATGCTCATGTAAAAGTAAACTCTATGCTCTGAGAAAAAGTATCTAATTTTGTGTGGAAAATTCTATGAGAAAACCATCGAAATTCATGAATACTACCTAACGGAAACAACTACCTACCAAACGGAAACATTGTCACATGTTAGTTCTAGGTAGTGGTGGTCGTTATTACGACAACAGATAATATAATGCGTTATTTGTGCGCAACGAGCAACACTGTTGTCGAAAACTCAAGCATCCTGTTATCCTGTTATCCTGTTATCCTGTTGTCGTTAGTTATCGTTGCGTTTTACATTGTTGAAGTCGCGCGCTGTTGTCGACTTTGCTGCTGTTCTCAATAATGATTAGCCAATGACGCGACGCCGCCGCCGCCGCCGTCCGGCCGTCTGACCAATGGGGGGTGGGGTGCGTGCGCTCTGTTGCGTATGATAATGTTTTTTAGTTGATAAAGTGACTATGATGTTTATAAATGGGAATAACTGTGTGTAAATAGAATAACAAAAATTGTAAATTTGAAAATGTATATCTAAAAAAATTAAAATAAGATCAATGAACTACTAAATACGCCGCCGGTATTACCATAATTCCAAAGTGTTTCCGGATAATCGATTATCAATTAATCGATTAGTAGGTACCTAAATAATCTAACTAATCGATTTGTTATCGATTCAATTGATATAATCGGTTAAATCCATACTATCGATTCTTATACTTGTACCAAATATTCGATTATAATCGATTAGTCGATTATAATTACTGTCTCTGATGATTAAATCGATTATATCGATAGTATCGATGGTGAGAAGCAAAACAATATAATCGATAAAATCGATAGTATCGACACAATCGATTAAATCGAGGTACCTATCGGTTTAGAATATTGTTACGTTACAGATTACACAAAAATATAATCTAAACGATACCTCGATTTAATCAATTGTGTCGATAGTATCGATTCTATCATATTGCTTCTCACCATCGATACTATCGATATAATCGATTTAATTATCAGAAACAGCAATTACAATCGAATAATCGATTATAATCGATTTTATTGGTACAAGTATAAGAATCGATAGTATCGATACAGTCGATTATATCGATAAAATCGATGCCAGATCGATTTGTTAGATTTTTTATATGTACTTAGGAGAATCGATTAATAATCGATATACCATCGATTATCCGGCAACACTCCAAATAATCAGTCTATAATTCATTCAAACAACTAGTTTCTCAAATATATTTAAATTTACGAATACGAAGTATTGACAATAATTTTGACAGTCCTATGCCTGTTTAAAGTATGAAGGGAAGAACTGATAATGAGCAAGAACATAAATAATGATATTGTCAATCTGCGATTCATTCAATTATCGTTTTACCAAACAGCAATATAACAGGATAACAGGATAACAGTTTACGACAACAGTTATTTTGAAATAACACAACAGTGTTGTTCGTTATTGCAAAACAGCCGTTATTGCCACCACTAGTTCTAGGTAACCAGTCATGAACTCTCTTAGCACATATCATAAGTTGCTCATCCTTATGAATATAGATATAATCATCTAAAAAGAACGCTGCAGTGGTAGGCGATTTACGCCAATTTGTCCATGCAGGTAAGGACGCTATTGCCATGCATATTACCACATTCTTTTCCGCAAATTACACCAGTGTACCCATACATATAAGGAAGCTATTGCCATGCACCGCTCCATCGCCTCCAGCGTTTTTAGGGTTCCGTACCCGAAGGGTGCAAAACGGGACCCTATTACTAAGACTTCGCTGTCCGTCTGTCACCAGGCTGTATCTCATAAACCGTGGTAGCTAGACAGTTGAAATTTTCACAGATGCTGTATTTCTGTTGCCGCTATAACAACAAATACTAAAAAACAAACGAAATTTAATATTAAGGGGGGCTCCCATACAACTAACCTGTTTTTTTTTTTGGGGTTTTTTATAGATAATAGTACGGAACCCTTCATGCGCGAGTCCGACTCGCACTTGGCCGGTTATTTTATGTGACGCAAAGTATACCTATATCCAAGATGTTTTCCTAAAAAAGCGTCATATTACAATAAAACATCACTCGGTAATACGCATAGCAGTTAGTAGATCAAATAGGTTATATATAATTCAGACTGTCTTCCTAAATGGAAACAGGGCGTAATGCTTTGATATATTTTAATTTGAACGATAGGTACGTCCATACATGTTTTATTTATTTATTGAACAAAAATCCACAGCTATACATAAAATTAAACAAAAATTTTGATTTAATAATTAAGTCAATTGAAGATTTCACTATGTAAAAAGTCAATTATGAACAAGTGAGGTTTACATTTCAAGAGACAGGTAGTCAGGTACATACATAAACAATAAAATCTGATGTGTAGGTGGGGTAGGTACATGTATCTAGATCATAATCTTATAATTATCATTGACACGCACTACCATACCGTTGTTCTGAAACTTTGGTTTCCGGCGTCGCGATCTCGTGATGCGGAGTGAGGCATGGCTGCGCGGCGGGAAAAGCTAGGCCACGCCCAAACCATGAAAAAATCTGGCAACCCCCAGAGCCTTAAACTCAATCTAATCAAATAGGGTTTGTGGAAGTCGGTTTTTTCTAAAGTTTACTTTTTGTTTCAATTATATACATAGCATTGTTCTAAAACAACACAAAAACAATTCCTCACATCAAAATCAAAATTACTCCATAACTAAAAGAAGAAGAGATAAAGTATTTCGCTCTGTATTAGTACGTACCAAATTTATGCAGCGATTTTTTAAATTTCTAGGACCCTATCTTTATAATAATCTGAGTATAAGCACATTGACATTTGGTCTAATAACACATTTGATATAATAAAAACATACGTCTTTGGTTGCGCACACAAACATATGATGACTGCGAAAAATTTATTAATGTCTAACAAAGGCCTATTCATATTTAATATTTAAATAATAGTCATGTTAACACTAACAGGCACTACACAGCACATTTTCTTCCAATCAAACACTCACCACACTCCCCATCTTCTCTCCCACTAACATAATTCACCTACACTACACACTCAACCTAATTTTGCCTGTAAAATGTCTTTGCATAGCTTTTGTTTTCAATCTCATATTTTTGCATGTCAGCAGTAATATATTTAGGGTACCGTACCCGAAGGGTGCCAAACGGGACCCTATTACTGAGACTTCGCTGTCCGTCTGTCCGTCCGTCCGTCCGTCCGTCCTGTCTGTCACCGGGTCCGTCTGCACGAACCGTAATAGCTAGAAAGCTGAAATTTTCACAGAATGTGTATATCTGTTGCCGCACCAACCACAAATACTGAAATACGAGAGATATTGCAAATTAAAGGGGGCCCCGATACAAGAGACGTGTTTAGATACACTTACGCATTTCAAAATGGAGATCTTGACTGAAACTGTTTATTTATTGTCATAGCAACCATGTCATAGAAACATATACTACACATTTAAATATGATAGCATATTTCGCGTCAACCCACATGGTTGTGGTAGCTCAGCCGGTATGATGTAGACTCTCAATCCGGAGGTCGTCGGTTCAAATCTCGTGAAGGCATAAACTTTTTAAATTTTCTTTTTGTTTATTTTTTTATTGTTTTGAGTGCTTTTGATTTGTTGTACGATGGTACGGTACCCTTCGTGTGCGATACCGACCCGCACTTAACCGATTTTTTTTATTTTAAATGTCAAATTGTTTATACACTATGTAGGATTTTAATCTGAGCCATTCTCTTGGGAAGTGGCAGCAACTTATCCTAAAACACAGGGTTCGCCCTTTTTTAGGGAGTAGCGATACATCCCTTGTTTACTATGCTAAACAAGTTTATACGATTATGATGATTTGAAAGTATGTAAGATATGATTTCTTGTATCCTTATTACATTATTCACGACAATTTTGATTATAAAAAATCTTCGGGTTTTCAAGATATAAACGATTTTTATTTCACGTGACGTATAGTCTTTTGTGGACATTGGACGAGCTAGTTACGAGGTAAAATCTACAAGTGTAATCGGAACCCTTGGTGCGCGAGTCCTACTCGCAGTGAATATTTTTAGTTTAGGTATAGTTTTTTACATAAATGTTACAAGTAGGTAGTGTAAAGTTTCAACGAACGGAATCATTGACATGGCATTCCTGATTCCTATTATCCTTATTAGGGACAATACAGCTACAGTAACAACTCAACTGCTGACATTTCACTTTTATTTATCGCATGCCGATCCCACCATTACTGGGACACTGATTTAGTAATGAAATAAATTATATGGGTAGCCATTTTGAAATACAGTAGGTGAGAAGAAGGAATGAGGATTGGGTAGACATTGGTCACTCAAGTAATATTGTACAATGTGATCATTGTGTTTATCTGCAAGCTTGCATTTTGTATTGTAAGTAATTGTAGTTTCTAAGAATGTCTCATAGATGGCACCACTGGTATCCTGACTCGCGCAAGCAGTGGGTTTCACGATGTATATAATTATATAGGAAATATGAATAAACTTTGACTTGTTGCAACCAAGCAGATTGTTTTATTACACTGCTCTCCGAGGTCGCTTGGTTGGACTCTTACATATATAATTTTATCAAAGCATACCGTCACGCAAAATTGCATGCGTGCTAGCTGGCAGAGGTACGTAGTACGTATGAGTATCGTTGCAGATTGAAGGGTTTCTTACGATGTGTTTCAAACATTACGTCATAGCGTCATGCCTTTTCCCATATGGGGTGGCAGAGGCACAAATGTGCACTTTTAGCCAGTGATTCAACACTCAATTTTGCGTGACAAGGGGCTAGCCTATCGCCGAAAGCTACGAAGTAATGAAGGTTTCCTCACGATTTTTTCCAAAACCCGACCGTAAAATGAATGACTTATCAGTATCACTCTTATAACGTCTAATATCTGGGAACCGAGCTTTGCTCGGCGATTGGTGGTACAAACACAATATAATATTGTATTTCATATTCATCAGACTGCATTAACATCAATAAATATGCTGCTCTATTTTTAAACAGCTGCAAACGAGAAGTAAGCAAGGAGGATTATTAGCAGATTATACATTTGGATTCGACCTTATTTGAACGAAACTTTATTGTGTGAATTCTTCGAGAACACCCGCCGCCAAAAAGTGTGACGTGATTATGAAGTCGCAATGAGAAAGTAAATGTTTGGTTGTCATTGAAAATGAAACTTATGCCTTACGAAAAGCATGAAAACTCGGAAATACGTGTTTTTTCAGTTATGAAACCTAGTTCGGTCGATTTCTTACCCCTAAAAACCCCTATATTGCAAATTTCATCGAAAACTACAGCGCCTTTTTCTAGAACTCAAAACATTATCGTTACCCCGTTACATACATACATAGATACATACAAATATTCCTCATATCATATAATTATGATGGTGGGCCGCGGCCAGTTCGACTAGGCCTCGGATCCACCAATTAGCGATGTAAATGATTCCACTATCATGGGAAAATTACATTCATTTAATTTTCCAATGATGTGATGTTGTCGAATGTTTTCTTTTGGATGACGCATCAGAATGAAAACAATATTAAATTCATATGGAGATAATAACCTCACATTCGTGGCGTATTTGATGTTACCGTTTGGCCTCGTGAACCACTTGCAGACTGGGTATTTGAGGGGCCTTGTTGGATTCTAATTGGATTTTTGTAATTCAATTAAGAATTGCGGGTATAACTGGATTCTAACTTATTCTTAACTAAATAATTACTTTTTTCTTTCATCTTTCAACCCTCTATTTTGAAATTAAAATGTAATTTCAATATTTCACTATTGTTACTAAATAAAGCAACCGAAAACTTAAAAATCTTAAAATAGATAGACCATTTCCAAAGCGATATAATGTGCAGATATATTCAACAGAACCAAAGTTTGTATTTTATAATAAACTGTGCAACTTGTGTCATTATCATAAATCAACATTTAGCAACACAACTAAACTAACAAATGAAGATATATATATTGTTGCAACATTACCATATATGTAAAAAAAATGACTAGTTATTGCAGTGAAATGAAACAAGCATTGTTTTTGCATCTTATTGCATCATTGGTAAGTGTTTCTGTATCAGAATATCTCACTACAATAAACACTGTTTTTATTTTAATTAAAAATACAGGTATGACATTTGCTGCTGGACTCTATCTATCCTCCAGCACACATTGTTAAGTAAAAGCCTCCTCTTAACTGCATTCTGAATATCATGTCTCTATAATGTTATTCTAGAATCTTCTTTCTAGAATCATTCACAATTAAATCCAGAATACACATTCATCAGGTCCATGCAGCATCAGCACAGACCTGCAAAGTGCAGGTGGAGCAGGGCTGGCTTCAGGGAGCTCAGCTGGAACTGGTCACAGGAGACGGACAGTACTGCGCCTTCCAAGGAGTCCCTTATGCTACACCGCCTGTTGGAAAACTACGCTTCAAGGTAGGTACAGTCATGTATACGTAAAAAACGGGACCCTATTACGAAGACTCGGCAGTCCGTCCGTCTGTCCGTGCGTCTGTCCGTCCGTCTGTCACCTGCTATATCTCATGAACCGTGATAGTCAGACAGTTAAAATTTTCACAGATGATGTGTTTCTACAAAACAAACACTAAAGAAAATGATAAAATTACCCTTTTCACTTCTCATGCTCGTAAAGTTCGTCTTTATGTCGGGTATAGCCAGCATAAAATCAAATTTTATGTTCTAGAGCATAAAGTAAAATCTTCGTCTAAATCTCCGACTCTGACAAAGGTCGTCAGGTAAACAGCCACATACACCTATGCTAAGTGCCACTGCCGGCGGCCAGAGCCGACTGCGGAGGCACGTCCAAAAAAAAAAGTTTAATGGCGGGAAGTCCTTATTTTTTCTCGGTAATTTCAATTTGCAATTATTTCATAATATTTACTTTTTTTGCAATATTTCTGTTTTAATTTCCTCACAATCGAAGTGAAAAGCAGAGTGTATAACTCGTACATAAAACCCATTTTACCTTCGGGTGATATGGTGCGTTTTATGCCCTTGTTGTACAATCTACTATTGTGCGAATGTCCGACTCGCACTTGGCCGGTTTTTGTATACTTACTTGCCAAAGAACCGTAATAATTTGTGAATGGAATAAGTAAATGAACTGCTGAGATCTGTTACTTATAATGCAATGTTGAAAGAATGAAATTAATAAATTCAAAATGTTATACAATGATCATGAAAGTTTTCGATTTTTTACTTGTAACTTTGGGACAAGTTACAATATAGACTTTACCTATAGTACATTGTCTCGTCATCATAACAACAGATATTAATATAAAATATTGTTTAACAGATATATACCCTTTTTTCATGCGCGATGATAGTTGCACAGCTCAAACCATGTCTGTATAATTAAATAGTAGTAGAGATAATAATTTTAGTCAAACGTTTGCTATTGCAGGCACCCCGACCTGCACAATCATGGAATGGTGTCAGAAACGCGACACAGTTGGGATCTATTTGCCCACAATATACAAATACAGGAAGCGAAGACTGTCTCTTTACTAACATCTACACAATGGAAGTGAATCCAACAAACCCATTGCCGGTTATGGTCTTCATCCATGGAGGTGCATTTATGGCAGGCACTGGAAATGATTACGGACCAGACCTAATAATTCCCCACGGAGTTATCCTAGTAACCATAAACTATAGACTCGCTGGACTTGGATTCATGTGTATAGATTCTAAAGACGTGCCTGGCAACGCCGGCCTGAAGGACCAAGTAGAGTCTTTGCGATGGGTTCAGAGGAATATTGCCAAATTCGGAGGAGATCCAGATAATGTGACGATCGTCGGTCACAGTGCTGGAGCTGCTTCCGTAGGTTACCACCTGTACTCTCCGATGTCGAAAGGGCTTTTCAAAAGAGCCATCTTCATGAGCGCTTCTCCAATGTCAGATTGGGTTCTATCTTATGAGAACACCAGACGAGCCTTCATATTTGCAGCAGATCTTGGTTTGGAAACTGATTCTCCTGATGAACTGTTAGATTTCCTACAAAACCTACCAGTTGAACAAATTGTAAAAATAGGGACTCCGGTACTTTCGTTCAATCTGGTTTATGCATTTTCAGGAAAAACTTATCCCTTTTGTCCAACAGTCGAGAAAGATTTTGGTCATGAACGGTTTATAGAAGCACCAATAGAAGAACTAATAAAGAGAGGCACTGATAATGCAGTTGATATTTTGGTGGGTACAACAGATATGGAAGGCTTGTGGTTTTTCGCTAACCCTATTTTCGATAGTTTAGTAACTCTTTTTGAATTATACCCAGAAAGTTACGTACCATCAGATATACTTACAAGAAGTACTCCAATCGAATCTTTGAACATCTCAGACAGAATAAAGGATTTCTATTTTGGTACTCATCAAATTCCAAATATTACGGAGAAAGAATATGGATCGTTAAATAATTATATTTCAGACCAATGGTATTCTACAAAAGTGAATTTCTTTATTGACGAACTCCATCCAACAACGTACAACGCTAAGAGCTACCTATATAAATTTTCAGCAGTGTCTGAAAGAAATTACTACGGTAAGCTGGGAGCACCCTATGGGCTTGTTGGAGCTGCTCATCTGGATGATTTATTTTATTTGTTCAATATCACTTCAGATTTAATACCAGATTCACCAAACGTGGACAAAAATTTAAAAAGCTATAAGATTATTCAACACTCATGCACACTGTGGACTAACTTCGTGAAATATGGGTAAGTTCTTAAACTATGCTATGATGGATGGGCTCATTCCCGCAGCTATCGAGACTAAAGGTTTCCTCACGATGGTTTCCATTACCTTTAAAACGTCTGTCAAGAGTAAGAATAATTACATATCACGTTACCAGAGATCGGAAATCGGAATTGGGTGTGTGAAAATACCTACCTGAAGTTTGCAGCGGGACATCACATGGAGCTGTTACAACAACTTAAGTGGAACCGGTTTTGAATTTTACCAGTTCATTGTCGGTTTTTTTGTTTTACATGTTCCTTACCTTTGAAACACCGAACTATACATATTTGCAAGCTGCTTGTGTTCCCCCCCCCCCCCCCCCTTTAATAAAACGTGATATATAAATTGAAATAACCTAACCTAACGAAATATTGGATTAAAATTTTTGCGATAAATTAACTTATCTACTTATACTACTATTGGAATATTTTTCCAATTGGATGTATTCCGATACTATGTTTGCGGAAGTCATAGTATAGTATAGTGTGCTTGCTGGCCTTGCCAACCACAAATCCAGCTGTACAGGAAAACAATAGTTCAGATAGTGATTAAATAATAAAAATAAAAACATATTATTTTCATTTTTTTTAAGATAATAATGAGATATATAATTTATTATTTTTATAAATATTTAGCATGTTTTTAATTAATTGACAAACAAAAATAATTAAGTACAGCCAGAACTTCATATTCTCATACTGTGGGGCGGTTAGTTCGTGTAAATATTTTATTTTTAAATTTTATTCATTTTGTGATTTCGTAATTTTCTTTATTGTACTCACATGACAGTAAAAATAGCTAAAGATTGAAAAAATAAGAAATAAAAATAATATTTCTTCTGTTGTTTATTTTTCTGTGACTAAACTAATGTGGATTTTTCATTTCAATTGAATTTGAATTACATATCTCATTGGTACATGGTCCGAACCCACATCACATGTATGAGAAGCGAGCGTGTACCCAAGACCACGGAACTTTCAATACTTCACTTTACTTTACATAATACTTTATTGCACAGAAAACATAATACCGTCACAATATTGGAAAAAACATGTACAAAGGCGAGCTTATCTCTAATAAGAGATCTCTTCCAGCAAACCTAGGATGGAGAGGATAATTTAATAAAAGGTAGATCAAGGCATACTACATAGTTTACGTTCTTTTCAGAAACCCAACTCCAGATGATTCCCTTGGCGTCATATGGCCAGAGTACGACAGCGCCACTAGGCCCTACCTAGACATCGGCGAAGACCTTATACCTAGGTCACAACCAGATAAGGAGAGTTTGGCGTTTTGGCGAAGCATTTACAATAACGTTGGCTAAGTGTCTCAATAGCAGAATACCAGCGTGACAGATTCGTCTGTGACATTGCTGAGTCAGGGCCATTTCAATGTCGCTTTACATTCACAATACCACGTAGTGATCCTCACTGGACCCAATTTGTTTGTTGTTCAAAATGATTGTTTATTTGTAAATTGTTTTATTTAAATTTAGTGTCTTTGTGTATACCATTCAATGAATAAATGAATTTATCTATCTTATCTGTCCATCTATCAACCCATAATACATTTTAAGGTATTAAATTATACATATCATTTTAGGAGTTTCCTCATTAATAAAAAAACTTCATCTTATTCTTCTTTTTAGGGTTCCGTAGAGAAACAAGGAACCCTCATAATTTCGTCATGTCTGTCTGTCTGTCTGTCCATCGGTCCGTCTGTCCGTCTGTCCGTCTGTCTTTTACTTTATCGCTTGCCTCCTTTGATCTTTACCTAAGCTGCTGCAATGTTTTCTATAAAAGATTTCATCGTTTTATAATAATAATAACTGGAAGGCCACTGGATCAGACAAAATTCATAATTACTGGTACAAAAAACTCACAACCATCCACCCAATATTGTTATCACAAATAAACGATCTCATACAAAACCCGGACCGAATGCCACTTTATATTACGCAAGGAATTACCTACATGTTACCTAAAGACCTCACAGATACCAAAAACCCAGCAAAATATCGACCCATTACATGTCTCCAAAACATTTATAAAATAATAACAGCATGCCTTAGTCAACTCATATACACTCATGTAAACACAAATCAGTTACTAGCCGAACAACAAAAAGGATGCCGCAAATTTAGCCAGGGGTGTAAAGAGCAACTTGTCATTGACACCGTTGCATCCAAACAAGCCCTCCGTAAAAAACGTAACATATACACCATGTTTATTGACTATAAGAAAGCGTTTGACTCAGTACCGCACACGTGGCTTATCTACGTTCTACAACATTATAAAGTTCACCCCACTCTCATCTCATATCTATCAATAGCAATGCAGACCTGGAACACTAGTCTAAAGTTACACAATAACACGAACACAATACAGACGGACAATATCAGCATTCGCCGGGGAATCTTCCAGGGCGATTCATTGAGTCCCCTATGGTTTTGCCTGGCACTCAATCCACTATCAAATTTACTCAATAACACAAATAAGGGATTCCAAATAAAATTTGATGGCATACACCACACATTATCACATTTATTGTACATGGATGATATTAAGCTCTACGGAAGTAACTTAGCTGAAATACACAAACTAGCAGATGTAACACAACAGTTTTCTAATGACATACAAATGGAGTTCGGTATAGATAAGTGCAAAATACAGTCAGTTAAGAGAGGTAAAGTTGAGAACAATGCATACATATTAGAGAACGGAGATCAAATATACCCGGTTAATAACGAAATAGGATACAAATACTTAGGTTACTATCAAACGCAACAGATACATCAAAGAGAGACCAAAAAAACAATCACACAAAAATTTAGAAACCGTATACACAGCATACTTAAGACACAATTGAACGCACGAAATACTGTTAAAGCCATAAACACATACGCCATTCCAATCCTTACATATTCATTCGGTATAATTAACTGGTCCCAAACAGACTTAATAAAACACCAACGCATCATAAACACACTCATGACCAAATACAGAAAACATCATCCACGCTCTTGCATACAAAGACTAACACTACCTAAGATTGAAGGAGGAAGAGGGATAATAGACGTTAAAAATTTACACAACAAACAAATCGCCACACTCAGAAAGTTTTTTCACACGAAATCATCACACTCAATCTTACATAAAGCCGTCGTTCAGGCCGACATGAAACACACACCACTTAACCTTCAAGATCATCAACACCAGAAAAACGAAACTGTCATTAAACCGCAACAAAAAATAGACATCTGGACACAAAAATCCCTCCACGGCAGACACCGCCTAGACTTAGCTAACCCCAACGTCGACAAAACTGCATCGAACGCGTGGCTAAAGAAAGGTGAGCTGTTTCCAGAAACGGAGGGGTTTATGTTGGCAATACAGGATCAGGTTATAGATACTCGTAACTACAGAAAACATATAATACATGACCGCACAATAGCAAATGACATGTGCAGACACTGCCACAGTAGTTCAGAAACCATACAGCACATCACAGGAGCCTGCAGATCACTCGCACAGTCAGACTACAAACATCGACACGACCAAGTTGCAGCCATCATCCACCAACACCTCGCATTTAGATACAATTTGATCCCACAAAAAACAGCATACTATAAATATGTACCTCAGACAGTCTTAGAATCTGCGGACTTTAGAATTTACTGGGACAGAACTATAATTACAGACAAAACGATACATTTCAACAGACCTGACATCACTATCCACGATAAACAAAACAAAACAGTATTTCTCATTGATATAGCCATACCAAATACACACAATCTTACCACGACTTTTACAGAAAAAAACACAAAATACACAGACCTTGCCATTGAAATTAAAACTCAATGGCAAGTTCAAACTGTCAAAACTATCCCAATAGTCCTTTCATCCACAGGAGTAATCCCATACACATTACACACTAGTCTTAAATCACTCAATATACCCAGATCCACTCACATTCTTCTCCAAAAAGCGACCATACTGAATACTTGCAGAATAGTAAGAAAATTCTTGGGCAAGGACCATGATCTATAGATAGATAGTCTCATAGCACTTGGCGTAAGCCCGTGTGTCAGAACCTCTTTAAAAAGAGTGAAATGAAAAATTCATAAACACATAATAATAATAATAATATAACTTTATTCCAGAAATAAAATTTCCATATCTTATAAACTAACACAAAAACATAAAACACATCAAAATAAATAACTAACACATCAAAATAAATAACACATCAAAATAAATTTATGATATTTCACGTTTAGTCATTTCATGATATGGCCAATTCGACGATATGGCTACGACATATGCAATATTTTTTGTAGAGAATTTAATGTAGAATACTTAAGTTTAAGAACGTTTTTTGCTATGGGCCACCGGTCGCGAGTTTTTTTACAAACCCTTCAAATATATTTATGACTTTGTGACTGTGTTTTAAACTGATTATAATTACCTTGTTAGATATTTAAATATATTTAAGTATAGATTTTGCATGTTAAAATTAATTATTTGCTACACCCATATGGGTAAATTTACACTGATACATTAGCTACTGTACTTATCATAAGATCTTTATAAACATGTAATTTATGGCAATAAACAACTGAAAAAAAATATTGATATAATCACATTGCTAAAAAAAAAGTCATCCTGTATTTTACTGTACTGTGCTTTAGGTGTATCATTGATATACATAATAATATGTAAGTATATGATTGGCCATGTTTGTATAACCGTACCTATACATATACAGATGGGTAATATCCTGAGTAATGAGGTAATAAATAAATAACCCAGTAATGTAGAATTATACTTTGATTCGTATCGTAAAACCTCCCCGACCCGCACTGAGCCATGGTGGTATGGCTCAATCTTACTTGTATCTAATCCCGGCTGGGGAAAAAATCCAGGTCTTGGATGTTTACATGTTTGTGATGTCGCTGTTTCTGGTTCCCACGACACAGGGTATCCTAGTGTGGGGCCAGAAGCAATGTATGTGCCTGTATATAAATGTATAGTAAATGAATGCTTGTCTTTCTTTATTTATATATAACTAACATACATAGATTATCTTACTCGGATCCGGGTAAAGGCCTGTGCCCCCCGGTGGGGACATTAATGGGCTACATTTACTTTTTACTTTACTTTACATAGATTTTATCTATTAATTAATATGTTCTTTTAATTTCAGGTAAAAACTACGCCTATTTACTATTGGCGCTGAGCTGGTGAGTCAGTAGATGTAATCGGTCAAGTGCGAGTTGGATTGTAACACGAAGGCCTAGGGAGGTTCCGCAACATCGTACAAGAAAAGTGCAAAAAAGTAATTTTTATTTCGTGTTTTTTTTTTGCCGTATCGGCAACAGATAATAGACATTCTGTGAAATTGGGAATATACGAGGGTAGATCCAAAAGTTCTAAGCCCGAACATGAAATTGAAAGAAAAAAGGGTCCAAATATTTTTTTATTTTTCGACATAGTCTTCATCAAGGTCAATGCACTTCTTCCATCTGACCTGCAACTTTTTAATACCTTCGAACAAAAAGATTCCGGAAGGTCGTCAAAATAGTCATTTACTGCGGCTATCACCTCATCTTTGGACAAAAATTTCGATCCACCAAAGTGTTTTTTTAAATTTGGAAAAAGGTCGTAATCCGAGGGGGCTAAATCCAATGAATAAGGTGCGTGGGGCAATAATTCATAGCCACAATAAATGGATTTCAGACATCGATTCAGCCGAAGTGTGAACCCGGGCGTTGTCTTGATGGAACAAAACTTTCTTCCGAAGCAACCCCGGCCTTTTTGAAGTAAAACTTCTTGGGGCACGGGGGTAAAATTTATTTAACCTCTCAACTGTGGGTTATACATATATTTGCTTTTCACTTGCTACTAGCCGGGTGCTATCACGAGTGGCTAAGAAATGTAACGGAAATTGGAATCGGTGACGTCAGGGTCGGCTGAAGACTTTTAAAACCGCAACTATTTTCAATACGGTTTTTAACTAATCAGATAAGATAATAATACATTCGTACAATAAAGAATGTTAATTAGTGAGAGAAAAACCTGATGAAACGTTAACAAATAAAAATTATTTTAAGCATTCTTCCACGAGTTCTTGATTTCCGGTATGGCCAAGATGGCGCCGCCGCCGCCGCCGCCGCTGGCTGGGGGAAACAAAACCAGTGACGTGACCAAAAACTACTTCGTTCAACCTCTTTGTTGGAACCGGAACATATGTTTGACAGCTGTGCGATGCGATCCATACAGTTTGTAAGAAAAGAGTTTCATCAATGTCACATACGGGTCGATATGGATTTCTAAAATGATGAACGAATCGTTTTGTGGCCGGTAACTATGGAATAGGTACCTAAAACGCGCTGCGTAGTCGCGCAACGGGCAGCTAGTAATCGCATAAAGTCACTTAGAATCATCCAAATGTGATATTTAGTTTTCAAGCAAATTCCGATGTGATGGATGGCTGCATTAAGACTTCTTGAAAACAATAAGTAGGTACCTAGAACTGTTCTAAAGCCACTTTTTATTATATAGTGCAGTTCAAGTCACAAATTAGCAGTTTGGCTACTAAGTACGTGTTATACCTACCTATTTAATGTTTATCTGTAGTAAACGGCCAAAGCGAGGTCTACAGTTTACAGAGCCATAAGTTTAATGGCTTATTGTTTCGCTTATTTGTTTGTATGTAATTTTTGTAATACATATTTTAAAGTTGAATTGTTGTTATAACTGTTGAAATTATACGATTTTGATTTTAATAAGCTTTTGTAATTTTAAAGTTAATGCTTCATGCCAGTCAATAATGTTGAAGTAAAATATAAAAATTGAGGTATGTCGTATGGCGGACTAAGGAAATGTCAAGAATAAAATTAAATAAGAGTTACGTCATCGCTTCGCGATGAAGTAACCCTAAAAAATCCTAGCAAAGTAGGTATGTATAGGTTAGCGGGGGTAGCATAAGGCACGCCAGTCACCCCAGCCACGCATTTTGTCACAATTTAATGTCATATCATAATGAATGCGCGCTATTTTATGGAGAAACATCATTGAGACGCGAAAGGAGTTGGCAATTTGGCAAAATTACTGCCCCAGACATGTACAAAGACTTCTCAACAGCCAATTAATAGCATTTAAATATTCTCTCATAAATTACTGCGTCTTTAGTTAGTTTGTAGAACTTGAAGGAAATGATTAAATAATTAAGAGTTGTCACTTCATACTCTATGATTCCGCCATTGATTAGTGACTTTTGCCATCGTTAAAAATAACATGCAACATAATTGCCAACTAGCAAAACTGTTGAAAACAGGAGGTTTCCAGAGGAGTGGCTAGATGGCGTTATGTTGCATGTTATTGCAAAATGGTGCTTATTTCTAGCGACGGCAAAGGTCACGGAATCTTATTGGAATCACGGAGTATTGAGTAACAACTCTTATTTACCTATATTTAATATTTTTTTCTTCAAGTTCTACAAACTAAATACAGACGCAGTAAATTAAATTTATGAATGAATATTTAAATGCTATTGGCTGTTGAGAAGTCTTTGTACATGTCTGGGGCAGTCGTCCATATATTGATTTAGCCATCTTCTTTGTCATTTATCTGCGCGACTGAGGTGAGTGGCAAGCCTTATGGTAGCCCCGCAGGTACACATTAACTTGGAATAGTTGAAAAAACGTACTCGATCAATTAAATAAAGGGACTGGGCACAGAGACAAGCAAAGCAATGCATACATTTGAGCGAGACGGCTTAAAGACGTGACGTCAGATGGTATATAATCTGAGCGAGATGCAAATAGTAGTGACACTATTGAGTGAGTTAAGTATATCACCACGAGCGCGACAAATTGTAGATAAGGAATGGTGGGAAATAAATGACATGACGTATTAAAAGTAAGTACAAGTATAAAATAATTTCAAATAATCGGACGTCTGAAACTTAAAAGTAACTTGAAGCAGAGATTGGATCTCAAAATTGGAAATTTAAATCTCTTTTAGTATAGGTAGGTATAGGTGTATAGTATAGGTACCACTTAATGATCTAGCTACAGAAGTTTTACTTCTAACACGTGTACGGTGCTACACGCGTATTTTTTTCTTTGATTTCTTTATACTTTATTGCACAGAAAACATAATACAGAAACTTAATATTAGGAAAAACATGTACAAAGGCGAGCTTATATCTAATAAGAGATCTCTTCCAGCAAACCTAGGATGGAGTGGATAATTTAATAAAACGTAGACCTACATAAGTGCACAACGATAAATATTAAAATAATAGACTACTTACTAATAAATACATAAATACATAAATACTGATAAAAACAGAAAACAAAATATAATATATACATAGATACTAAGGTACATTAGGGTAGAGAAAGATAGTGTTCCTTCAAGCGTTTTTTAAAATATGTTGAGTGAAGGACTGTCCCTGTTTCTTCCCGAAGTCTACGCAAAAGGTTGCAATAATCTTTTTTGGCCGACAAAACGACCTTAGCCTTTTTCGGAGTGGGTGAGCCCTGATCTTTTCCACTGCTTCGATTGTTGTTTCGATTCAGGAGTATAGTGGTGAACCCAGTTTTCATCCATGGTAACGAAACGGGACGAAAAATCCTCGGGATCTGCCTCAAAAAGTTCCAAACAATCGCGGGAAATTGTGAAGCAACTCGTTTTTGTTCAGCTGAAAGCAATCTTGGGACCCAACGAGCAGAAACCTTATGGAACCCCAATTCTTTCGATATCATGTTTTGTACCCGGCCATAACTAATGCCTGTGATCTCAGCTATATTATTGATGGTCAATCTTTGGTCACTCAGTATCAGGTCACATATTTTATTGACATTTCCTTCGTGGTAGACGCGAAGGCCTTCCGCTTCTAGGGTCATCTTCAACACTCTCCCGACCCCGCTTAAACTCAGCTACCCACTTTTTGACACTGGAATACGATGGAGCAGACTCACCCAATGTGTTCACCATACCTATCTTGATGGATATCTTTTGGTGACAAACCTTTTTTATGGAGGTACTTCATCACTGCTCGGTGTTAAATTTTCTCCATTATTGAAAATCTTGTCAGATAGCGCTAAACAAATAATCACGAAAAAAATATGGCTAACAGTATAGGAACCAAACTTCGCACATCTATATATTGATGAATCGTACTATCACATGAGGGTAGATTAAAAAAATATTCATGGGTCTTTCTATGTTAGGCCACGAACTTTTGGATTCACCTTGTACAATAAGCTTGTGGCCTGTCGAGTCAAAATATATACTTTTTATGAACTGTCACAACGGAACTTTTGTTCCTGGGTTCTATGAAATAACAACATAATGCCAAAGTGTCAAATGCTGTCTTTTTTTGCACAAAATTGACTTTATAAAATATATCTGCTGGAAATATACAATTCTGATAATGTTAAGCCATTTTATACATAATGCTTCGACTTAAAACTTGTTCCTAGATTTATTGGATTACCTTGGCCAGAAGCCTATTAAACAGAGTTCATTATATTTCGTAGCCCTATCGTCAAATTTGGCCATATCATGTTATGGCTGGTTTTAATTAAAACATACACATACATTAGACATTTGCGCGATGGGATTTATGTCAAAATTGACACTAGCCATCTCAAATCTGCAGATTATGGATTGAAGATAGGTTATTAATTTCGGCCGTCAGTCTTCACCGAAGCTGCCGCAGTGATTGCTCTGAAAGATTTCATCCTATGATTTTCACTTTTCGACGATATGGCTACGACATAATTATACCGGGTGTAACAGAACGGGGTGTACAACCCGAAAGAGGGTGGTTAGGGACGTCATTCTGAACAACTGTCACTATGGGACCAACTTGATCAGAGCAAGATTATTTTTATTAACTCACTATATTTCGGGCCTAGCGCTCTGATCGTATGGTGGAGTGAAAAATAATGTTGCTCTGATCAAGTCGGTCCGATAGTGAAAGTTGTTCAGAATGATGTCCCTAACAACGCTCTTCCGGCTTGTGCAACCCATTCTGTTACACCCTGTATATTTTTAAAGGACACAATTTTGTGCCTCTGCCAACTCATATAAGAAAAGGCGTGACGCAATGCAGGTGTATAGGTTTTATTAATATTTTTATAGTAACTGGTAAACCAAACGTTTCCATACAGAAACGCAATTCTGCCTCTCTCATCCAATAAGCCCCATCTCAAAAGTTCAAAGGCTTTCCAAACTCAAACCCATTATTGGCACATGCCCTCGATCCCATCCACGTCCAGGCTATCATGACCCTTAAAATTACCAGTCGAACGGGTCAAAATTGCCCACATATCACGTAACATGACAAAGTACCTGGCAAATTGGTGAAAAAGTTTTAGATATTGTCTATGGTACGAGTGTTAGGGCAGGTGTACTGTACAAGAATAAATGGTACAAATGATATAATAATAAATGTGGTCCATTAATGTCCCCACCGAGGGGCACGGGACATACTTCAGTGCGGGTTGATGGTCGGGTGAAGAGCTAGCGGAAAACCTGACTGCCCGAAGCTGAGGGGTAAGCCTACAGAGGGGTTAGCCTACAGAGGGGTTATACACAGTCAGGTCATAAGTTCTGTCACACAATAAAAACTTTTGAATTTAGAACGCTGGCTGCAAAAAAGTTTATTGAATTCGAATTTCGAATTTTTCATGAAAATAAAAATGTGTACTTTTTAGAATTTTCCTCATTTTTAAATATGGAGTGGACACTTAAAGAAGACCGTGTCGCAGCTATTGCGTTGCATCGTTGCGGTTACGCGCCAATTCAGATTTTCGACTTACTGAAAAATTTGAATATAACCAAAAGATTCGTTTATCGTACCATAAAACGATACAATGAAGACTCTAGTGTAGATGACAGGTCAAGAAGTGGTCGCCCTCGCTCTGTTAGGACTCCAGCAGTGATAAAAGCTGTGAAGGCGCGAATTCAAAGAAATCCCATACGTAAGCAGAAACTGTTGGCCCTTCAGATGGGGTTAAGCAGGACCACGGTGAAAAGGTTGTTAAATGAAGACTTAGGGCTTAGGGCATATCGAAGAAAAACAGGACATCGTTTGGACGCTCGTTTAATGGACCTGAGACTGAAGAGATGCCGCGCTTTGTTGAAGCGGTACGCGGGAAAAAAGCATCGGGAATCATTTTTTTTCGGATGAAAAAATTTTCACCGTGGAAGAGAGCTACAACAAACAAAATGATAAGGTGTACGCACACAGCAGTGAAGAAGCGAGCAACCGTATTCCGCTTGTCCAACGAGGTCATTTTCCATCATCGCTCATGGTTTGGTTGGGAGTCTCTTATTGGGGCTTAACTGAGGTACATTTTTGTGAGAAAGGCGTAAAAACGAATGCAGTTGTGTATCAAAATACAGTCCTCAAGAACCTTGTGGAACCTGTTTCTCATACCATGTTTAATAACAGGCACTGGGTATTCCAACAAGATTCTGCGCCAGCTCATAGAGCGAAAAGCACACAAGACTGGCTGGCGGCGCGTGAAATCGACTTCATCCGGCACGAAGACTGGCCCTCCTCCAGTCCAGATTTGAGTCCGTTAGATTACAAGATATGGCAACACTTGGAGGAAAAGGCCTGCTCAAAGCCTCATCCTGATTTGGAGTCACTCAAGGCATCCTTGATTAAGGCAGCCGCCGAAATTAACCCACTTGTAACTACTGTTTGATAAAAGGAACACCTGACAAATAAAATTCTAAAGCAAAATGAGGGTACTTTTAAAATGTTATTCGAAGTGCTACAGTTTATTAGTCTCATTATGAAACTATCAGAAGTGGTTTGAGTTGATTACTGTGTAACGTATTTTTTCAAAGCGAGTTGCTAATTTGTGATTTTACAAAATGGATTTGTCAAGGTATGTAATGTAGTTGAAATATGTATGTTATCATTTTGTTTATAAATATATCGTAGTATTTGGCTTGCTTTACCGATAGGTAAAACAAAATGTAGTAATATAATTAGTTTTGTCAAGTTATTTTTGTACATAAAGTGCCGTTCCTTTTATCAAACAGTAGTAATATCCATTTTATTTTAGGTGTCAGGCTCAAGGATTGTCTTTGAACCAGATTATTGAGGAGCTGGAACGTAATGAAGATGAAGCTGTTCCTGATTCCATCACTACCTTCCCCCCTGAAAATTATAATGCAGAAAGTACCGATGAAGACTCCGGAGATGAAAACGTAGTGTCTCTTCACTACTTACCTGGTGCGCAATTGGTAGCTCCAGCTGAAATAATGTACCCGGAATCATCACCAGGCTCTGATGCAAGTGAGGATTATGTAGTTTCACTTGCTGAATTAGCCAAATGAAGACGACTTACTGCTCCCAGTAAAAGTTCAGAACCTCAAAGTGTTCCTTCTTCATCAGAACCATCGACTTCTCAAGGACCAGTGGTTAGAGAAACGGTACCTAAGTCAAAACTGTACAATTGGCAATCCCGTGATAACCAGCCCGCATTCAGCACTTGGAATCCACATGTATCAGCTCCACACAAGGAAAGCCCAATATACTTCTTTGAATGCATGTTCGATGAGTGTATTATAAACATGCTGGTGCAATATACCAATACTTATGCTTCACAAAGAAACAAAGTTGGAAATGTTACTGCTCATGAGATGAGGAGCTTTATCGGAATATTGTTGTTTAGTGGCTATGTAGTGGTACCAAGAAGGTACATGTACTGGGAAAATAGCACTGATAGTGGGATGCCATTCGTTTATAACGGCCTATCTACGGGTTTTTTTGCAAGAAATTTTGTGTTTCCCTTTACTACCCAAAAACGTGTTTCGAAGCTTATCATGTTACGAGTGCTGAATAACGTCTTTGTTGTCGGTCATAAGTATAAATAAATATTATAAATAAAGTATAACTTCTTTTTTATCATTTATAGTGTCCCTCATTAGTGCCTGCTTCAAAGTAGTACATTTTACTAGCGTTCCTTTTATCAAACGCCATTTTCCGGGTTTTCCCTACTTCAACACTTTTTTTTAATATTTTTTATTTATTATTCAGGTCATAACTACCCCATATACAAAAAATCGTAATGATTTGACACTAAAAGGTATATCCGTAATAACTGAGTCAACAGGGCCCGAATTCTACTGTTCACAAGCATACGACAAGCCTGGCACAAACTTCAATGCGAGATATTCGGTATTCTACTAAAACCGGAATCCAATTCACAAGCGCCAGCGTACTTCGTATTCTACTGTCCAAGACATACTAATTCATGCTGGCGCCAGTTTGACGCCAGCGTACTTCGTTCTACTGTCCGAAACGTATTTACGCTGGCGCCAGTTTGACGCCAGCGTACTTCTTGTACTGTCTGAAACGTAGTTACGCTGGAGCCAGTTTGACGCAAGCGTACTTCGTTCTACTGTCCGAAACGTACTTACGCTGGCGCCAGTTTGACGCCAGCGTACTTCGTTCTACTGTCCGAAACGTAGTTACGCTGGCGCCAGTTTGACGCCAAAGGGTAACAGATTTAATGCTTGATGAAATATTTCTGCTTTGATTTGTTTGTGAGGAAGCGAGAGGAAGTCACTAAGACATAGAGCGGAGGAGGACAATATTCAAATCAAAACTTAATTATTGTTACTTGAACAGTCTTAAATCCGATTTTCGCTGTGGAAATGGGGCATTAGAAACTTGGATTTCGGATATTGAGCGTTGTATTTAAGTTCAATTGAAATTCAAAGGAGAATGCCCGGTGGCCGTAGTAACTTATGCCTCTATTGCCCACTTTTGACAAATATCTCAACTTATTAAAATCTTATAACATAATCATGAATAATATTATCAAAGACATGGATCGTATGTCAATCTGTCAATCAATTCTTACTGAAACCTCAAACTGTCACAAATATGTTCCCTCAACAAATAACTGTCTTAAAATAATCACACAGAATATTCGAAGCATTAGCTGTAATTTGACAGGCTTTCTAGTCCTCCTACACGAACTGAAAGTAGACTGTGATATCCTAATACTCACAGAATGTTGGCTCTCTTGTACCCTTAGTCTCCCCACAATCGACGGATATAATCAGATTTCAAATAAAACATTTATCAAAATGATGGCTTAGTAGTCTATTACAAAGAAAATTTAAGTCTAACGATTGAAGAACCGCAATTCGTTGATGGAAGTTGTCTGATTATCAAACATGGAAACTATACAGCTATATTGGGCATCTATCGATCACTCTCCTTCGAAAATACCAATAATTTTATAGATTCACTGAATAAACAATTACTGAACCTTTCTACTTACCAAAATATAATTTTAATTGGGGACTGCAATATAGATTTAAACCCTGACCACCTTAATTCAGACGCCGACCAATACTTAACAGCATTGGCGAAACTTTGACAAATCACAACTAAATCAGGCAGGAAATGACAGTAGACAACTCTAGAAAGCTATTAAAAAGATTACCTCGACCACTAAAAACAAAGATCAACCTCGTGAACTACTTGGAGCTACTCTATTCACAATCTACATAATTGAAACAAAAAGTAAACTTTAGAAAAAACCGACTTCCACAAACCCTATTTGATTAGATTGAGTTTAATACAAAATGTAACCCATTATCCCCCCCCCTTGGGGAATTAATTTTGTCAAATCCCATATCAGTGCTACCCCACGCTACTAAGGAACCCCTGTACAAAGTTTCATGGCTCTAGGTCCACCGGTTTAGGCTATGCGTTGCCTGCCCGTCAGCCACGCATTGTATTTGTACCTAGTATTGAGCAGATCTGGTGGCCATATGTGGTCTTCATCAGCAGTTCCGCATCACAATATTATGCTTACCATGTGCATTTGCACGAGTTATTATGAAAAACACAAAAATCACTATAGGTCTGCCTATAATATTTGAAGAGTTCCCTCGATTTCTCCAGGATCCCATCATCAGATCCTGACCTGGTGTCAATGGGACCAATGGGAAGGTAAACCCTTTCAAACAAAAAAATAATTTTCCAAATTGGTCCACCCGTTTAGGCGCTATCGGGGAACATACATAAAAAAAAAAAAAAACAAACATCCGGACGAATTGTAAACCTCCTCCTTTGGGAAGTCGGTTAATAAATGAGCTCTGTTGTCTTGAGTTGCCCCAGTGCACAATTGTAGCACATGCCGATGATACCGCATTACTTTTCTCGGGACCATGCTGAATGGAGGTAAATTCCTGTGCACAGGCTGATTTCAATGTAGTCGTAGATTGGCTCCAACATAATATTTTAACCTTGAATACTGCAAAAACCAAATATATTACCTTCTCCATTAATAACTCAACCCAACCATCAAAGGATTTCAGCTTAGTTGCTCATGTGTGTGCTGATTCTGGTGCTGGTTTCTGCAGTTGTGGGCCCTTAGAACGGACATCCTCAATAAGATATCTCGGTATCATGCTGGACAGTAACCTAAATTTCCAAATTCACATACAAATGCTCAGCTCAAAGGTTAGGAAACTGATATATTTCTTTAAGGGAGTTAGACATGTGGCTGAGCCGCTTCTGATGAAAAGGATATATAGTTTTATGTGAATCACTCTTGCGATACTGCATCTCTGGTTGGGGAGGTACACATAAGAGTACACTTTTACAACTTGAGCGAGCTCAAAGAGCGGTCTTGAAGGTGTGTACATTTAAACCATATTGTTTCCCAACTACAGAATTGTCCAGTTTCTGTGATGTTCTTTCAGTAAGACAGCTTTTTATACATAGCATTGTTCTAAAAGAACACAAAAACAATTCCTCACATCAAAATCAAAATTACTCCATAACTAAAAGAAGAAGAGATAAAGTATTTCGCTCTGTATTAGTACGTACCAAATTTATGCAGCGATTTTTTAAATTTCTAGGACCCTATCTTTATAATAATCTGAGTATAAGCACATTGACATTAGGACTAATAATACATTTGATAATAATAAAAACATACGACTTTGGTTGCGCACACAAACATATGATGACTGCGAAAAACTTATTAATGTCTAACAAAGGCCTGTTCATATTTTATATTTTAAATAATAGTCATGTTAACACTAACAGGCACTATACACACCACATTTTCTTCCAATCACACACTCACCACACTCCCCATCTTCTCTCCCACTAACATAATTCACCTAAACTACACACTCAACTTAATTTTGCCTGTAAAATGTCTTTGCATAGCTTTTGTTTTCAATCGCATATTTTTACATGTCAGCAGTAATATTTTTATTTTAAATGTCAAATTGTTTATACAACTATGTCGTATTTTAATCTGAGCCATTCTCGTGGGAAGTGGCAGCAACTTATCCTAAAACACAGGGTTCGCCCTTTTTTAGGGAGTAGCGATACATCCCTTGTTTACTATGCTAAACAAGTTTATACGATTATGATGATTTGAAAGTATGTAAGATATGATTTCTTGTATCCTTATTACATTATTCACGACAATTTTGATTATAAAAAATCTTCGGGTTTTCAAGATATAAACGATTTTTATTTCACGTGACGTATAGTCTTTTGTGGACATTGGACGAGCTAGTTACGAGGTAAAATCTACAAGTGTAATCGGAACCCTTGGTGCGCGAGTCCTGCTCGCAGTGAACCCTTTATATTTTTAGTTTAGGTATAGTTTTTTACATAAATGTTACAAGTAGGTAGTGTAAAGTTTCAACGAACAGAATCATTGACATCGCATTCCTGATTCCTATTATCCTTATTAGGGACAATACAGCTACAGTAACAACTCAACTGCTGACATTTCACTTTTATTTATCCCATGCCGATCCCACTATTACTGGGACGCAGAGACACTGATTTAGTAATGAAATAAATTATATGGGTAGCCATTTTGAAATACCTACAGTTGGTGAGAAGAAGGAATGAGGATTGGGTAGACATTGGTCACTCAAGTAATATTGTACAATGTGATCATTGTGTGAATGTCTCATAGATGGCACCACTGGTATCCTGACTCGCGCAAGCAGTGGGTTTCACGATGTATATAATTATATAGGAAATATGAATAAGTTTCTTTGACTGGTTCCAACCAAGCAGATTGTTTTATTACACTGCTCTCCGAGGTCGCTTGGTTGGACTCTTACATATATAATTTTATCAAAGCATACCGTCACGCAAAATTGCATGCGTGCTAGCTGGCAGAGGTACGTAGTACGTATGAGTATCGTTGCAGATTGAAGGGTTTCTTACGATGTGTTTCAAACATTACGTCATAGCGTCATGCCTTTTCCCATATGGGGTGGCAGAGGCACAAATGTGCACTTTTAGCCAGTGATTCAACACTCAATTTTGCGTGACATGGGGCTAGCCTATCGCCGAAAGCTACGAAGTAATGAAGGTTTCCTCACGATGTTTTCCAAAACCCGACCGTAAAATGAATGACTTATCAGTATCACTCTTATAACGTCTAATATCTGGGAACCGAGCTTTGCTCGGCGATTGGTGGTACAAACACAATATAATATTGTATTTCATATTGATCAGACTGCATTAACATCAATAAATATGCTGCTCTATTTTTAAACAGCTGCAAACGAGAAGCAAGCAAGGAGGATGAATAGCAGATTATACATTTGGATTCGACCTTATTTGAACGAAACTTTTTTGTGTGAATTCTCCGAGAACACCCGCCGCCAAAAAGTGTGACGTGATTATGAAGTCTCAATGAGAATGTAAATGTTTGGTTGTCATTGAAAATTAAATTTATGCCTTATGAAAAGCATGAAAACTCGGAAATACGTGTTATTTCAGTTATGAAACCTAGTTCGGTCGATTTCTTACCCCTAAAAACCCCTATATTGCAAATTTCATCGAAAACTACAGCGCCTTTTTCTAGAACTCAAAACATTATCGTTACCCCGTTACATACATACATAGATACATACAAATATTCCTCATATCATATAATTATGATGGTGGGCCGCGGCCAGTTCGACTAGGCCTCGGATCCACCAATTAGCGATGTAAATGATTCCACTATCATGGGAAAATTACATTCATTTAATTTTCCAATGATATGATGTTGTCGAATGTTTTCTTTTGGATGACGCATCAGAATGAAAACAATATTAAATTCAATATTAAATTCATATGGAGATAATAACCTCACATTCGTGGCGTATTTGATGTTACCGTTTGGCCTCGTGAACCACTTGCAGACTGAATATTTGAGGGGCCTTGTTGGATTCTAATTGGATTTTTGTAATTCAATTAAGAATTGCGGGTATAACTGGATTCTTACTTATTCTTAACTAAATTCTTACTTTTTTCTTTCATCTTTCAACCCTCTATTTTGAAATTAAAATGTAATTTCAATATTTCACTATTGTTACTAAATAAAGCAAACGAAAACTTAAAAATCTTAAAATAGATAGACCATTTCCAAAGCGATATAATGTGCAGATATCTTTAACAGAACCAAAGTTTGTATTTTATTAATAAATAAATAAAATAAAATTTTATAATAAACTGTGCAACTTGTGTCATTATCATAAATCAACAATTAGCAACACAACTAAACTAACAAAATATGAAGATATAAATACTGTTGCAACATTACCATATATGTAAAAAAATGACTAGTTCTTGCAGTGAAATGAAACAAGCATTGTTTTTACATCTTATTGCATCATTGGTAAGTGTTTCTGTATCAGAATATCTCACTACTTTATTTAAAAAATACAGGTATGACATTTGCTGCTGGACTCTATCTATCCTCCAGCACACATTGTTAAGTAAAAGCCTCTCTTAATTGCATTCTGAATATCATGTCTCCATAATGTTATTCTAGAATCTTCTTTCTAGAAACTTTCACAATTAAATCTAGAATACACATTCATCAGGTCCATGCAGCATCAGCACAGACCTGCAAAGTGCAGGTGGAGCAGGGCTGGCTTCAGGGAGCTCAGCTGGAACTGGTCACAGGGGACGGACAGTACTGCGCCTTCCAAGGAGTCCCTTATGCTACACCGCCTGTTGGAAAACTACGCTTCAAGGTAGGTACAGTCATGTATCCGAAAAAAAAATAAGAATTAAAAAACGAACCTATTACTAAGACTCGGCAGTCCGTCCGTCTGTCCGTGCGTCTGTCCGTCCGTCTGTCACCTGCTGTATCTCATGAACCGTGATAGTTAGACAGTTAAAATTTTCACAGATGATGTGTTTCTGTTGTCGCTATAAAAACAAACATTAAGAAAATGATAAAATTACCCTCTGTGCGAAGTTCCGACTCGCACTTGGCCGGTTTTTGTATACTTACTTGCCAAATAACCGTAATAATTTGTGAATGGAATAAGTGAATGAACTGCTGAGATCTGATAAAATGCAATGTTGAAAGTTGAAATGTTGCAATGTTGAAATGAAAATTGTAAATAAATAAATAAAGAATGAAATTAATAAATTCAAAATTTTATACAATGATCATGAAAGTTTTCGATTTTTTACTTGTAACTTTGGGATAAGTTACAATATAGACTTTACCTATAGTACATTGTCTCGTCATCATAACAACAGATATTAATATAAAATATTATTTTCATCACATCTATTCAAAAAGATCTACTTTAGTCCCGGCCAACAGGGACTAAAGTAGGTCATTTAGTCCCTAGGGACTAAAAGTAACTTTTTAATTTTGTTGCCAGTACAGAGGAAAAAAAATGCTGTCACTAATCAGTTTCACTACCACTCAGGCTGACAGACCCAATTAAAAGAGAGATCGATTCTAAACGCAGCCAATAAAAAAAAAGTTTGTACTAAAATGCGTACTCGACACAGATTAGATAATCCGATCGACCGAATCGATTGACACCGATTGGTGACAACAGAGAAACAACCTTACAGAATTGATATCGAAACACGGACCAAATAATTAAAAAAGTTGTGGAAAATTTGTAAACAAAGCGCGCCAAATCTGAATGCTGTAATTATTTCAATTTCGTTTGCGAATATGAGTAAAGAATATGAGTGAAAGTGAGTGTCTAACTCCAGATGATAACAACAAACGCGAATGACAAATACAAGATCTGTTACCAATAAAATCACGGGGAATATAGGTATGTAAAAACTAGTGGTTATCTGAAAATGCTTTTTGAACCAATTTTCAAGATTTAGCCAATACTAAACAAGCTTTAACTATGTGGAGGACATATTCGTAATTCGAAATTTATTTATTGTACTAACACAAGAATGACATACAGAAAATTATAATAGATAACAAGAGATTTCTTCCAACAAACCATTACACACAACATATCACGACAATTGTGTACTTAAATAAATATAGGGTCTAACAGAAAGGGGTGTACAAGCCGAAAGAGGGTTGTTAGGGACATCATTTTGAACAACTTTCACAATGGGACCGACTTGATCAGAGCAACATTATTTTTCACTCCACCATACAGACCAGCTGAGCGCTAGGCCCGAAATGTACTGAGTTAAAAATAAAGTTGCTCTGATCAAGTCGATCCCATAGTGAAAGTTGTTCAGAATGATGTCCCTCTTTCCGCTTGTACACCCCTTTCTGTGACACCCTGTATAGGTACAAGTATGTTATTTTATTGATTACTTACTACTTTTCTCATAGAGGGTGATGAAAAGTAGAGTGTCCACCTCAGGAGTAAAAACTATTTTTGGCTCGAGTGATGTACTTTGAATCCCTCGCTCCCTCAGGATTCTACTTTTGAGTCCCTCGTTACACTCGGGACTCAACTCTAGAATCCCTCGGTCGCTCAGGATTCAAAAAACACTCTCGCCCTAAAAATAGTTCTTTACTCCCTTGGTAAACAATCTACTATTAAGAGATATCCACCCTTTTTTTGCATGCGCGATAATAGTTGCACAGCTCAAACCATGTCTGTATAATTAAATAGTAGTGGAGATAATAATTTTAGTCAAACGTTTGCTATTGCAGGCACCCCAACCTGCACAACCATGGAATGGTGTCAGAAACGCGACACAGTTGGGATCTATTTGCCCACAATATACAAATACAGGAAGCGAAGACTGTCTCTTTACTAACATCTACACAATGGAAGTGAATCCAACAAACCCATTGCCGGTTATGGTCTTCATCCATGGAGGTGCATTTATGGCAGGCACTGGAAATGATTACGGACCAGACCTAATAATTCCCCACGGAGTTATCCTAGTAACCATAAACTATAGACTCGCTGGACTTGGATTCATGTGTATAGATTCTAAAGACGTGCCTGGCAACGCCGGCCTGAAGGACCAAGTAGAGTCTTTGCGATGGGTTCAGAGGAATATTGCCAAATTCGGAGGAGATCCAGATAATGTGACGATCGTCGGTCACAGTGCTGGAGCTGCTTCCGTAGGTTACCACCTGTACTCTCCGATGTCGAAAGGCCTTTTCAAAAGAGCCATCTTCATGAGCGCTTCTCCAATGTCAGATTGGGTTCTATCTTATGAGAACACCAGACGAGCCTTCATATTTGCAGCGGATCTTGGTTTGGAAACTGATTCTCCTGATGAACTGTTAGATTTCCTACAAAACTTACCAGTTGAACAAATTGTAAAAATAGGGACTCCGGTACTTTCGTTCAATCTGGTTTATGCATTTTCAGGAAAAACTTATGCTTTTTGTCCAACAGTCGAGAAAGATTTTGGTCATGAACGGTTTATAGAAGCACCAATAGAAGAACTAATAAAGAGAGGCACTGATAATGCAGTTGATATTTTGGTGGGTACAACAGATATGGAAGGCTTGTGGTTTTTCTTTAACCCTATGTTGGATCTTTTAGTAACTCTTTTTGAATTATACCCAGAAAGTTACGTACCATCAGATATACTTACAAGAAGTACTCCAATCGAATCTTTGAACATCTCAGACAGAATAAAGGATTTCTATTTTGGTACTCATCAAATTCCAAATATTACGGAGAAAGAATATGGATCGTTAAATAATTATATTTCAGACCAATGGTATTCTACAAAAGTGAATTTCTTTATTGACGAACTCCATCCAACAACGTACAACGCTAAGAGCTACCTATATAAATTTTCAGCAGTGTCTGAAAGAAATTACTACGGTAAGCTGGGAGCACCCTATGGGCTTGTTGGAGCTGCTCATCTGGATGATTTATTTTATTTGTTCAATATCACGTCAGATTTAATACCAGATTCACCAAACGTGGACAAAAATTTAAAAAGCTATAAGATTATTCAACACTCATGCACACTGTGGACTAACTTCGTGAAATATGGGTAAGTTCTCAAACTATGCTATGATGGATGGGCTCATTCCCGCAGCTATCGAGACTAAAGGTTTCCTCACGATGGTTTCCATTACCTTTAAAACGTCTGTCAAGAGTAAGAATAATTACATATCACGTTACCAGAGATCGGAATTGGGTGTGTGAAAATACCTACCTGTAGTTTGCAGCGGGACATCACATGGAGCTGTTACAACAACTTAAGTGGAACCGGTTTTGAATTTTACCGGTTCATTGTCGGTTTTTTTGTTTTAGATGTTCCTTACCTTTGAAACACCGAACTATATACATATTTGCAAGCTGCTTGTAATCCCCCCCTCCCCCTTTAATAAAACGTGATATATAAATTGAAATAACCTAACCTAACGAAATACTGGATTAAAATTTTTGCGATAAATTAACTTATCTACTAAACTACTATTGGAATATTTTTCCAATTGGATGTATTCCGATACTATGTTTGCGGAAGTCATAATATAGTGAGTTGGCCAAAGATGTAATGATCGTCTAAAGGTAGGACTGCATATGTCGTGATAGTAATAACCTAGAGTTATTTTTAGAGTGGTTTTGGTTATACAGTATCGTCAGGAGGATCCACCATCGTCAGTGTTGGTTATGAGAGGTTAAACAATGTTAATAAATTTTATTTTAAATAAATAGAATTGAAAGCGCTGTACCTAGGTTCAAGCCTTAAAATTAATATTAACCTTTCTCGCTGGCTACTTGCGGATACTCGATCTCTACTCTCGATTCGATTGTTAGAATACTCCATCTCCAAAGGTAAAAGACTAAGTCTCGTTACCACGCCTCGCCAACAGTAAGAGATAAAATCTCATTACAACACCAACGCAATACAAAAATACACATAAATCACTAGACACAATCACGGCTAAATGTTCCCTAATATAGTTTTAAGAGACCGGTGACCGCGTGAATTTCCCATACAAACGTAATACAAAAATGATTTGAATTTGAGAACTAGTTCAAAGCATTTAGACTGTTAATCGGATTGATACAGTGTTTACGGAGGTTCTTGGTCGTATACCAAGGTTCTTATTCAAATTACTTAAAAATATTTTTAAATTGGTTGAAGTGGAACCCTGGTATACAGACCAGGGGTAAGGGGTTACAGTTTGTATTAAACTCAATCTTATCAAATAGGGTTTGTGGAAGTCGGTTTTTTCTAAAGTTTACTTTTTGTTTCAATTATTGTATTACGTTTGTATGGGAAATTCACGCGGTCACCGGTCTCTTAAGGGGTCTAATCAAAAGTAACCTGTCATAATAATTTCGCGACTCGAACGCGTGACACTGATTCTAGAATTTACACTCCCGGTAGGTCTGCAACCACCCCTAACATCTCACGTCAATCTCCGAAACTAGACTGCCCCGAATTTACCTCGTCAAACAGTTTTATTCTAACCCAAGCCTAGTGCAATAGTACATTAAAAAAACCCTTCCCAGATACTTCAAAAATTCTGAAAAAGTCCATTTGATGAGTAACGATTTGTTTACAAAAACCCGATACTCGACCACCATTTTATTTACGAGACGTATGAAATTTATTTAGGTCATAAACTATCGAAACCTGATAACAAATAATCACCCTCAGTTCTAGTGCGATATAGGTACTTTGGTACCTACCTATATCCTATCTATCTTAGTGTAAATTAAATTTAACGGTATTTTCTATCTGTGTCTGTATGTTTTGTATGTTATTTTGTTTTGCGCTAAGTATCTTCTATGTTTTATGTTGTGTGTGTGTGTGTGTGCGCGCTGATGCAAATAAATAGATAAATACAAATACAAATACAAATGTCCCGCTGCATACTTTAGGTATTTTCACACACCCAATTCCGATCTCTGCACATTACACATTGGGCGGCGTTTGAGAGACCTTTGTTTTGATAACCGCTATGGGTCTTTCCTGGTCCCAGAGACTATAATATCCAATTGACTGCGCCTGCGGGGGAATGCGGCTCGCCAAACGTTTGTTGCATTCAACAAACGTTCGCATACGCAACCTATGTACGATGACGGGCCGCCAGACAGTTTCGCAGCGGCTGACCAATCACGGCTCTCTTACCTCGTCCCCCGCCGCCCGTACATTGGTGAGTTGTGTTTCAAAGGAAAATGTATCTATGCGCTCTCCACTAGATAAGTGCTCCCTGCCTGGTCCAGAGGATCTCACTCGCTGTGCAGCGTGAAAATGCTGCCAGTAGTGTTATTGGGCCGGATGATTCTTGGGGCGGTTAGTTAAAGTGTAAATACATATTTTATTTTTAAATTTTATTCTTTTCGTAATTTCGTAATTATCTTTATTGTACTCACATGACAGTAAAAATAGCTAAAGATTGAAAAAATATGAAATAAAAAATAATATTTCTTGTGTTGTGTATTTTTCTGTGACTAAACTAATGTGGATTTTTCATTTCAATTGAATTTGAATTACATAATCTCATTGGTACATGGTCCGAACCCACATCTCATGTATGAGAAGCGAGCGTGTACCCAAGACCACGGACCTTTCATACTTCACTTTACTTCACACAATACTTTATTGCACAGAAAACATAATACCGTCACAATATTGGAAAAAACATGTACAAAGGCGAGCTTATCTCTAATAAGAGATCTCTTCCAGCAAACCTAGGATGTAGAGGATAATTTAATAAAAGTTAGATCAAGGCATACTACATAGTTTACGTTCTTTTCAGAAACCCAACTCCAGATGATTCCCTTGGCGTCATATGGCCAGAGTACGACAGCGCCACTAGGCCCTACCTAGACATCGGCGAAGACCTTATACCTAGGTCACAACCAGATAAGGAGAGTTTGGCGTTTTGGCGAAGCATTTACAATAACGTTGGCTAAGTGTCTCAATAGCAGAATACCAGCGTGACAGATTCGTCTGTGACATTGCTGAGTCAGGGCCATTTCAATGTCGCTTTACATTCACAATACCACGTAGTGATCCTTACTGGACCCAATTTGTTTGTTGTTCAAAATGATTGTTTATTTGTATTTTTTTGTCTTTGTGTGTACCATTCAATTAATAAATCAATTTATCTATCTTATCTATCCATCTATCAACCCTTAATACATTTTAAGGAATTAAATTATACATATCATTTTAGGAGTTTCCTCATTAAAAAAAAAAAAACATCTTATTCTTCTTTTTAGGGTTCCGTAGAGAAACAAGAAACCCTCATAATTTCGTCATGTCTGTCTGTCTGTTTGTCTGTCCATCGGTCCGTCTGTCCGTCTGTCCGTCTGTCTTTTACTTTATCGCTTGCCTCCTTTGATCTTCACCTAAGCTGCTGCAATGTTTTCCATAAAAGATTTCATCGTTTTATGATATTTTACGTTTAGCCATTTCATAATATGGCCAGTTCCATGATATGGCTACGACATATGCAATACTTTTTGTAGAGAATTTAATGTAGAATACTTAAGTTTAAGAACGTTCACGAGTTTTTTACAAACCCTTCAAATATATTTATGACTTTGTGACTGTATTATAATTACCTTGTTAGATATTTAAGTATAGATATTGCATGTTAAAATTAATTATTTGCTACACCCATTTGGGTAAATTTACACTGATACATTAGCTACTGTACTTATCATAAGAATTTGATATAATCACATTGCTAAAAAAGTCACCTGTATCTTACTCCTGTACTGTGCTTTAGGTGTATCATTGATATACATAATAATATGTAAGTATATGATTGGCCATTAGGGTGGAGCGAATTTCCACTTTTTCACAAAATGGATAACTAAGGGGTCACAAAAGATGCGTATTAAAATAATAAGCACGAAAAAAAAAAATATTTAAGACTTCCTTTTACCAACGCCAAATATTTAAAGTTTTCATGTTTGTATGAAGAAAAAAAAAATAAAGAAAAAAATACCATTTTTTTTTACAAGTTTTGTACGTGATTTGCAATACAGATTACCGATAAAATATTGGGTTTTTGATATTTCAAACGAAAATATTTAATTTAAATCTTGGTTCAAGATATAAACGATTTTTATTTCACGTGACGTATAGTCTTTTGTGGACATTGGACGAGCTAGTTACGAGGTAAAATCTACAAGTGTAATCGGAACCCTTGGTGCGCGAGTCCTACTCGCAGTGAACCCTTTATATTTTTAGTTTAGGTATAGTTTTTGACATAAATGTTACAAGTAGGTAGTGTAAAGTTTCAACGAACGGAATCATTGACATGGCATTCCTGATTCCTATTATCCTTATTAGGGACAATACAGCTACAGTAACAACTCAACTGCTGACATTTCACTTTTATTTATCCCATGCCGATCCCACCATTACTGGGACGCAGAGACACTGATTGAGTAATGAAATAAATTATATGGGTAGCCATTTTGAAATACCTACAGTTGGTGAGAAGAAGGAATGAGGATTGGGTAGACATTGGTCACTCAAGTAATATTGTACAATGTGATCATTGTGTTTATCTGCAAGCTTGCATTTTGTTTTGTAAGTAATTGTAGTTTCTAAGAATGTCTCATAGATGGCACCACTGGTATCCTGACTCGCGCAAGCAGTGGGTTTCACGATGTATATAATTATATAGGAAATATGAATAAATTTCTTTGACTTGTTGCAACCAAGCAGATTGTTTTATTACACTGCTCTCCGAGGTCGCTTGGTTGGACTCTTACATATATAATTTTATCAAAGCATACCGTCACGCAAAATTGCATAGTACGTATGAGTATCGTTGCAGATTGAAGGGTTTTTCACGATGTGTTTGAAACATTACGTCATAGCGTCATGCCTTTTCCCATATGGGGTGGCAGAGGCACAAATGTGCACTTTTAGCCAGTAATTCAACACTCAATTTTGCGTGACAAGGGGCTAGCCTATCGCCGAAAGCTACGAAGTAATGAAGGTTTCCTCACGATGTTTTCCAAAACCCGACCGTAAAATGAATGACTTATCAGTATCACTCTTATAACGTCTAATATCTGAGAACCGAGCTTTGCTCGGCGATTGGTGGTACAAACACAATATAATATTGTATTTCATATTCATCAGACTGCATTAACATCAATAAATATGCTGCTCTATTTTTAAACAGCTGCAAACGAGAAGCAAGCAAGGAGGATGAATAGCAGATTATACATTTGGATTCGACCTTATTTGAACGAAACTTTTTTGTGTGAATTCTCCGAGAACACCCGCCGCCAAAAAGTGTGACGTGATTATGAAGTCGCAATGAGAAAGTAAATGTTTGGTTGTCATTGAAAATGAAATTTATGCCTTATGAAAAGCATGAAAACTCGGAAATACGTGTTTTTTCAGTTATGAAACCTAGTTCGGTCGATTTCTTACCCCTAAAAACCCCTATATTGCAAATTTCATCGAAAACTACAGCGCCTTTTTCTAGAACTCAAAACATTATCGTTACCCCGTTACATACATACATACATAGATACATACAAATATTCCTCATATCATATAATTATGATGGTGGGCCGCGGCCAGTTCGACTGGGCCTCGGATCCACCAATTAGCGATGTAAATGATTCCACTATCATGGGAAAATTACATTCATTTAATTTTCCAATGATGTGATGTTGTCGAATGTTTTCTTTTGGATGACGCATCAGAATGAAAACAATATTAAATTCATATGGAGATAATAACCTCACATTCGTGGCGTATTTGATGTTACCGTTTGGCCTCGTGAACCACTTGCAGACTGAATATTTGAGGGGCCTTGTTGGATTCTAATTGGATTTTTGTAATTCAATTAAGAATTGCGGGTATAACTGGATTCTAACTTATTCTTAACTAAATATTTACTTTTTTCTTTCATCTTTCAACCCTCTATTTTGAAATTAAAATGTAATTTCAATATTTCACTATTGTTACTAAATAAAGCAAACGAAAACTTAAAAATCTTAAAATAGATAGACCATTTCCAAAGCGATATACCTAATGTGCAGATATCTTTAACAGAACCAAAGTTTGTATTTTATTAATTAATAAATAAAATAAAATTTTATAATAAACTGTGCAACTTGTGTCATTATCATAAATCAACAATTAGCAACACAACTAAACTAACAAAATATGAAGATATAAATACTGTTGCAACATTACCATATATGTAAAAAATGACTAGTTCTTGCAGTGAAATGAAACAAGTATTGTTTTTACATCTTATTGCATCATTGGTAAGTGTTTCTGTATCAGAATATCTCACTACTTTATTTAAAAAATACAGGTATGACATTTGCTGCTGGACTCTATCTATCCTCCAGCACACATTGTTAAGTAAAAGCCTCTCTTAATTGCATTCTGAATATCATGTCTCCATAATGTTATTCTAGAATCTTCTTTCTAGAAACTTTCACAATTAAATCTAGAATACACATTCATCAGGTCCATGCAGCATCAGCACAGACCTGCAAAGTGCAGGTGGAGCAGGGCTGGCTTCAGGGAGCTCAGCTGGAACTGGTCACAGGGGACGGACAGTACTGCGCCTTCCAAGGAGTCCCTTATGCTACACCGCCTGTTGGAAAACTACGCTTCAAGGTAGGTACAGTCATGTATCCGTAAAAAAAATAAGAATTAAAAAACGAACCTATTACTAAGACTCGGCAGTCCGTCCGTCTGTCCGTGCGTCTGTCCGTCCGTCTGTCACCTGCTGTATCTCATGAACCGTGATAGTTAGACAGTTAAAAAATTCACAGATGATGTGTTTCTGTTGCCGCTATAAAAACAAACACTAAAGAAAATGATAAAATTACCGTCTGTGCGAAGTTCCGACTCGCACTTGGCCGGTTTTTGTATACTTACTTGCCAAATAACCGTAATAATTTGTGGATGGAATAAGTAAATGAACTGCTGAGATCTGATAAAATGCAATGTTGAAAGTTGAAATGTTGCAATGTTGAAATGAAAATTGTAAATAAATAAATAAAGAATGAAATTAATAAATTCAAAATTTTATACAATGATCATGAAAGTTTTCGATTTTTTACTTGTAACTTTGGGATAAGTTACAATATAGACTTTACCTATAGTACATTGTCTCGTCATCATAACAACAGATATTAATATAAAATATTATTTAAGAGATATCCACCCTTTTTTTGCATGCGCGATGATAGTTGCACAGCTCAAACCATGTCTGTATAATTAAATAGTAGTAGAGATAATAATTTTAGTCAAACGTTTGCTATTGCAGGCACCCCAACCTGCACAACCATGGAATGGTGTCAGAAACGCGACACAGTTGGGATCTATTTGCCCACAATATACAAATACATTATATGAAGTTCTATATCTGTCAGGAAGCGAAGACTGTCTCTTTACTAACATCTACACAATGGAAGTGAATCCAACAAACCCATTGCCGGTGATGGTCTTCATCCATGGAGGTGCATTTTTGGCAGGCACTGGAAATGATTACGGACCAGACCTAATAATTCCCCACGGAGTTATCCTAGTAACCATAAACTATAGACTCGCTGGACTTGGATTCATGTGTATAGATTCTAAAGACGTGCCTGGCAACGCCGGCCTGAAGGACCAAGTAGAGTCTTTGCGATGGGTTCAGAGGAATATTGCCAAATTCGGAGGAGATCCAGATAATGTGACGATCGTCGGTCACAGTGCTGGAGCTGCTTCCGTAGGTTACCACCTGTACTCTCCGATGTCGAAAGGCCTTTTCAAAAGAGCCATCTTCATGAGCGCTTCTCCAATGTCAGATTGGGTTCTATCTTATGAGAACACCAGACGAGCCTTCATATTTGCAGCAGATCTTGGTTTGGAAACTGATTCTCCTGATGAACTGTTAGATTTCCTACAAAACTTACCAGTTGAACAAATTGTAAAAATAGCGACTCCGGTACATTCGTTCAATCTGGTTTATGCATTTTCAGGAAAAACTTATCCTTTTTGTCCAACAGTCGAGAAAGATTTTGGTCATGAACGGTTTATAGAAGCACCAATAGAAGAACTAATAAAGAGAGGCACTGATAATGCAGTTGATATTTTGGTGGGTACAACAGATATGGAAGGCTTGTGGTTTTTCGCTAACATTATTTTCGATCATTTAGTAACTCTTTTTGAATTATACCCAGAAAGTTACGTACCATCAGATATACTTACAAGAAGTACTCCAATCGAATCTTTGAACATCTCAGACAGAATAAAGGATTTCTATTTTGGTACTCATCAAATTCCAAATATTACGGAGAAAGAATATGGATCGTTAAATAATTATATGTCAGACCAATGGTATTCTACAAAAGTGAATTTCTTTATTGACGAACTCCATCCAACAACGTACAACGCTAAGAGCTACCTATATAAATTTTCAGCAGTGTCTGAAAGAAATTACTACGGTAAGCTGGGAGCACCCTATGGGCTTGTTGGAGCTTCGCATATGGATGATTTATTTTATTTGTTCAATATCACTTCAGATTTAATACCAGATTCACCAAACGTGGACAAAAATTTAAAAAGCTATAAGATTATTCAACACTCATGCACATTGTGGACTAACTTCGTGAAATATGGGTAAGTTCTCAAACTATGCTATGATGGATGGGCTCATTCCCGCAGCTATCGAGACTAAAGGTTTCCTCACGATGGTTTCCATTACCTTTAAAACGTCTGTCAAGAGTAAGATTATTCACTCCAGGAATTTTTCACTTTTAAAACGGAATAATACAAATTAATAAACGTGTACATACTTATACTAAATATTTGCATGCTATTGACTAGCTGTTTAAGGAGCTCAATTAATTAATGTACCAAAATAATTACTGTACAATAATTTCCTTTACATCGCAAATAAACTTCTTATTTCTTAAGAATAATTACATATCACGTTACCAGAGATCGGAATTGGGTGTGTGAAAATACCTACCTGAAGTTTGCAGCGGGACATCACATTGAGCTGTTACAACAACTTAAGTGGAACCGGTTTTGATTTTTACCGGTTCATTGTCGGTTTTTTTGTTTTACATGTTCCTTACCTTTGAAACACCGAACTATATACATATTTGCAAGCTGCTTGTAATCCCCCCCTCCCCCTTTAATAAAACTTGATATATAAATTGAAATAACCTAACCTAACGAAATATTGGATTAAAATTTTTGCGATAAATTAACTTATCTACTAAACTACTATTGGAATATTTTTCCAATTGGATGTATTCCGATACTATGTTTGCGGAAGTCATAGTAGGTATAGTGAGTTGGCCAAAGATGTAATGATCGTCTAAAGGTAGGACTGCATATGTCGTGATAGTAATAACCTAGAGTTATTTTTAGAGTGGTTTTGGTTATACAGTATCGTCAGGAGGATCCACCATCGTCAGTGTTGGTTATGAGAGGTTAAACAATGTTAATAAATTTTATTCTAAATAAATAGAATTGAAAGCGCTGTACCTAGTTTCAAGCCACAAATTTAATATTAATCTTTCTCGCTGGCTACTTGCGGATACACGATCTCTACTCTCGATTCGATTGTTAGAATACTCCATCTCCAAAGGTAAAAGACTAAGTCTCATTACCACGCCTCGCCAACAGTAAGAGATAAAATCTCATTACAACACCAACGCAATACAAAAATACATACACATAAATCACTAGACACAATCACGGCTTAATGTTCCCTAATATAGTTATAAGAGACCGGTGACCGCGTGAATTTCCCATACAAACGTAATAAAGTAAAGTAAAAATTTCGTTTATTTGCAAGCAAATGTACATCATAGATGGAATGCCCTGTCCCTCAAATTAACCAAGGTTCTTATTCAAATTACTTAAAAATATTTTTAAATTGGTTGAAGAGGAACCCTGGTATACAGACCAGGAACCTGCGTAAACACTGTATAAATCCGATTAACAGTCGAAATGCTTTGAACTAGTTCTCAAATTCAAATCATTTTTGCATAACGTTTGTATGGGAAATTCACGCTTAAGGGTTCTAATCAAAAGTAACCTGTCATAATAATTTCGCGACTCGAACGCGTGGCACTGATTCTAGAATTTACACTCCCGGTAGGTCTGCAACCACCCCTAACATCTCACGTCAATTTACACTCCCGGTAGGTCTGCAACCACCCCTAACATCTCACGTCAATTTACACTCCCGGTCGGTCTGCAACCACCCCTAACATCTCACGTCAATTTACACTCCCGGTAGGTCTGCAACCACCCCTAACATCTCACGTCAATTTACACTCCAAGTAGGTCTGCAACCACCCCTAACATCTCACGTCAATTTACACTCCCGGTAGGTCTGCAACCACCCCTAACATCTCACGTCAATTTACACTCCCGGTAGGTCTGCAACCACCCCTAACATCTCACGTCAATTTACACTCCCGGTAGGTCTGCAACTACCCCTAACATCTCACGTCAATTTACACTCCCGGTAGGTCTGCAACCACCCCTAACATCTCACGTCAATTTACACTCCCGGTAGGTCTGCAACCACCCCTAACATCTCACGTCAATTTACACTCCCGGTAGGTCTGCAACCACCCCTAACATCTCACGTCAATTTACACTCCCGGTAGGTCTGCAACCACCCCTAACATCTCACGTCAATCTCCGCAACTAGACTGCCCCGAATTTACCTCGTTAAACAGTTTTATTCTAACCCAAGCCTAGTGCAATGGTACATTAAAAAAAACCCTTTCCAGATACTTCAAAAATTCTGAAAAAGTCCATTTGATGAGTAACGATTTGTTTACTGAAATCTAAACTACAAAAACCCGATACTCGACCACCATTTTATTAACCGACTTCCCAAAGGAGGAGGTTTACAATTCGTCCGGATGTTTTTTTTATTTTTTATGTATGTGCCCCGATAGCGCCTAAACGGGTGGACCGATTTGGAAAATTGTTTGAAAGGGTTTACCTTCCCATTGGTCCCATTGACACCAGGTCAGGATCTGATGATGGGATCCTGGAGTAATCGAGGGAACTCTTCAAATATTATAGGCAGACCTATAGTGATTTTTGTGTTTATCATAATAACTCGTGCAAATGCACATGGTAAGCATAATATTGTGATGCGGAACTGCTGATGAAGACCACATATGGCCACCAGATCTGCTCAATACTAGGTACAAATACAATGCGTGGCTGACGGGCAGGCAACGCATAGCCTAAACCGGTGGACCTAGAGCCATGAAACTTTGTACAGGGGTTCCTTAGTAGCGTGGGGTAGCACTGATATGGGATTTGAAATAATTAATTCCCCAAGGGGGGGGGGGATAAGGGGTTACAGTTTGTATTAAACTCAATCTAATCAAATAGGGTTTGTGGAAGTCGGTTTTTTCTAAAGTTTACTTTTTGTTTCAATTATTTACGAGACGTATGAAATTTCTTTAGGTCATAAACTATCGAAACCTGATAACAAATAATCACCCTCAGTTCTAGTGCGATATAGGTACTTTGGTACCTACTTATATCCTATCTATCTTAGTGCAAATTAAATTTAACGGTATTTTCTATCTGTGTCTGTATGTTTTGTATGTTATTTTGTTTTGCGCTAAGTATCTTCTATGTTCTATGTTGTGTGTATGAAAATACATTTAAGAAAATATCATGTATACCAGAAAAAAACATAGGTTTATTTAAAACTTTAGGTCATAATCATAGTATTAGCACTAGAAATAGAAATAAGATTGCTATGCCCGCGTTCAGACTCAGTAAGGTTGCTCACTCTTTTATGGGAGTATGTGTTAGTTTTTATAATGAAATACCTAATGAAGCAACAAACCTACCAGAAAGGAGGTTCAAAAACTATGTCAAAAACGGCCTATTGAAGAAGTCTTATTACAGTGTAAAAGAATATTTAGATGACAAAACTGCATGGTCTTTACCATCTCAGCGCACAGAAATCCAAAGAGGGGCGATGGACTGAGTCAGTACGTCTCTCCTCGGTGTATTTCCTTAGACTTAAGTAAAAATACATAATATTGTATTTTTAAGGCTCTGATATTTTAAAAGAGGTACGGGGGAGGTTTCTTGCCCTTCTTTGCTCCATCCCTAAGCCCACAACTTCCGAACGGGCGGTAGTATACAAAAATATTAATATCATTGACGTTGACTAAGTAATATGTATGATTTTATGGTCAATAATTTTTTTGAATTGAATTGAATTGAATTGTGTGTGTGTGTGCGCTGATGCAAATAAATAGATAAATACAAATACAAATGTCCCGCTGCATACTTTAGGTATTTTCACACACCCAATTCCGATCTCTGCACATTACACATTGGGCGGCGTTTGAGGGACCTTGGTTTTGACAACCGCTATGGGTCTTTCCTGGTCCCAGAGACTATAATATCCAATTGACTGCGCCTGCGGGGGAATGCGGCTCGCCAAACCTTTGTTGCATTCAACAAACGTTCGCATACGCAACCTATGTACGATGACGGGCCGCCAGACAGTTTCGCAGCGGCTGACCAATCACGGCTCTCTTACCTCGTCCCCCGCCGCGCGTAAATTGGTGAGTTGTGTTTCAAAGGAAAATGTATCTATGCGCTCTCCTCTAGATAAGTGCGCCCTGCCTGGTCCAGAGGATCTCACTCGCTGTGCAGCGTGAAAATGCTGCCAGTAGTGTTATTGGGCCGGATGATTCTTGGGGCGGTTAGTTAAAGTGTAAATACATATTTTATTTTTAAATTTTATTCTTTTCGAAATTCGTAATTATCTTTATTGTACTCACATGACAGTAAAATAGCTAAAGATTGAAAAAATATTAATTAAAAATAATATTTCTTGTGTTGTGTATTTTTCTGTGACTAAACTAATGTGGATTTTTCATTTCAATTGAATTTGAATTACATAATCTCATTGGTACATGGTCCGAACCCACATTACATGTATGAGAAGCGAGCGTGTACCCAAGACCACGGAACTTTCAATACTTCACTTTACTTTACATAATACTTTATTGCACAGAAAGCATAATACCGTCACAAAACATGTACAAAGGCGAGCTTATCTCTAATAAGAGATCTCTTCCAGCAAACCTAGGATGGAGAGGATAATTTAATAAAAGTTAGATCAAGGCATACTACATAGTTTACGTTCTTTTCAGAAACCCAACTCCAGATGATTCCCTTGGCGTCATATGGCCAGAGTACGACAGCGCCACTAGGCCCTACCTAGACATCGGCGAAGACCTTATACCTAGGTCACAACCAGATAAGGAGAGTTTGGCGTTTTGGCGAAGCATTTACAATAACGTTGGCTAAGTGTCTCAATAGCAGAATACCAGCGTGACCCATTCGTCTGTGACATTGCTGAGTCAGGGCCATTTCAATGTCGCTTTACATTCACAATACCACGTAGTGATCCTTACCGGACTTAATTTGTTTGTTTTTCAAAATGATTGTTTTATTTAAATTTAGTGTCTTTGTGTATACCATTCAATGAATAAATGAATTTATTTATCTTGTCTATCCATCTATCAACCCTTAGTACATTTTAAGGTATTAAATTATACATATAATTTTAGGAGTCTCCTCATTAATAAAAAAAACTTTATCTTATTCTTCTTTTTAGGGTTCCGTAGAGAAACAAGGAACCCTCATAATTTCGTCATGTATGTCTGTCTGTTTGTCTGTCCATCGGTCCGTCTGTCCGTCTGTCTTTTACTTTATCGCTTGCCTCCTTTGATCTTCACCTAAGCTGCTGCAATGTTTTCCATAAAAGATTTCATCGTTTTATGATATTTTACGTTTAGCCATTTCATAATATGGCCAGTTCCACGATATGGCTACGACATATGCAACACTTTTTGTAGAGAATTTAATGTAGAATACTTTCACGAGTTTTTTACAAACCCTTCAAATATATTTATGACTTTGTGACTGTATTATAATTACCTTGTTAGATATTTAAGTATAGATATTGCATGTTAAAATTAATTATTTGCTACACCCATATGGGTAAATTTACACTGATACATTAGCTACTGTACTTATCATAAGATCTTTATAAACGTGTAATTTATGGCAAGAAACAACTGAAACTGAAAAATTGATATAATCACATTGCTAAAAAAAGTCACCTGTATCTTACTCCTGTACTGTGTTTTAGGACGGAGTACTATTATCTCTTCTGTGCTTTAGGTGTATCATTGATATACATAATAATGTAAGTATATGATTGGCCATATTTGCATAACCGTACCTATACATATACAGATGGGTAATATCCTGAGTAATGTAGGTAATAAATAAATAACCCAGTAATGTAGAATTATACTTTGATTCGTATCGTAAAACCTCCCCGACCCGCACTGAGCCAGCGTGGTATGGCTCAATCTTACTTGTATCCGGGTAAAGGCCTGTGTCCCTCGGTGGGGACATTAATGGGCTAGCGAAAATTGACAATGACATACCTTAATTTAATAATTCAGAGAATTCCTGGATTGGATAATTTAAATATCTAAATGTATGTAACGACCTTTGTGGCGCAGCGGCATCCGCCTACCATGCGAGAGGTCCCGGGTTCGAATCCCGGCTGGGGAAAAAATCCAGGTCTTGGATGTTTACATGTTTGTGATGTCTCTGTTTCTGGTTCCCACGACACAGGGTATCCTAGTGTGGGGCCAGAAGCAATGTATGTGCCTGTATATAAATGTATAGTAAATGAATGCTTGTCTTTCTTTATTTATATATAACATACATAGATTATCTTACTCGGATCCGGGTAAAGGCCTGTGCCCCTCGGTGGGGACATTAATGGGCTACATTTACATTTTACTTTACTTTACATAGATTATCTATTAATTAATATGTTCTTTTAATTTCAGGTAAAAACTACGCCTATTTACTATTGGCGGTGAGCTGGTGAGTCAGTAGATGTAATCGGTCAAGAGCGAGTCGGATTATAACACGAAGGCCTAGGGAGGTTCCGCAACATCGTACAAGAAAAGTGCAAAAAAGCATTTTTTATTTCGTGTAATTTATTTTGTTGCTGTATCGGCAACAGATAATAGACATTCTGTGAAATTGGGAAATACGAGGGTAGATCCAAAAGTTCTAAGCCCGAATATGAAACTTAAAGAAAAGTGGGTCCAAATAAATTTTTATTTTTCTACATAGTCTCCATCAAGGTCAATGCACTTCTTCCACCTGACCTGCAACTTTTTAATACCTTCGAAAAAAAATATTCCGGAAGGTCGTCAAAATAGTCATTTACTGCGGCTATCACCTCATCTTTGGACAAAAATTTCGATCCACCTAAGTGTTTTTTAGGGTACCGTACCCGAAGGGTGCCAAACGAGACTCTATTACGGAGACTTCGCTGTCCGTCTGTCCGTCCGTCCGCCCGTCCGTCCTGTCTGTCACCGGGTCCGTCTGCACGAACCGTAATAGCTAGAAAGCTGAAATTTTCACAGAATGTGTATATCTGTTGCCGCACCAACCACAAATACTGAAATACGAGAGATATTGCAAATTAAAGGGGGCCCCGATACAAGAGACGTGTTTAGATACACTTACGCATTTCAAAATGGAGATCTTGACTGAAACTGTTTATTTATTGTCATAGCAACCATGTCATAGACACATATACTAGGTACACATTTAAATATGATAGCATATTTCGCGTCAACCCACATGGTTGTGGTTAGCCGGTGCGGTATGATGTAGACTCTCAATCCGGAGGTCGTCGGTTCAAATCTCGTGAAGGCATAAACTTTTTAAATTTTCTTTTTGTTTATTTTTTTTTATTGTTTTGAGTGCTTTTGATTTGTTGTACGATGGTACGGTACCCTTCGTGTGCGATACCGACCCGCACTTAACCGATTTTTTTTTTAAATTTGGAAAAAGGTAATCCGAGGGGGCTAAATCCAATGAATAAGGTGCGTGGGGCAATAATTCATAGCCACAATAAATGGATTTCAGACATCGATTCAGCCGAAGTGTGAACCCGGGCGTTGTCTTGATGGAACAAAACTTTCTTCCGAAGCAACCCCGGCCTTTTTTCTTTGATTTCTTTATACTTTATTGCACAGAAAACATAATACAGAAACTTAATATTAGGAAAAAAAATATGTACAAAGGCGAGCTTATATCTAATAAGAGATCTCTTCCAGCAAACCTAGGATGGAGTGGATAATTTAATAAAAGGTAGACCTACATAAGTGCACAACGATAAATATTAAAATAATAGACTACTTACTAATAAATACATAAATACATAAATACTGATAAAAACAGAAAACAAAATATAATATATACATAGATACTAAGGTATATTAGGGTAGAGAAAGATAGTGTTCCTTCAAGCGTTTTTTAAAATATGTTGAGTGAAGGACTGTCCCTGTTTCTTCCCGAAGTCTACGCAAAAGGTTGCAATAATATCTGGAATTTATAGTTTCGCCTTTTGGTAAATAATCCACGAAAATAATCCCCTTCGCATCCCAGAAAACTGAAGCCATTACTTTTTTGGCCGACAAAACGACCTTAGCCTTTTTCGGAGTGGGTGAGCCAGATCTTTTCCACTGCTTCGATTGTTGTTTCGATTCAGGAGTATGGTGGTGAACCCAGCTTTCATCCATGGTAACGAAACGGGACAAAAAATCCTCGGGATCTGCCTCAAAAAGTTCCAAACAATCGCGGGAAATTGTGAAGCGAACTCGTTTTTGTTCCGCTGAAAGCAATCTTGGGACCCAACGAGCAGAAACCTTATGGAGCCCCAATTCTTCCGATATCATGTTTTGTACCCGGCCATAACTAATGCCTGTGATCTCAGCTATATTATTGATGGTCAATCTTTGGTCACTCAGTATCAGGTCACATATTTTATTGACGTTTTCCTTCATGGTAGACGCGAAGGCCTTCCGCTTCTAGCGTCATCTTCAACACTCTCCCGACCCCGCTTAAACTCAGCTACCCACTTTTTGACACTGGAATACGATGGAGCAGACTCATCCAATGTGTTCACCATAATCTAGATGGATATCTTTTGGTGACAAACCTTTTTTATGGAGGTACTTCATCACTGCTCGGTGTTAAATTTTCTCCATTATTGAAAATCTTGTCAGATAGCGCTAAATAAATAATCACGAAAAAATATGGCTAACAGTATCGGAACCAAACTTCGCACATCTATATATTGATGAATCGTACTATCACATGAGGGTAGATTAAAAAAATATTCATGGGTCTTTCTATGTTAGGCCACGAACTTTTGGATTCACCTCGTACAATAAGCTTGTGGCCTGTCGAGTCAAAATATATACTTTTTATGAACTGTCACAACGGAAATTTTGTTCCTGGGTTCTATGAAATAACAACAGAATGACGTCATGTAAAAGTGCCATCAAATGCTGTCTTTTTTTGCACAAAATTTACTTTATAAAATATATCTGCTGGAAATATACAATTCTGATAATGTTAAGCCATTTTATACATAATGCTTCAACTTAAAACTTGTTCCTAGATTTATTGGATTACCTTGGCCAGAAGCCTATTAAACAGAGTTCATTATATTTCGTAGCCCTATCGTCAAATTTGGCCATATCATGTTATGGCTGGTTTTAATTAAAACATACAAATACATTAGACAGTTGCGCGATGGGATTTATGTCAAAATTGACACTAGCCATCTCAAATCTGCAGATTATGGATTGAAGATAGGTTATTAATTTCGGCCGTCAGTCTTCACCGAAGCTGCCGCAGTGATTGCTCTGAAAGATTTCATCCTATGATTTTCACTTTTCGACGATATGGCTACGACATAATTATACAGGATGTAACAGAACGGGGTGTACAACCCGAAAGAGGGTGGTTAGGGACGTCATTCTGAACAACTGTCACTATGGGACCAACTTGATCAGAGCAAGTTTATTTTTATTAACTCAGTATATTTCGGGCCTAGCGCTCTGATCTGTATGGTGGAGTGAAAAATAATATTGCTCTGATCAAGTCGGTCCGATAATGAAAGTTGTTCAGAATAATGTCCCTAACAACGCTCTTCCGGCTTGTGCAACCCATTCTGTTACACCATGTATATTTTTAAAGGACACAATTTTGTGCCTCTGCCAACTCATATAAGAAAAGGCGTGACGCAATGCAGGTGTATAGGTTTTATTAATATTTTTATAGTAACTGGTAAACCAAACGTTTCCATACAGAAACGCAATTCTGCCTCTCTCATCCAATAAGCCCCATCTCAAAAGTTCAAAGGCTTTCCAAACTCAAACCCATTATTGGCACATGCCCTCGATCCCATCCACGTCCAGGCTATCATGAACCTTAAAATTACCAGTCGAACGGGTCAAAATTGCCCACATATCACGTAACATGACAAAGTACCTGGCAAATTGGTGAAAAAGTTTTAGATATTGTCTATGGTACGAGTGTTAGGGCAGGTGTACTGTACAAGAATAAATGGTACAAATGATATAATAATAAATGTGGTCCATTAATGTCCCCACCGAGGGGCACGGGACATACTTCAGTGCGGGTTGATGGTCGGGTGAAGAGCTAGCGGAAAACCTGACTGCCCGAAGCTGAGGGGTAAGCCTACAGAGGGGTTAGCCTACAGAGGGGTTATACACAGTCAGGTCATAAGTTCTGTCACACAATAAAAACTTTTGAATTTAGAACGCTGGCCACAAAAAAGTTTATTGAATTCGAATTTCGAATTTTTCATGAAAATAAAAATGTGTACTTTTTAGAATTTTCCTCATTTTTAAATATGGAGTGGACACTTAAAGAAGACCGTGTCGCAGTTATTGCGTTGCATCGTTGCGGTTACGCGCCAATTCAGATTTTCGACTTACTGAAAAATTTGAATATAACCAAAAGATTCGTTTATCGTACCATAAAACGATACAATGAAGACTCTAGTGTAGATGACAGGTCAAGAAGTGGTCGCCCTCGCTCTGTTAGGACTCCAGCAGTGATAAAAGCTGTGAAGGCGCGAATTCAAAGAAATCCCATACGTAAGCAGAAACTGTTGGCCCTTCAGATGGGGTTAAGCAGGACCACGGTGAAAAGGGTGTTAAATGAAGACTTAGGGCTTAGGGCATATCGAAGAAAAACAGGACATCGTTTGGACGCTCGTTTAATGGACCTGAGACTGAAGAGATGCCGCGCTTTGTTGAAGCGGTACGCGGGAAAAAAGCATCGGGAATTATTTTTTTTCGGATGAAAAAATTTTCACCGTGGAAGAGAGCTACAACAAACAAAATGATAAGGTGTACGCACACAGCAGTGAAGAAGCGAGCAACCGTATTCCGCGTGTCCAACGAGGTCATTTTCCATCCTCGCTCATGGTTTGGTTGGGAGTCTCTTATTGGGGCTTAACTGAGGTACATTTTTGTGAGAAAGGCGTAAAAACGAATGCAGTTGTGTATCAAAATACAGTCCTCAAGAACCTTGTGGAACCTGTTTCTCATACCATGTTTAATAACAGGCACTGGGTATTCCAACAAGATTCTGCGCCAGCTCATAGAGCGAAAAGCACACAAGACTGGCTGGCGGCGCGTGAAATCGACTTCATCCGGCACGAAGACTGGCCCTCCTCCAGTCCAGATTTGAGTCCGTTAGATTACAAGATATGGCAACACTTGGAGGAAAAGGCCTGCTCAAAGCCTCATCCTGATTTGGAGTCACTCAAGGCATCCTTGATTAAGGCAGCCGCCGATATTAACAGGGTCCGAATTCTACTGTTCACAAGCATACGACAAGCCTGGCACAAACTTCAATACGAGATATTCGGTATTCTACTAAAACCGGAATCCAATTCACAAGCGCCAGCGTACTTCGTATTCTACTGTCCAAGACATACTAATTCATGCTGGCGCCAGTTTGACGCCAGCGTACTTCGTTCTACTGTCCGAAACGTATTTACGCTGGCGCCAGTTTGACGCCAGCGTACTTCTTGTACTGTCTGAAACGTAGTTACGCTGGAGCCAGTTTGACGCAAGCGTACTTCGTTCTACTGTCCGAAACGTACTTACGCTGGCGCCAGTTTGACGCCAGCGTACTTCGTTCTACTGTCCGAAACGTAGTTACGCTGGCGCCAGTTTGACGCCAAAGGGTAACAGATTTAATGCTTGATGAAATATTTCTGCTTTGATTTGTTTGTGAGGAAGCGAGAGGAAGTCACTAAGACATAGAGCGGAGGAGGGAGAACAATATTCAAATCAAAACTTAATTATTGTTACTTGAACAGTCTTAAATCCGATTTTCGCTGTGGAAATGGGGCATTAGAAACTTGGATTTCGGATATTGAGCGTTGTATTTAAGTTCAATTGAAATTCAAAGGAGAATGCCCGGTGGCCGTAGTAACTTATGCCTCTATTGCCCACTTTTGACAAATATCTCAACTTATTAAAATCTTATAATATAATCATGAATAATATTATCAAAGACATGGATCGTATGTCAATCTGTCAATCAATTCTTACTGAAACCTCAAACTGTCACAAATATGTTCCCTCAACAAATAACTGTCTTAAAATAATCACACAGAATATTCGAAGCATTAGCTGTAATTTGACAGGCTTTCTAGTCCTCCTACACGAACTGAAAGTAAACTGTGATATCCTAATACTCACAGAATGTTGGCTCTCTTGTACCCTTAGTCTCCCCACAATCGACGGATATAATCAGATTTCAAATAAAACATTTATCAAAATGATGGCTTAGTAGTCTATTACAAAGAAAATTTAAGTCTAACGATTGAAGAACCGCAATTCGTTGATGGAAGTTGTCTGATTATCAAACATGGAAACTATACAGCTATATTGGGCATCTATCGATCACTCTCCTTCGAAAATACCAATAATTTTATAGATTCACTGAATAAACAATTACTGAACCTTTCTACTTACCAAAATATAATTTTAATTGGGGACTGACCACCTTAATTCAGACGCCGACCAATACTTAACAGCATTGGCGAAACTTTGACAAATCACAACTAAATCAGGCAGGAAATGACAGTAGACAACTCTGGAAAGCTATTAAAAAGATTACCTCGACCACTAAAAACAAAGATCAACCTCGTGAACTACTTGGAGCTACTCTATTCACAATCTACATAATTGAAACAAAAAGTAAACTTTAGAAAAAACCGACTTCCACAAACCCTATTTGATTAGATTGAGTTTAATACAAAATGAAACCCATTATCCCCCCCCCCCCTTGGGGAATTAATTTTGTCAAATCCCATATCAGTGCTACCCCACGCTACTAAGGAACCCCTGTACAAAGTTTCATGGCTCTAGGTCCACCGGTTTAGGCTATGCGTTGCCTGCCCGTCAGCCACGCATTGTATTTGTACCTAGTATTGAGCAGATCTGGTGGCCATATGTGGTCTTCATCAGCAGTTCCGCATCACAATATTATGCTTACCATGTGCATTTGCACGAGTTATTATGAAAAACACAAAAATCACTATAGGTCTGCCTATAATATTTGAAGAGTTCCCTCGATTTCTCCAGGATCCCATCATCAGATCCTGACCTGGTGTCAATGGGACCAATGGGAAGGTAAACCCTTTCAAACAAAAAAATAATTTTCCAAATTGGTCCACCCGTTTAGGCGCTATCGGGGAACATACATAAAAAAAAAACAAACAAACATCCGGACGAATTGTAAACCTCCTCCTTTGGGAAGTCGGTTAATAAATGAGCTCTGTTGTCTTGAGTTGCCCCAGTGCACAATTGTAGCACATGCCGATGATACCGCATTACTTTTCTCGGGACCATGCTGAAAAGAGGTAAATTCCTGTGCACAGGCTGATTTCAATGTAGTCGTAGATTGGCTCCAACATAATATTTTAACCTTGAATACTGCAAAAACCAAATATATTACCTTCTCCATTAATAACTCAACCCAACCATCAAAGGATTTCAGCTTAGTTGCTCATGTGTGTGCTGATTCTGGTGCTGGTTTCTGCAGTTGTGGGCCCTTAGAACGGACATCCTCAATAAGATATCTCGGTATCATGCTGGACAGTAACCTAAATTTCCAAATTCACATACAAATGCTCAGCTCAAAGGTTAGGAAACTGATATATTTCTTTAAGGGAGTTAGACATGTGGCTGAGCCGCTTCTGATGAAAAGGATATATAGCTTTATGTGAATCACTCTTGCGATACTGCATCTCTAGTTGGGGAGGTACACATAAGAGTACACTTTTACAACTTGAGCGGGCTCAAAGAGCGGTCTTGAAGGTGTGTACATATAAACCATATTGTTTCCCTACTACAGAATTGTACAGTTTCTGTGATGTTATTTCGGTAAGACAGCTTTTTATACATAGCATTGTTCTAAAAGAACACAAAAACAATTCCTCACATCAAAATCAAAATTACTCCATAACTAAAAGAAGAAGAGATAAAGTATTTCGCTCTGTATTAGTACGTACCAAATTTATGCAGCGATTTTTTAAATTTCTAGGACCCTATCTTTATAATAATCTGAGTATAAGCACATTGACATTTGGTCTAATAATACATTTGATAATAATAAAAACATACGTCTTTGGTTGCGCACACAAACATATGATGACTGCGAAAAATTTATTAATGTCTAACAAAGGCCTGTTCATATTTTATATTTTAAATAATTTACCAGGCACCACACACCAGGCACTACACACTAACAGGCACTACACACCACATTTTCTTCCAATCACACATTCACCACACTCCCCATCTTCTCTCCCACTAACATAATTCACATAAACTACACACTCAACCTAATTTTGCCTGTAAAATGTCTTTGCATAGCTTTTGTTTTCAATCTCATATTTTTACATGTCAGCAGTAATATTTTTATTTTAAATGTCAAATTGTTTATACACTATGTAGTATTTTAATCTGAGCCATTTATTCTAGTGGGAAGTGGCAGCAACTTATCCTAAAACACAGGGTTCGCCCTTTTTTAGGGAGTAGCGATACATCCCTTGTTTACTATGCTAAACAAGTTTATACGATTATGATGATTTGAAAGTATGTAAGTTATGATTTCTTGTATCCTTATTACATTATTCACGACAATTTTGATTATAAAAAATCTTCGGGTTTTCAAGATATAAACGATTTTTATTTCACGTGACGTATAGTCTTTTGTGGACATTGGACGAGCTAGTTATGAGGTAAAATCTACAAGTGTAATCGGAACCCTTGTTGGTGCGCGAGTCCTACTCGCAGTGAACCGTTTATATTTTTAGTTTAGGTATAGTTTTTCTACATAAATGTTACAAGTAGGTAGTGTAAAGTTTCAACGAACGGAATCATTGACATGGCATTCCTGATTCCTATTATCCTTATTAGGGACAATACAGCTACAGTAACAACTCAACTGCTGACATTTCACTTTTATTTATCCCATGCCGATCCCACCATTACTGGGACGCAGAGACACTGATTTAGTAATGAAATAAATTATATGGGTAGCCATTTTGAAATACCTACAGTTGGTGAGAAGAAGGAATGAGGATTGGGTAGACATTGGTCACTCAAGTAATATTGTACAATGTGATCATTGTGTTTATCTGCAAGCTTGCATTTTGTATTGTAAGTAATTGTAGTTTCTAAGAATGTCTCATAGATGGCACCACTGGTATCCTGACTCGCGCAAGCAGTGGGTTTCACGATGTATATAATTATATAGGAAATATGAATAAATTTCTTTGACTTGTTGCAACCAAGCAGATTGTTTTATTACACTGCTCTCCGAGGTCGCTTGGTTGGACTCTTACATATATAATTTTATCAAAGCATACCGTCACGCAAAATTGCATGCGTGCTAGCTGGCAGAGGTCGTGAGTATCGTTGCAGATTGAAGGGTTTCTCACGATGTGTTTCAAACATTACCTGTCATGCCTTTTCCCATATGGGGTGGCAGAGGCACAAATGTGCACTTTTAGCCAGTGATTCAACACTCAATTTTGCGTGACAAGGGGCTAGCCTATCGCCGAAAGCTACGAAGTAATGAAGGTTTCCTCACGATGTTTTCCAAAACCCGACCGTAAAATGAATGACTTATCAGTATCACTCTTATAACGTCTAATATCTGGGAACCGAGCTTTGCTCGGCGATTGGTGGTACAAACACAATATAATATTGTATTTTATATTGATCAGACTGCATTAACATCAATAAATATGCTGCTCTATTTTTAAACAGCTGCAAACGAGAAGCAAGCAAGGAGGATGAATAGCAGATTATACATTTGGATTCGACCTTATTTGAACGAAACTTTTTTGTGTGAATTCTCCGAGAACACCCGCCGCCAAAAAGTGTGACGTGATTATGAAGTCGCAATGAGAAAGTAAATGTTTGGTTGTCATTGAAAATGAAATTTATGCCTTATGAAAAGCATGAAAACTCGGAAATACGTGTTTTTTCAGTTATGAAACCTAGTTCGGTCGATTTCTTACCCCTAAAAACCCCTATATTGCAAATTTCATCGAAAACTACAGCGCCTTTTTCTAGAACTCAAAACATTATCGTTACCCCGTTACATACATACATAGATACATACAAATATTCCTCATATCATATAATTATGATGGTGGGCCGCGGCCAGTTCGACTGGGCCTCGGATCCACCAATTAGCGATGTAAATGATTCCACTATCATGGGAAAATTACATTCATTTAATTTTCCAATGATATGATGTTGTCGAATGTTTTCTTTTGGATGACGCATCAGAATGAAAACAATATTAAATTCAATATTAAATTCATATGGAGATAATAACCTCACATTCGTGGCGTATTTGATGTTACCGTTTGGCCTCGTGAACCACTTGCAGACTGAATATTTGAGGGGCCTTGTTGGATTCTAATTGGATTTTTGTAATTCAATTAAGAATTGCGGGTATAAATGGATTCTTACTTATTCTTAACTAAATTCTTACTTTTTTCTTTCATCTTTCAACCCTCTATTTTGAAATTAAAATGTAATTTCAATATTTCACTATTGTTACTAAATAAAGCAAACGAAAACTTAAAAATCTTAAAATAGATAGACCATTTCCAAAGCGATATAATGTGCAGATATCTTTAACAGAACCAAAGTTTGTATTTTATTAATAAATAAATAAAATAAAATTTTATAATAAACTGTGCAACTTGTGTCATTATCATAAATCAACAATTAGCAACACAACTAAACTAACAAAATATGAAGATATAAATACTGTTGCAACATTACCATATATGTAAAAAAATGACTAGTTCTTGCAGTGAAATGAAACAAGCATTGTTTTTACATCTTATTGCATCATTGGTAAGTGTTTCTGTATCAGAATATCTCACTACTTTATTTAAAAAATACAGGTATGACATTTGCTGCTGGACTCTATCTATCCTCCAGCACACATTGTTAAGTAAAAGCCTCTCTTAATTGCATTCTGAATATCATGTCTCCATAATGTTATTCTAGAATCTTCTTTCTAGAAACTTTCACAATTAAATCTAGAATACACATTCATCAGGTCCATGCAGCATCAGCACAGACCTGCAAAGTGCAGGTGGAGCAGGGCTGGCTTCAGGGAGCTCAGCTGGAACTGGTCACAGGGGACGGACAGTACTGCGCCTTCCAAGGAGTCCCTTATGCTACACCGCCTGTTGGAAAACTACGCTTCAAGGTAGGTACAGTCATGTATGCGTAAAAAATTAAGAATTAAAAAACGAACCTATTACTAAGACTCGGCAGTCCGTCCGTCTGTCCGTGCGTCTGTCCGTCCGTCTGTCACCTGCTGTATCTCATGAACCGTGATAGTTAGACAGTTAAAATTTTCACAGATGATGTGTTTCTGTTGCCGCTATAAAAACAAACACTAAAGAAAATGATAAAATTACCCTCTGTGCGAAGTTCCGACTCGCACTTGGCCGGTTTTTGTATACTTACTTGCCAAATAACCGTAATAATTTGTGGATGGAATAAGTAAATGAACTGCTGAGATCTGATAAAATGCAATGTTGAAAGTTGAAATGTTGCAATGTTGAAATGAAAATTGTAAATAAATAAATAAATAAATAAAGAATGAAATTAATAAATTCAAAATTTTATACAATGATCATGAAAGTTTTCGATTTTTTACTTGTAACTTTGGGATAAGTTACAATATAGACTTTACCTATAGTACATTGTCTCGTCATCATAACAACAGATATTAATATAAAATATTATTTAAGAGATATCCACCCTTTTTTTGCATGCGCGATGATAGTTGCACAGCTCAAACCATGTCTGTATAATTAAATAGTAGTAGAGATAATAATTTTAGTCAAACGTTTGCTATTGCAGGCACCCCAAACTGCACAACCATGGAATGGTGTCAGAAACGCGACACAGTTGGGATCTATTTGCCCACAATATACAAATACAGGAAGCGAAAACTGTCTCTTTACTAACATCTACACAATGGAAGTGAATCCAACAAACCCATTGCCGGTTATGGTCTTCATCCATGGAGGTGCATTTATGGCAGGCACTGGAAATGATTACGGACCAGACCTAATAATTCCCCACGGAGTTATCCTAGTAACCATAAACTATAGACTCGCTGGACTTGGATTCATGTGTATAGATTCTAAAGACGTGCCTGGCAACGCCGGCCTGAAGGACCAAGTAGAGTCTTTGCGATGGGTTCAGAGGAATATTGCCAAATTCGGAGGAGATCCAGATAATGTGACGATCGTCGGTCACAGTGCTGGAGCTGCTTCCGTAGGTTACCACCTGTACTCTCCGATGTCGAAAGGGCTTTTCAAAAGAGCCATCTTCATGAGCGGTTCTCCAATGTCAGATTGGGTTCTATCTTATGAGAACACCAGACGAGCCTTCATATTTGCAGCAGATCTTGGTTTGGAAACTGATTCTCCTGATGAACTGTTAGATTTCCTACAAAACTTACCAGTTGAACAAATTGTAAAAATAGGGACTCCGGTACTTTCGTTCAATCTGGTTTATGCATTTTCAGGAAAAACTTATCCTTTTTGTCCAACAGTCGAGAAAGATTTTGGTCATGAACGGTTTATAGAAGCACCAATAGAAGAACTAATAAAGAGAGGCACTGATAATGCAGTTGATATTTTGGTGGGTACAACAGATATGGAAGGCTTGTTGTTTTTCGTTAACCCTTTTTTCGATCGTTTAGTAACTCTTTTTGAATTATACCCAGAAAGTTACGTACCATCAGATATACTTACAAGAAGTACTCCAATCGAATCTTTGAACATCTCAGACAGAATAAAGGATTTCTATTTTGGTACTCATCAAATTCCAAATATTACGGAGAAAGAATATGGATCGTTAAATAATTATATTTCAGACCAATGGTATTCTACAAAAGTGAATTTCTTTATTGACGAACTCCATCCAACAACGTACAACGCTAAGAGCTACCTATATAAATTTTCAGCAGTATCTGAAAGAAATTACTACGGTAAGCTGGGAGCACCCTATGGGCTTGTTGGAGCTGCGCATATGGATGATTTATTTTATTTGTTCAATATCACTTCAGATTTAATACCAGATTCACCAAACGTGGACAAAAATTTAAAAAGCTATAAGATGATTCAACACTCATGCACACTGTGGACTAACTTCGTGAAATATGGGTAAGTTCTCAAACTATGCTATGATGGATGGGCTCATTCCCGCAGCTATCGAGACTAAAGGTTTCCTCACGATGGTTTCCATTACCTTTAAAACGTCTGTCAAGAGTAAGAATAATTACATATCACGTTACCAGAGATCGGAATTGGGTGTGTGAAAATACCTACCTGTAGTTTGCAGCGGGACATCACATGGAGCTGTTACAACAACTTAAGTGGAACCGGTTTTGAATTTTACCAGTTCATTGTCGGTTTTTTTGTTTTACATGTTCCTTACCTTTGAAACACCGAACTATACATATTTGCAAGCTGCTTGTAATCCCCCCCCCCTCTTTAATAAAACGTGATATATAAATTGAAATAACCTAACCTAACGAAATATTGGATTAAAATTTTTGCGATAAATTAACTTATCTACTTAAACTACTATTGGAATATTTTTTCAATTGGATGTATTCCGATACTATGTTTGCGGAAGTCATAGTATAGTATAGTGTGCTTGCTGGCCTTGCCACCCACAAATCCAGCTGTACAGGAAAACAATAGTTCAGATAGTGATTAAATAATAAAAATAAAAACATATTATTTTCATTTTTTTTAAGATAATAATGAGATATATAATTTATTATTTTTATAAATATTTAGCATGTTTTTAATTAATTGACCAACAAAAATAATTAAGTACAGCCAGAACTTCATATTCTCACACTGTGGGGCGGTTAGTTCGTGTAAATATTTTATTTTTAAGGTTTATTATTTTTGTGATTTCGTTATTTTCTTTATTGTACTCACATGACAGTAAAAATAGCTAAAGATTGAAAAAATATGAAATAAAAATAATATTTCTTCTGTTGTGTATTTTTCTGTGACTAAACTAATGTGGATTTTTCATTTCAATTGAATTTGAATTACATAATCTCATTGGTACATGGTCCGAACCCACATCACATGTATGAGAAGCGAGCGTGTACCCAAGACCACGGACCTTTCATACTTCACTTTACTTTACACAATACTTTATTGCACAGAAAACATAATACCGTCACAATATTGGAAAAAACATGTACAAAGGCGAGCTTATCTCTAATAAGAGATCTCTTCCAGCAAACCTAGGATGGAGAGGATAATTTAATAAAAGGTAGATCAAGGCATACTACATAGTTTACGTTCTTTTCAGAAACCCAACTCCAGATGATTCCCTTGGCGTCATATGGCCAGAGTACGACAGCGCCACTAGGCCCTACCTAGACATCGGCGAAGACCTTATACCTAGGTCACAACCAGATAAGGAGAGTTTGGCGTTTTGGCGAAGCATTTACAATAACGTTGGCTAAGTGTCTCAATAGCAGAATACCAGCGTGACAGATTCGTCTGTGACATTGCTGAGTCAGGGCCATTTCAATGTCGCGGTACATTCACAATACCACGTAGTGATCCTTACCGGACCCAATTTGTTTGTTGTTCAAAATGATTGTTTATTTGTAAATTGTTTTATTTAAATTTAGTGTCTTTGTGTATACCATTCAATGAATAAATGAATTTATCTATCTTATCTGTCCATCTATCAACCCATAATACATTTTAAGGTAATAAATTATACATATCATTTTAGGAGTTTCCTCATTAATAAAAAAACCTTCATCTTATTCTTCTTTTTAGGGTTCCGTAGAGAAACAAGGAACCCTCATAATTTCGTCATGTCTGTCTGTCTGTCTGTCCATCGGTCCGTCTGTCCGTCTGTCCGTCTGTCTTTTACTTTATCGCTTGCCTCCTTTGATCTTTACCTAAGCTGCTGCAATGTTTTCTATAAAAGATTTCATCGTTTTATGATATTTCACGTTTAGTCATTTCATGATATGGCCAATTCGACGATATGGCTACGACATATGCAATAATTTTTGTAGAGAATTTAATGTAGAATACTTAAGTTTAAGAACGTTTTTTGCTATGGGCCACCGGTCGCGAGTTTTTTTACAAACCCTTCAAATATATTTATGACTTTGTGACTGTGTTTTAAACTGTATTATAATTACCTTGTTTGATATTTAAATATATTTAAGTATAGATATGGCATGTTAAAATTAATTATTTGCTACACCCATATGGGTAAATTTACACTGATACATTAGCTACTGTACTTATCATAAGATCTTTATAAACGTGTAATTTATGGCAATAAATAACTGAAAAAAAATATTGATATAATCACATTGCTAAAAAAAAAGTCATCCTGTATCTTACTCCTGTACTGTGCTTTAGGTGTATCATTGATTTACATAATAATATGTAAGTATATGATTGGCCATGTTTGTATAAGCGTACCTATACATATACAGATAGGTAATATCCTGAGTAATGTGGGTAATGAATAAATAACCCAGTAATGTAGGGGAAATACTTTGATTCGTATCGTAAAAACCTGCCCGACCCGCACTGAGCCATGGTGGTATGGCTCAATCTTACTTGTATCCGGGTAAAAGCCTGTGTCCCTCGGTGGGGACATTAATGGGCTAACGAAAATTGACAATGACATACCTTAATTTAATAATTCAGAGAATTCCTGGATTGGATAATTTAAATATCTAAATGTTTGTAACGACCTTTGTGGCGCAGCGGTTACGCATCCGCCTACCATGCGAGAGGTCCCGGGTTCTAATCCCGGCTGGGGAAAAAATCCAGGTCTTGGATGTTTACATGTTTGTGATGTCGCTGTTTCTGGTTCCCACGACACAGGGTATCCTAGTGTGGGGCCAGAAGCAATGTATATGCCTGTATGTAAATGAATGCTTGTCTTTCTTTATTTATATATAACATACATAGATTATCTTACTCGGATCCGGGTAAAGGCCTGTGCCCCTCGGTGGGGGCATTAATGGGCTACATTGATTATCTTACTCGGATCCGGGTAAAGGCCTGTGCCCCTCGGTGGGGACATTAATGGGCTACATTTACATTTTACTTTACTTTATATAGATTATCTATTAATTAATATGTTCTTTTAATTTCAGGTAAAAACTACGCCTATTTACTATTGGCGGTGAGCTGGTGAGTCAGTAGATGTAATCGGTCAAGAGCGAGTCGGATTGTAACACGAAGGCCTGGGAAGGTTCCGCAACATCGTACAAGAAAAGTGCAAAAAATCATTTTTTATTTTGTTGCTGTATCGGCAACAGATAATAGACATTCTGTGAAATTGGGAAATACGAGGGTAGATCTTGAAGCAATGTATGTGCCTGTATGTAAATAAATAAAAAAAAAGATCTAAAAGTTCTAAGCCCTAACATGAAATTGAAAGAAAAGTGGGTCCAAATAAATTTTCATTTTTCGACATAGTCTCCATCAAGGTCAATGCACTTCTTCCACCTGACCTGAAACTTTTTAATACCTTCGAAAAAAAATATTCCGGAAGGTCGTCAAAATAGTCATTTACTGCGGCTATCACCTCATCTTTGGACAAAAATTTCGATCCACCTAAGTGTTTTTTTTAAATTTGGAAGAAGGTCGTAATCCGAGGGGCCTAAATCCAATGAATAAGGTGCGTGGGGCAATAATTCATAGACACAATAAATGGATTTCAGACATCGATTCAGCCGAAGTGTGAACCCGGGCGTTGTCTTGATGGAACAAAACTTTCTTCCGAAGCAACCCCGGCCTTTTTTCTTTGATTTCTTTATACTTTTTTGCACAGAAAACATAATACAGAAACTTAATATTAGGAAAAAACATGTACAAAGGCGAGCTTATATCTAATAAGAGATCCCTTCCAGCAAACCTAGGATGGAGTGGATAATTTAATAAAAGGTAGACCTACATAAGTGCACAATGATAAATATTAAAATAATAGACTACTTACTAATAAATACATAAATACATAAATACTGATAAAAACAGAAAACAAAATATAATATATACATAGATACTAAGGTATATTAGGGTAGAGAAAGATAGTGTTCCTTCAAGCGTTTTTTAAAATATGTTGAGTGAAGGACTGTCCCTGTTTCTTCCCGAAGTCTACGCAAAAGGTTGCAATAATATCTGGAATTTATAGTTTCGCCTTTTGGTAAATAATCCACGAAAATAATCCCCTTCGCATCCCAGAAAACTGAAGCCATTACTTTTTTGGCCGACAAAACGACCTTAGCCTTTTTCGGAGTGGGTGAGCCAGATCTTTTCCACTGCTTCGATTGTTGTTTCGATTCAGGAGTATGGTGGTGAACCCAGCTTTCATCCATGGTAACGAAACGGGACAAAAAATCCTCGGGATCTGCCTCAAAAAGTTCCAAACAATCGCGGGAAATTGTGAAGCGAACTCGTTTTTGTTCCGCTGAAAGCAATCTTGGGACCCAACGAGCAGAAACCTTATGGAACCCCAATTCTTCCGATATCATGTTTTGTACCCGGCCATAACTAATGCCTGTGATCTCAGCTATATTATTGATGTTCAATCTTTGGTCACTCAGTATCAGGTCACATATTTTATTGACGTTTTCCTTCGTGGTAGACGTCGAAGGCCTTCCGCTTCTAGGGTCATCTTCAACACTCTCCCGACCCCGCTTAAACTCAGCTACCCACTTTTTGACATTGGAATACGATGGAGCAGACTCATCCAATGTGTTCACCATAATCTTGATGGATATCTTTTGGTGACAAACCTTTTTTATGGAGGTACTTCATCACTGCTCGGTGTTAAATTTTCTCCATTATTGAAAATCTTGTCAGATAGCGCTAAATAAATAATCACGAAAAAATATGGCTAACAGTATCGGAACCAAACTTCGCACATCTATATATTGATGAATCGTACTATCACATGAGGGTAGATTAAAAAAATATTCATGGGTCTTTCTATGTTAGGCCACGAACTTTTGGATTCACCTCGTACAATAAGCTTGTGGCCTGTCGAGTCAAAATATATACTTTTTATGAACTGTCACAACGGAACTTTTGTTCCTGGGTTCTATGAAATAACAACAGAATGACGTCATGTAAAAGTGCCATCAAATGCTGTCTTTTTTTGCACAAAATTTACTTTATAAAATATATCTGCTGGAAATATACAATTCTGATAATGTTAAGCCATTTTATACATAATGCTTCAACTTAAAACTTGTTCCTAGATTTATTGGATTACCTTGGCCAGAAGCCTATTAAACAGAGTTCATTATATTTCGTAGCCCTATCGTCAAATTTGGCCATATCATGTTATGGCTGGTTTTAATTAAAACATACAAATACATTAGACAGTTGCGCGATGGGATTTATGTCAAAATTGACACTAGCCATCTCAAATCTGCAGATTATGGATTGAAGATAGGTTATTAATTTCGGCCGTCAGTCTTCACCGAAGCTGCCGCAGTGATTGCTCTGAAAGATTTCATCCTATGATTTTCACTTTTCGAAGATATGGCTACGACATAATTATACAGGGTGTAACAGAACGGGGTGTACAACCCGAAAGAGGGTGGTTAGGGACGTCATTCTGAACAACTGTCACTATGGGACCAACTTGATCAGAGCAAGTTTATTTTTATTAACTCACTATATTTCGGGCCTAGCGCTCTGATCGTATGGTGGAGTGAAAAATAATGTTGCTCTGATCAAGTCGGTCCGATAGTGAAAGTTGTTCAGAATGATGTCCCTAACAATTCTCTTCCGACTTGTGCAACCCATTCTGTTACACCCTGTATATTTTTAAAGGACACAATTTTGTGCCTCTGCCAACTCATATAAGAAAAGGCGTGACGCAATGCAGGTGTATAGGTTTTATTAATATTTTTATAGTAACTGGTAAACCAAACGTTTCCATACAGAAACGCAATTCTGCCTCTCTCATCCAATAAGCCCCATCTCAAAAGTTCAAAGGCTTTCCAAACTCAAACCCATTATTGGCACATGCCCTCGATCCCATCCACGTCCAGGCTATCATGACCCTTAAAATTACCAGTCGAACGGGTCAAAATTGCCCACATATCACGTAACATGATAAAGTACCTGGCAAATTGGTGAAAAAGTTTTAGATATTGTCTATGGTACGAGTGTTAGGGCAGGTGTACTGTACAAGAATAAATGGTAATAATAAATGTGGTCCATTAATGTCCCCACCGAGGGGCACGGGACATACTTCAATGCGGGTTGATGGTCGGGTGAAGAGCTAGCGGAAAACCTGACTGCCCGAAGCTGAGGGGTAAGACTACAGAGGGGTTATAAGATGTCTTTTGGGTCGTGACTCTAACATATTGTTTCTAACTCGGTAAGTAATTGCGGTTTCAGCTATAACACAGAAGAGATAATCTTAAATTTTATCACAACTATGCGTTAGTAATTTAATTTTGTTATCCTTATTAATTCTGAATGTTTGGTCACACACCTTTTATATACGCTACATTTCATAATTCATAATTTATTTATTGCACACAGACATTTAAAAAAACAGTAATACTAAAAATACAGACATAAGTACATACATTTACAATTCTTATGAAATAATAATGAAAAAAATTACACCTCTGTTTATGATCTTCTTGACTTAGAGCTATGATGATGATTGTGACCATATGTTCCATGGGGAAAGTTCTTCATAATGATGGGTACTATCATTCCCCAAAATATGGTCCGCTAATTAAATGTCACCCTGTATAGTAAAATCTACAATACGCCAGGTACTGGTGAATTATATAAGTTGTTAGACTTCCCCATTAAGAAATTGATTGAGTAATTTCTTTATTGTACTCACATGACAGTTAAAATAGCTTAACATAGAAAAAATATGTACAAAGGCGAGCTTATCTCTCATAAGAGATTTCTTCCAGCAAACCATGTTGGGTAGGAGACGGAGATGATAGGTAAGGGGAAGAACTGCGCGTACAATAAAACTATTCTAGTATAATACATATTATTATTACACACAGGTACATATAAGAACCTGTTGCTAAGGAATAGACTACTTATACAGTTACATAAATACAGTTTAACAATAAATATCTTATGAATACACTAATACTCGAGTAGCTCATTGTAAGAGATAAGCTCGCCCTTGTACACGTCTTTTCTATCATAAGTTATCTGTAATAACAACACAACCGTCCGTCCATCGAGATAAAGTTTAAAACCGATGAAAAAAACAAAACAAAATATTTGCAGCTAAGTCATGTGAGTACAATAAAGAAATTACGCGTAGCTACCCTTCAGTACCTAGCTCGTCAGCTGACACTGTGGAACCGGCCCTTAAAGTTACCTATAAGGGGCAGTGATTTACGCCCTAGAAAATTGAGTGAGTCCCAACGGACCAGTTGGAACAGAGAGAAGGGTTTATGGAACATAACCAGGGCCCGAATTCTACTGTTCACAAGCATTCTACTAAAACCGGAATCCAATTCACAAGCGCCAGCGTACTTCGTATTCTACTGTCCAAGACGTACTCACGCTGGCGCCAATTTGACGCCAGCGTACTTCGTTTTACTGTCCAAAACGTACTTACACTGCCGCCAGTTTGACGCCAGCGTACTTCGTTCTACTATCCGAAACTTACTTACGCTGGCGCCAGTTTGACGCCAGCGTACTTCGTTCTACTGTCCGAAACGTAGTTACGCTGGAGCCAGTTTGACGCAAGCGTACTTCGTTCTACTGTCCAAAACGTAGTTACGCAGGCGCCAGTTTGACGCCAGCGTACTTTGTTCTACTGTCCGAAACGTAGTTACGCTGGCGCTAGTCTGACGCCAGCGTAAGTACGTTTTGGACAGTAGAATGCGAAGTACGCTGGCTTCACGCTGGCGCTTGTGAATTGGATTCCGGTTTTAGTAGAATACCAAATACCTCGTATTGAAGTTTGTGCCATGCTTGTCGTATGATTGTGAACAGTAGAATTCGGGCCCTGATATAAATTACATCGGGAAACACAGTTTGGGCAAGATATGTGTTTTATTATTCGGACGTACTTGTTTTCTATGGTGGTTGTTGTATGGCTGTAATAGTGAACCGTTATCAGGTCTATACCCTAATTATTACTATAACGAAGTAAAATGACAGTTCCGATGTTACCGCTTTTTGGTAGAAAATAAATAGTGATGGGGTCTGTATTAAAAGATCAAAGTCCTAGATTGAAACTGATTTATTTGTTGCCATGGCAACCATGCCATAGACAAATACTACAGGGTCAAGAATGATTTAGATCATGCATTCTGCGGGTCGATTCTCGCGCCTTCGTTATACGGATATCGAGAACTATATTGACAGATTCCCGTACAAAATCACTCGATATAGGTGTAGATATCGCGTATATCGAATGCGCGAGAATTATGCCACTGATGTCTCAATATTGAATGATATGATAATAGAGCTATAGTAGTACTAGTGCATATAGCTTGTTCAAACTGAAATGACGCGCCCCCTCCTTTGTTTGCGAATAATAAGTAAGCAAAATTAAGCATTTGCAATAGAATAATTCACAAAAAGTGGGCACAATTTGCTTCCGCCACCTCAAATGGGAAAAAGCGTAATGCTTTCAATGTCATATTAAATTGTGACATATATTTATTGCAAAAACCTAATTGTAAAGAATCAATCTATTCATTTTCGTTCTATTTAGAATGAATGCGAACATCACTATCAAACTTATATTTGACCAGGATAGTCAGCAAATAAACTGACTCCACATAAGAAAGGCAGACTCCACTGGGAGTAGCGCCTTACCCGATATAAACTACATCGCATCTGTTTATAGTCGAAAGACTGATTGCAAGATACAAATACATAAAAAAAAACTATCAAACTGAACATGGCAACATTATTTCAAGAAGTGACGTTTGATGTGGTCAGTTTACTTCGTTTTTCTAGTAATTAGGGAATAGGAGTTGTTGCAGATATATCACACTAATGGTGACGGACGACTTAAGAAGTTGCCATTTTTGCGCGCTTGAGATAGCGCTTAGAGCTGAGATCGAGCGAAACTGGTTCGCCGACACATATTATATAACAACAGTTCGCCATTGTTTCGTCGTTCGAGCGGTGTGCTCCTGAGAGTGAACCATACAAGCTGTTAATCTGTGAAACAAGTTAGGTATTATTTTTGACCCTTGACCCGGTAGTCGAGCCTTTACAGACCTACCAAGTTATCTGTCTAATGTCAGAATTCAGAACTACAACCGCCATCCATACGCCATCCTATGCACGGACGACATTCCCAAATATGACAAGAAAAAAGAAAGAAAGAAGAAAGAAAAAACATTTATTTGACACACGTCAGAGAATACATTGATATACCTACAAAAATGAAATTACCTATGTGTCAAAAAGGTTTGGTTTCAGCATATGTTGCATGGTGCGGTGGCAGCACACAAACCAAACCCTTTCTAAACTAAGCTAAAACTAAAGTAAATCAAAGAAAAAGACACAGTTGTACCAACATTTTATGTACCTACCTTTAGGTACAATAGTAGAAAGCTAGTGGCACACCCGTCAGTTCACAGTTAAGTTGACAGGTCTGTATAAAGGACTGGAGTAGATGTCGTTTTAATAAAGAGGCCTTTACCCAGCAGTGAGTAAATGCGGTTTGATTGATGAATTTATGTGGAACTGGAACTAAAGTGGAACTCATCAATGGATTATCATATTATTCCATATTTATCCTGATTGATCTTCAACATGGCCACGCATACATCAAACAGATTAAATGATTAACCAAGACAATTATGACCCCAATACGAACCAAAATCTTTCGTCCGGAAAATCCAAACGAAAATCAGAACCGCAAGGGTTTGTTCTGACTCTGCTCAATTTCCAGTTGAATCCGTTAAAATATCAGTAGGTAAACAACAAAAAAATAAACATCGTGAGGAAACCTTTATAACTCCATATCTACGGCGATGGGAAAACCGCAAATAAACACCCACAGATTGATTTTTTGGTCTGACAGATTAATTTATCAATTTATTTGCAGGAATAAAATAGTAGACTGTTTACCAAGGGAGTAAAGAACAATTTTTATGGCGAGAGTGTTTTTTGAATCCAGAGCGACCAAAGGATTTTGAATCCTGTGCGAGCGAGGGATTCAATGTACATCACTCGAGCCAAAAATAGTTATTACTCCTGAGGCGGACACTCTACTTTTCATCACCCTCTATGAGAAAAATATGTTACAAATGAGAATACAGTAACAATAACCGCTTATGAAATTGAAATACACAAAAGAATTCATATTTAGCGCAGTTTTCTAATTTTCCACAACTTTTCATTATTTGGTCCGTGTTTCGATATGAATCTCTTTAAGGATTGACACCGACGAATTAAATGTTGGGATGTTTTGTATGTGCCGACGACATCGAAAATAAAATAAAAAACTAATAATAAAAATACTTCAGCACAAACAGTGCGGATAGCGGATAGTGATGAAAATAATGTTATTAACGAGCTCTGTGTTGAGTCAGATTAACTCCATTCACTCTCTTGTTTCTTGTATTTCGCAGTAGAAAATATAAACAAGCAATAAATGCGTTGAATCTGGAATCACCCAACTGTAACACCAACAAACCCGTGTTAATAAACTGGAATCTGCTCCGCACATATAATCTGGGGCTTTGTTCCGTGGAATCCGTTTGGTCATTCGAATAGGCATAAGATTGAAGGGTTGGTACAGCTAGCATAAAAAGAGTTTGATGAAATATCACGGATTTGTCACATTTGATCACTCATATATTAATTAAATAATTGCTCACTAGAGTGCGCACAGTTGTGCCTCTGCCAACCCGTATGGGAAAAGTTGTGACGCTATGTTATATGTTGTTAAGTGGCTCACTAAAGCTTGTATTAATAAATCGCTTTTAGCTCTAATATGAACAACATTTTCCTTAAATTCTATGGTCGGTTACAAAAAAACGGTGAAACGCGATCTGGGACGCGAAGGTTTCAAAAACACAAAACAAAAATATTATCGAATTGCAATTTATCTGCGTGGTAGGAAGCATTTAATTTACATAAAAAAAACTTGTTATGTCGACTATATGAATATTTTATTTTAGAGGACAAGCCTGCCCTGTCCCGAATTAATTCATTATGACGCTTGTCATGGCTTATTTGCTATCAAATATGAGGCTTTGTCGGATAAAAACGGCTCCATAAAAACCAACACTTTTAGGGATCCGCACCCGAAAGTTTGAAACGGGGCCTAATTTCTATGCCCCCACCTGTCCGTTTCTGTCTGTCCTATCAGCAATTGCAGAAAAATACGAAGAAAACGTGCAATTTTAAAAATAAATGTGGATCCTCAAAACGATAAACTTTTTCATCCCGCTTCTGATCTTCTTACCAGTGTGCCGTAAGTCGGCCAAAACCTTTATACGGAAGCCAAAAATTTGCTTTGACTGTCAGCCAAACAAACCTTAGTTATACGGTAGTTCGCCTGACAAGTAAGCAATGAACAAAAAGTATGACGAAAGAAAATATTTTCATATTATAGATCTGCCAACTTAGCTGTGAAATTACGGTTCTCGCTAGTGGCTTTCTTGTATTGCCTTATTTGGGAATTTCGTCCATGCATAGAACTGCGTTTCAAAGATGGCGGTCGTAGTTCTAAATTCTGGCAAGTCACAGATAACTTGGTAAGTCTGTATACATTTGACGCCAGAGAAACCTAGACACCATAAAAACTTTCTTACTAGACCAGTATATTAAGTGAGGGAGTGAGTATTCGACCTACTTACACTGTTGGTACAGTCACGACCAAAAAAAGTCACACTACTACATTAAAAATCCTCATACCTTTGAAAATACGTGCGGTACCACCAATTCACAATTTAAAAACCCCTACACTTTTCTTACAAAGTCTTTAGGGTTAATTAAATAAATAAATAATGTTTTAATTATTTATTTCGTGTGCTGATGAACTTTCCAACCTCTGAACTGCTGAAAAAAATTACTATTTGATAATTAATAATAATATAATAATGATATAATTATCAATGAAACAAACCGCATTAAAATCCGTCCACCCATTTGAGGTGCCATTGAAACACAGAGATAAACACACACACAGACAGACGATTAAATTGAATAACTCCTCTATTAATACTATTGTTAATTTATTTATTTATTTTCGGTTAAAACCATCGCAAATGAAAATCTGTAAACCCATTTTTGCATTTGAGTGCTAGGGTGTCACAGACAGACACTTATTATAAACACCCCGTATATTACGCCAGGATATAAAAATCCTGAAAGTAACTGGACTAGTTTGCGACTGTATAGCAACACTTTATTTGCATCACAAAAGAATAACGCAAGTTAAACGTGACACTTCGGAACACCTCGGGTGTTTTCGGAGACCCTCGGGTGTGTTCGGATACTCTCGGGAAACATCGGGAACAATACGAAATCGCTTGACTCCACGGAATCTCCGTGGCGGATTCGATTCTATCAAGTGATATCAAAAGCACGCATTGCAGAAATGCGTGTTTCAATGCGCTTTGCGAGCCTGGCCCGCGATTATGTTGGACATAATTAGTAAAAGTTTGTAAAAAAAGATACGCGTGTAGCACCGTACACGTGTTAGAAGTAAAACTTCTGTAGCTAGATCATTAAGTGGTACCTATACTATACACCTATACCTACCTATACTAAAAGAGATTTAAATTTCCAATTTTGAGATCCAATCTCTGCTTCAAGTTACTTTTAAGTTTCAGACGTCCGATTATTTGAAATTATTTTATACTTGTACTTACTTTTAATACGTCATGTCATTTATTTCCCACCATTCCTTATCTACAATTTGTCGCGCTCGTGGTGATATACTTAACTCATTCAATAGTGTCACTACTATTTGCATCTCGCTCAGATTATATACCATCTGACGTCACGTCTTTAAGCCGTCTCGCTCAAATGTATGCATTGCTTTGCTTGTTTTAGAAATCCATATCGACCCGTGTGACATTGATGAAACTCTTTTCTTACAAACTGTATGGATCGCATCGCACAGCTGTCAAACATAAGTTCCGGTTCCAACAAAGAGGTTGAACGAAGTAGTTTTTGGTCATGTCACTGGTTTTGTTTATCCCAGCCAGCGGCGGCGGCGGCGGCGGCGGCGCCATCTTGGCCATACCGGAAATCAAGAACTCGTGGAAGAATGCTTAAAATAATTTTTATTTGTTAACGTTTCATCAGGTTTTTCTCTCACTAATTAACATTCTTTATTGTACGAATGTATTATTATCTTATCTGATTAGTTAAAAACCGTATTGAAAATAGTTGCGGTTTTAAGTCTTCAGCCGACCCTGACGTCACCGATTCCAATTTCCGTTACATTTCTTAGCCACTCGTGATAGCACCCGGCTAGTATCAATTGAAAAGCAAATATATGAATAACCCACAGTTGAGAGGTTAAATAAATTTTACCCCCGTGCCCCAAGAAGTTTTACTTCAAAAAAATAGATTTTTGACTATGATAATTTTATAATCTTCTGATTTTATTTTTATATCAACTTTTCTTATCTTAGAAAGTTTAATTTAAATAATACCAAATAATTATTTTGGGTAATATGAGAGGCTTTTTCCCGGCAGAGGGGTGCTTAAACTGTAACTGTGTTAGAAAAAAAACACTGCCCGCCATATTCAATTGTATGGATTATTTTAATTCAATACGTATCAAAAAACAAAATAAAATAAAGGGGGTGTTAAAAACCGGCAGGCAATTGAAGGGCAAAATTAAAATTACTCAGGTCAAAGCATTTTTTAAAGCTGGGTGTAAATATGAGCCTCTACCAAATCGTTTAGGAAAATGCTACCTGATATGTTGGACCGTGATGAGGAGTCTTGGCTGAATGCCAGTCTCCGGAATATTGGACAGAGACGTATCTACAGTCTGAAGATCGGTAGAAATTTGGTTTGTAGTCAACGACTTTGTATGTGTGTAAGAATAGGGAATATAAAAATTTACATTAACAATGACATATAGTCTCAAACATTGCTTCTAGCCCCACACTAGGGCATGTACCCTGTGTCGAGGGAACCAGAAACAGCGACATCACAATCATGTAAACATCCAAGACCTGTGGTAGGATTCTCGCGCATTCGATATACAAATATCGACACTTATATCGAGTGATTCTCATACAAAATCACTCGATTAGGGTAAAGGTGTCGATAACGTTAAGGAATGTGCGAGAATCATGCCTCAGGGGTTTTTAACCGACTTCCCAAAGGAGGAAGTTTACGATTCGTCCGGATGTTTTTTTTTTTATGTCTAAACCCCGATAGCGCCTAAACGGATGGACCGATTTGGTTTTTTTTTTTATTGAAAGGGTTTACCTTCCCATTGGTCCCATTGACACCAGGTCAGGATCTGATGATAGGATCCTGGAGAAATCCAGGGAACTCTTCAAATATTATAGGCAGACCTATAGTGATTTTTGTGTTTTTCATAATAACTCGTGCAAATGCACATGGTAAGCATAATATTGTGATGCGGAACTGCTGATGAAGACCACATATGGCCACCAGATCTGCTCAATACTAGGTACAAATACAATGCGTGGCTGACGGGCAGGCAACGCATAGCCTAAACCGGTGGACCTAGAGCCATGAAACTTTGTACAGGGGTTCCTTAGTAGCGTGGGGTAGCACTGATATGGGATTTGACAAAATTAATTCCCCAAGGGGGGGGGGGATAAGGGGTTACAGTTTGTATTAAACTCAATCTAATCAAATAGGGTTTGTGGAAGTCGGTTTTTTCTAAAGTTTACTTTTTGTTTCAATTATTATTTTTTTGTGTTCTGCATCCCCAGTCGGGAATCGAACCCGGGATCGGGTAAGTAATCAATTTAGATCACTTTAATTACATAGCTGCGGCACACACACCACCAGCGGGGCAGGTCGATAGCGGTGTCAAACGGGCGAAGGTTCGAAAACAGGGATATCGACACTTATATCGAGTGATTCCCATAGAAAATCAATCGATATAGGTGTCGCTATACGTAAATTGAATGCGCGAGAATCATACGAACATCGCGCATTCGATAAACGATATCTACACCTATATCGAGTGATTTTGTATAGGAATCTGCCAATATAGGTCTCGATATCCGTACGATAGCGCCAGAATCGACCCGCAGGCCCGCGCTGTTGTGTCAGTGTGGCGACCATACAAAACATTAAAAAACTAGCATCACGCCTATTCACATACGGGGTGGCAGAGGCCAAGCCCATTTTGAGCCAGATTTTCAATATTCCATTTTGCGTGACAGGGGGCTAGCCCATTGAAACATTTGTCAAACTTAGCAACCGCCCCGCCGCCGCTCCGCTCCCGATCAACCACCGGTGAAGTGCCGAGCCTTTTATAATATACTAGTTTCCAAGTGAGCATGTACCGAGAGTCGAGACCTATCTGCTGAATAGTTTCTCTAAAGCTCACAAAATCTCTCGAACAATATTCCGTAGTTTTTAAAACTTACTCTATCGCGAGCCCTGTGGGAGTTATCCTCGTATGTAAGTTACAAAGACACAAAGACAAAGTAGCGATGCGACTTTGTACCACGAATACAAAGTGAAATCAGATCTTGTGCAATTTGTCTTACTAACGAGCTATAAGTTTGTGTTTGAAGGTACTGACTCTTATATCTTGGACTAATGTTAGTTCTTTGTTCTGGAACGTGAAATAATGTAGGTAATCTTGTTGTTAGGGCTCCGTACCCGAAGGGTGCCAAACGGGACCCTATTACTGAGACTTCGCTGTCTGGTCGTCCGTCCGTCCGTCCGTCCGTCCGTCTGTCACCAGGCTGTATCTCATGAACCGTGGTAGCTGGACAGTTGGAATTTTCACAGATGATGTATTTCTGTTGCCGCTATAACAACAAATACTAAAAATCAAAAGAAATTCAATATTAAGGGGGGCTCCCATACAACAAACGTGATTTTTTTGCTAATTTTTGCTCGATATTGATAATGGTTGCCGGTAGACGCTTAAAATGTTCACAATATATTGAGTATATTATTTACTTAAAAATAAATAATTAAATTAAAATTAAATCAATATTTAGGGGGGGCTCCCATACAATTTTTTTTTCGGTTTTTTATAGATAATGGTATGGCCGGTTATTCTAGTTTAGACGTGAAATTAGTAATACTAATAAGCTTGCCTTTGTGAATTCCTTCTCTGTATTTTTTGTGTTTTGTCTTTTACGTGCAATAAATATATACGAAACTATGCTAAATAGTAGGAACGCGGTAGCTTGGCAATAAATATATACAAAGGCGAGCTAATCTCTAATAAGAGATTTCTTCCAGCTTGTTGGGATAGTCATATTTTGGATAGTAATGTGCTTTTCTTAGTAAACGTATGCGATATTATTATCGCTAGAGTATCGGAGTACAATACAAGTCAAGTTCACTCCAAGGTCTTGAATTGTACTCCCATACTCTAGCGAATACTGGCGATTATAATGTCTCATACGTTTAGTTTACTCAAAAAACCGGTAAATCGCTATACAAAGTAATCATTTACAGTGGTATAGATCAACGCTCTCTTTTGCCAAGCTACCGTGTTCCTACTTTTTTATATCCAGTATTATTGATAAGAAAGCGAGAACAAGAGACACTACCTACACTGACGAACTTACATCTAATCTCAGCATATTGTGTCACTTCAAGGTCTTTCAGGGACTGACATTGAGATGATGGCACTGAGATATATTTAGGCACTGTCCTTAGTCCAGCCAGCCAGTCAGCCAGTAAGGCATTCAAAATTACAAGTAAGAAAAATTTGGCCGACAAGCACCTGTTAAGCTATCTCTTTTGATCTTCTTGAACCCTGGTAGATGTGTGCATTACACTAAAGACTCACACTGTTGGTATACGGAGGCACACTACAGTAGGGGAGGGTTGCCAATAATGGGTCCTTTACATGCAGCCGAGCGTTCGGTGTCTGCATTTTATGTCGTTCATTGGTTTTATTACTCCTTCGACAAGTCTTCGGATTACCATTTAATGAAATGTTAGCAAAAGGGAAGTATGTGGAGGAAGTTTTTAATTAGTCGCTGGTTATTTGCGGCGATTGGCTAGATCCCTGTCACATAATGTGGAGTATTCCATAGCTCAAATAGATCAAACTACTACGCCCTTGGCGTGACGCGTGTTTTTAAGGGTACAATCCTTGAAAGAGAAAAAATGAACCCATATACGATCACTTTGTTGTGCATCCATCCGTCTTGCCGTCCACAATAAAATCAGAAGTCGATAATTTTTAGTTCCTTCACAAAAAATTTACTTTTGTGCGCGAGTCCTCTCGGACTTGACCGTTTATTTTCACTTGGCTTTTACGTAGTAACTATTATCTTATCTATGGTACCTATAGGTACGATGATTGTACATTTTTTTGCTCGACCGTTCGCGACTTTACAAATAAGGCCAAGGAAATAGTTGATCACGTATTCACGTCGCTCGTGGGACATTACACTACGAGCCATGGATAGGGGTCCAAAACTGTCCTGGGAGAACGAGCTCGTTTTTTTGACTCCAAAAGTGCGTAATGCGTGTTGAGAGACGCGTTTGGATCGACGCATGTCACTCGCTTGTTGAGAATTTAGTTACCACCCACCGTAGCGTAAGGACAAAAGAGTCCTTGGAACAATATTGACATTAAAATTATAAAAAAAAAATGACATTAAAATTATTTTGACAGTGGGTACCAAGACGTCAATGAATTTCTAATTTTTGACGTTGGTACCCACTGTCAAACTAATTTTAATGTTTATTTTTTATAAAAAAAAATAAAAAAATGGCTCGAGTTTGGGGGTTAAATAGCTTATTCGGTTTCTCCATTTGATTTACACTCGACTCAATCTAAATCAAAAGATAGTTGTTGTCAATAATAAAAATACAACCGAATTGAGAACCACCATTTTAAGTCGGTTAAAAATTGTAAATTTAAAATTTATTTATTCTATAATAAAATTATAAATTAATTTAGTAATTATTTTATTAATATTATAGGACGTCTTGACATGTGGACAAGTCAAGGTGATAAACAAATAACTGAACATACGGTCGATGGATATTTTGTGAATATACTTAAAAAAATAGGAAGTTTATCAGTTAGATAGATAGAACGCGTTTAACTTTCCAAAGTTTCCAGACCTTTTGCCTTTATTTAAGTGAAAAGCACCGACTTCGGGCCGTAAGAAGCATCATTGAGTGTGAATTTAAATACATAATTATGGACAAATTACAGACCTGCCTTTTTCCAAACTTTTTAATGATCGCTAAAAATACCATGACCATCTTAAAACAACCCTTGGTAAAGAAAAATATGGATTGTTCGAAAGAAAATAGTGGCCATGCTGATTTTGATACTTTGAAAGATCGGCATTATCGACATTAAACGTAGGATAAGCCCACTGGTCTACTTGTCTTTAAACGTAGGATAAGCCCACTGGTCTACTTGTCTTTAAACGTAGGATAAGCCCACTGGTCTACTTGTCTTTAAACGTAGGATAAGCCCACTGGTCTACTTGTCTTTGAACGTAGGATAAGCCCACTGGTCTACTTGTCTTTAAACGTAGGATAAGCCCACTGGTCTACTTGTCTTTGAACGTAGGATAAGCCCACTGTTCTACTTGTCTTTAAACGTAGGATAATCCCACTGGTCTACTTGTCTTTAAACGTAGGATAAGCCCACTAGTCTACTTGTCTTTAAACGTAGGATGAGCCCATTGGTCTACTTGTCTTTAAACGTAGGATAAGCCCACTGGTCTACTTGTCTTTAAACGTAGGATAAGCCCACTGGTCTACTTGTCTGTGATTTTTTACAACTTGCACGAAATACCATCCAGTAACTTTTCCAACACAAACCTAGCATAAAACTGGCCTATCGTCGCTTTCGGGCAGGTCCATACAAAACTAGGCCGATTTGTCCTTAGTACGTGACACCATTCAAACAGATCGTCTTTATACAGGGTGGGACTGAAAGGTCTTGTCACATTTTGAAAGGTTGTTAACACATAACTTAGCGTCACACCTGTGCCTATTCAGGACTTGGCAGAGGTATAATATACATGAATTTTTTACATACTTTTAGCCAGTTATTCAATACTGCCAGGGATTACTTACCCAGTGGAGAGCGCATAGATACATTTTCCTTTGAAACACAACTCACCAATTTACGGAGGTAAGAGAGCTGTGATTGGTCAGCCGCTGCGAAACTGTCTACCGGCCCGTCATCGTACATACATAGGTTGCGTATGCGAACGTTTGTTGAATACAACAAACGTTTGGCAAGCCGCATACCCCCGCAGGCGCAGTCAATATAGTCTCTGAATACTGCGTTTCGCGTGAGAAGATCTTACCCATCGCCATAGGTATTGTTCCGGGGTTTTGATTGAAGTTTCCTCGATATTTCCTAGGACGTCATTACTTTTCTCATAAAAAAGTAATTAATCAGTATGGTCAGGATTCTACCACGGAGCTCTTTTAACAATTTTGATATTAAAGTCATTTTTTAGGGTTCCGTACCCGAAGGGTGCCAAACGGGACCCTATTACTGAGACTGCGCTGTCCGTCTGTCCGTCCGTCCGTCCGTCCGTCCTGTCTGTCACCGGGTCCGTCTGCACGAACCGTAATAGCTAGAAAGCTGAAATTTTCACAGAATGTGTATATCTGTTGCCGCACCAACCACAAATACTGAAATACGAGAGATATTGCAAATTAAAGGGGGCCCCGATACAAGAGACGTGTTTAGATACACTTACGCATTTCAAAATGGAGACCTTGACTGAAACTGTTTATTTATTGTCATAGCAACCATGTCATAGGCACATAATACTACACATTTAAATATGATAGCATATTTTGCGTCAACCCATATGGTTGTGGTTAGCCGGTGCGGTATGATGTAGACTCTCAATCCGGAGGTCGTCGGTTCAAATCTCGTGAAGGCATAAACTTTTTAAATTTTCTTTTTGTTTATTTTTTTATTGTTTTGAGTGCTTTTGATTTGTTGTACGAGGTACGGTACCCTTCGTGTGCGATACCGACCCGCACTTAAACGATTTTTTTTTTAATTTTTCCATTCATTTTCGGCCTGGCGAACGGCCGAGATTGATTTGTATGGATGGAAGAGTGAAGGAGTTTTTGTACCAATAATGTGGTTGTGATCAAATCGATTTCATAGAGCTACACAGTATTACGTTCCCAACAAACACCTACAATATCGACACCTTTTTATCACACCTTGTTTATAATATACATCCTCCCTTCATCGACTCTATTACCGGGGTGCTGAGATCATTTTTCTTCTGAGCTCATTTGGAATTTCATAGTCCGTTATTTGTTGCGACCTTAGTCTGTAAGTTGGGGAGGTATGGTCGGTTCTTGTTTGGTTTTGGTTGAGATGTATTTTATCCTTATGGAGAATAAAGAGTAATCTTGTATAGGCATGCTGATATGATGTTATTGAATCAAATGTTGCCATCGTTTTATTTAGTTTAAGACGATAGTCCAGCGAAGTGCCCATCTTTAAAAAGTTATTCCAGCAGTTTGGGATACTTTCTGAATCCACAAAAAACATGTATTATAAAACAGTCCCTTGGCTAAAAATTTAGTGTTTGAAAACATCATAATGTCATTAAAAACTATATGAAAAAAATAATAACCTAATAGTTGTTTTTTACCTAAAACGAAGTTCCAGAAGTGCTACAAGAAACGCTGATATAATTCTTATGTGTAAAAATTGGTAATCAAAATATCTAAAAATTTAGTGTTTAACATTTTAGAAAACATCAGCGGTTTTTGTGTAATTTGGAAAAAACACACTTTTTTGCACTTTTCGCGCGGTCGTAAGTGTCGCGCTGCAGTTTACGCCATTATTTGCTTTATTTTATAAATTTTCTTTTATGATTTGTGAAAATTTCCACCACCACAAACCCAGTTGCTAATTTTAGCGTTACCAGGCGCTCTAAACTGCAACCTCAAGCCGAATAATTATAGTAGTTTAAAAACTAAGAGCGTTAAGCTCGCCTTTGTACATATTTTTTCTATCTTGAGCCTTTTTTACTGTCATGTGAGTACAATAAAGGAATTATGAATTACAAATCACGAACTAAATACACCCTTTCGAGATCAAGAGGTTTTATCAAGACGAATTGAATTGGGCTGAAAGTCAATAGGTTCCATTTACCACCGTGTGGCTCCATCATCATGTAATGATAATGAGAACATCACCAAATCATATGAATATGACGTGTCATGACAAATCGCATGAGCCCAAACTTGATGAGTTTACAAGCAAGTTCGCTCCACCACCTTCGAACTCCATCATCAGACCAGCCCGATGGTACCTATGATTGTATTGCCACCTGAACTATACATATATACAAAGTTTCGTAGTGAAAGAAGAACTAAAAGTGGGCGATATTTACATTCATAGATTTGCTGCAATATGTTATTTAGTTACATACAGTAGTTGAATAGTACAGTCAGTTATATCCTAACCTATCACCGCGCGCCAAAAGATCTTTAAGGGCGAGCCCTAGGCAATCAAACTTAGAATTTCAACCTTAACTTATTTTTAGAGGAAATTAAATAAAAAAAAAACCGGCCAGTGCGAGTCGGACTCACGCACGAAGGGTTTCGAACCATTATCTATAAATAACCACACAAAAAATTAAAAAAAAACCGTTTGTTGTATGGGAGCCCCCTTAAATATTTATTTTATTCTGAATTTTATTTGTTGTTGTAGCGGCAACAGAATTACGTCATCTGTGAAAATTTCAACTGTCAAGCTACCACGGTTTATGAGATACAGCCTGGTGACAGACAGACGGTCAGACGGATGGACAGCGAAGTCTCAGTAATAGGGTCCCGTTTGGCACCGTTTAGCACCCTTTGGGTTCGGAACCCTAAAAAGGTTAAAACCAAGCTAAGCAAGTCTATTTGAGGAACATACTGTGTCATTTTTATAATGATGAGATAAATAACAAGAACACAAATTCGGATGCGGTTCGGAATTGTAAAATAAATCATTGTGACAGACAGATTTTCTGGCAACTTCAGGAGACTTTTCTATCGTCGAGCAAAATTAATAAAATTACGTTTATGGGAAAGCAAAGTCACGCTGACACTCGTGATAAACAAGCTAGTGAAAAAACGTACAGCAATAATACTCATAATTACGAGCGATTTGTGTTTTGCTAAAAGCTGTTTTTGCCTCTACTAGGGCGCCGCGCCGTCTTAAAAAGCTGTAGAGTAATGAAGGTTCTGTCAAACTCATCTCATTGGCTCATATGTATATGGTAAGCACCGGGGTTCGGACCAGCATCTCCTAATATACATGAAAAGCGAGCGTAAAGCCACAAGACCACGGAGCTCCTACAAAAACGATAGCTAGAAAAATAACCGGCCAAGTGCGAGTCGGACTCGCGCACGAAGGGTTCCGTGCCATTATCTATAAAAAACCGCAAAAAAAAATATGTATGGGAGCCCCCCCTAAATATTAATTTAATTTTATTTTAATTATTTATTTTTTAAGTGAATAATATACTCAATATATTGTGAACATTTTAAGCGTCTACCTGCTACCATTATCAATATCGAGCAAAAATGAGCAAAAAAATCACGTTTGTTGTATGGGAGCCCCCCTTAATATTAAATTTCTTTTGCTTTTTAGTATTTGTTGTTATAGCCGCAACAGAAATACATCATCTGTGAAAATTTCAACTGTCTAGCTACCACGGTTCATGAGATACAGCCTGGTGACAGACGGACGGACGGACGGACGGACGGACAGACGGACAGCGAAGTCTCAGTAATAGGGTCCCGTTTGGCACCCTTCGGGTACGGAACCCTAAAAACTACCAATATATTGTATCCCGTATCATGGGAATATCGAAAAAACCGTGGATTTTGATAGTTCCTTACTCAAAGAGGATAAAGTCTTCGAACTAAATTGGCAAAAGCATCACTTACCCTCCAGGGGGATTTGCTCCAGGAAATATTACATTGTAGAGGAATTGCTCAATTCGCTGTCAGTAATAGTGATTGATAGCTCGTGTGCCGAGCACGAATACCTATATGTATGTACTAGAATACACACTTGACTGTTTGAGAGGATTATTTTGGGAGGTCAAGCGAGAGGTCCTGGGTTCGAATCCTGGTAAGGAAGCGAATAAACATTTATTTGCATACAGTTAATGGGTTCTGGCAGCGGCAGAAATATAATTTTTGTGAAAAAATATATATATCTACAGGGTGTAACAGAAAGGTGTAGTCATATTTAAGGGGGTTGTTAGGGACATCATCTGAGCAACTTTCACTATGAAACCGATTTGATAAGAGCAACATTAACTTTCACTTCTTTATACAAATCAGCTCCCGGAGCAAAACGTATGGAGCAATGTTGTTTCATAGTAAAAGTTGCTCAGAATTGTCTCCGTAACAAGCCCCTAAAATATGACTACACCCTTTTGTTACACCCTGTTTAACGGTTCATTATGCATGCGATCCGTACCAAATTATTATCTTATTATGGTACGTTATTTTTGGTTATTTTTCTTACTTTTTCCGCTTTTTGATTTCCTATGTTGTTTATATATGAAATCCTTAATTGGCCTCATTTAAAGATCACTTTTTAAGATTAAATGTAAGCACGGCTGTGGATTTTTGTTGATGTAATAAAATAAAAATATGTTTATTGGGATTCAAACCTGCACGTGCACCTGCATAATCAAACGTGAAACCCACTAGACCATGGACCTCTCAACCTCACTCGTATCCCGGTAATAACATTTATCTTTCATTTAGTTTATGTTAATTTGTAAATACATTTTTATTCCCTAACAAAAAAAAAACACTCAAATCCATAATGATTACCGCGCCATATTCTTCCAAGGATTTCTAAGGCAATATCTTGCGACTCACCATTCGATGTAAATCTTGTCTAAGTGGCGGCACATAATGATGAGATACAAAAGCAATGCAATCCATCATGCCCCGAACAAACCGCAGCTATTGTTTATAGAACACAAAACAATTGAGAATTTCTGAAGACGAGGCGTTTTAATACAAATATACATAAATATAATTGATCGCCCGTTTTGCTTTTAATTTTCCTTGCCTTCCATCTTCTTTTGTGCAAAAATTGTCAGGTTTTTAGGGGTGAGATCTATCAAACCTGAAACTCAGCAAGAACGGGGAAATTTGGGGACCAGCGCTCAAACACTGGGAATCACAGAAGAGGACCTAGCACCCGTGGTGGACATAGTAGGCTAGGAATATGTAAAATAAATTAATTCGTAGTAGGCACTAAAAGTAAGTTATTAATATGAAAATGCTTACAGAACATCCAAGACCGCACGAAAATTAATAATTAAAACACTTGATATTCCCAGACACACTTTTAAACCACTTCAAAAAGCTACTATTTTAAATACTTGCAGAATTGTGATAAGATTTATGGGCAAAGACCATGCACTTGGCGTAAGCCCGTGCCCAAAGACCTCTCTAGAAGAGTGACATAAAAAATAAAAATGAATAATAATAATAATAAAAGTTCCACACAGATCACAAATAAAAACTTAGGTGAAATAAAAATAACACCCCAGAGTAGATAAAATATGAAAATACGCATACATTTCCAATCCGCCGCGCAAAACACAAAACGGTTGTCGTGTACGAAGTATCAACCTACCCAGAAACCTAAAACCTAAAAATGATTGACACATCGAAACACTGCTCGCTCAAACAACTACACACACTTCTAACACACGAGATAACGCGGGCTTGCAAACCGCTCGAGAAAAACAACCGAATTGATGTAAAAAAATGTGGAAAAAAAATCGTGCGCATTTATCAAAGACTGCTTTGTATAGTGACGGTTCGTGGATAGGGTAGGGGACACGCGGGCTAATAAGTTGGATTAGTTTATGTTATTTTAACTAGAATTAACATTTACACGGGTGTAGCAGATAAATATTTAGTCCCGTTAAAAGGATAGTATCAGACTATCAGAAATATAATTCTGATCAGTTTTCACCATGATATCAATGTATCTTTACTTTTCCATACAAACTAGCTGACTGTCCTGTCCTGTCCATTACGTATAGATAATTATTTCTTTCGTTTCAGTTAATTAATCTTCACTTATAATAACTCTACTCGGTCTACTCGTACATCCCACCGCTTTTGCTTGTCTGTTTTGTGCAGTAGGTACAATAAAGAAATTATTATGAATTATTATCTGAATAACTTTGACACTTCCATGCAAAGGTGCAGTATCATGTGGTCCAATATTTTTGCTCGTGTGCGTAAAGACCTAAACAGGGTGTAACAGAAAGGTGTAGTCATATTTTAGGGGGTTGTTAGGGACATAATTCTGAGCAACTTTCACTATGAAACCGGTTGATCAATGCAACTTTAATTTTCACTTCTCTATACCAATCAGCTGACCGTCCACCCGGACCAAAACGTATGGAGCAATGAAAAATAAAGTTGCTCTGATCAAATCGGTTTCAAATCAAATAGTCTCCGTAACAACCCCCTAAAATACACTACACCCTTCTGTTACCCCCTGTATAGGTGATGACAATTTCGATATTCGACATAAAAGCGATTTGTATGTCCCCTCCAAGGTTATCGGGGTAGGCAGAGCCCTTAATCCATCACGGGCTAGCAGTAAACACGCGCAAAAGGATTATATTATCGAATCGCGACCAAATTCGACTTGATTTGATTTCCTCTTTTAACCGATTTTATTTGATCTGATTGTTTTATTTACGAGTTTCGCGAGCTGATTTTATGAGCAAATTTTTTTTTGTTTCCGTACCCGAGGTGCTATTGCTAAGCCTCCGCTGTTTGCTTGTCTGTCTGAATGTCCGTCCGTTAGCGGGCTGTATCTCAGTACTAACGTAGTTGTGAAGAGTTGATAGTTACACAGCATGTGTGTTCATGTTGCCGCAATTTGAAGTACTTTAGCCTTTCTACCATGGTACTATTTGAAGTACTTTAGCCTTTCTACCAGTAACAGTAATGCAGTAATACTGCACTATATGTTAACCTTAACCACAGATTTGTACTTTAAACGCCATGGTTTCAGTTAACATACTTTTAGGTGGCGCTAATCTTAGAATAAATCCTATATATCTTAGCGCCATCTCGTGGAATTTGCAATGTTTCGATGGTGCTGCACCAAGCGAAAATGGCCTCGAATTAAATAAGCTTCCGTAGCATCTCAGTTTACGCCGGTGTCATATTTTGTTCTAGGTGGTCTATCTGTATTAGTATATTTTCCTTCCAAATAGCCCCCAGTATCTGTGCCCTAACGCTGTGTATATGTTAAAATGTAGCTTTTAGTATTCAAATAAATCACATATCTACCTATTTAACAAACATACCTACCTACCTACATAAACATAATACTGTGTAATGAGTACCTAGATAACACCACACACAAACCTCAGTGGTTTAAGTGGTGGTTAAGAATTTGAAACTCTGTACGATCTCTCTGTAGATATCAGTAAATAAATAAAATAAAATGGTATTGGCGATTTATACCGAAAAAAATGGACTAATCAATCTCTTGTGTAAAGTTTTCAAATGAAAGTATAGGAAAAAAATGTAAGCGCATTTCACTTAATTTTATGATAATATTCCCACATTCTGAGGAAGCACAAAACTTTGGCGATCCGACGGACTGCAATAGACACTTGAGATAAGTGACGTCATCAACATTTAGACCCTTTGTGAAATTATCAGCGCATTCGGTGAGCTGTTAAAAGGTTAAGGGGCATCTTGTGGCGGTTAAGAGGGTAAGGAATATAATATTCGTCTTTATAGAGATAGTTCCAGTAGGTATTTAAAAAAATATTTAATTCTTTTAATTTTAGTTTATTTATGTTAAGTTATGACCATCATGCTGGTCACTGTTAAGACAACTCATACTGGTATGCAAAATGTAACAGAAAATAAATTTAGTTTGAGTTATCTGAATTTTAAGAGCTTAGTTAGTACAATTTATAGATAGACTACCTATAAGACTACCTATATCGCTAAATAGGGCAAAACCTAGATTTTGATCAAATAAAAATTAGAAAACCATTCGTTCCGAGCAACCGAATTTATCAACCCAAATTATTTGCAAAAATGTTTTTCAAAACAGTGTACTCAAAGTAAAAAAGGTTCTGCCTTCCATCTTTCAGCACCTATATCTGTACATTTGCAAGCCAAGAAAACCCATTTCCGTTAATAAATTAATGATAGCAAAAAAATCTCTTTAATTTTCTCGCCACAAAGCTTATCCCGCACCTAAACCCGCCGCCAATTTTTCTTTACTTCTTTTTCGTGACAAGTAACATTTTTTTGTAATTAGCTCCCAGAGGCTTTTCGTGTTACCAGTCGGTGTTGCCAGGTTAGCGATTAATATGACTGGTTTCCGGGCAAGTTGTGAAGAAATGGCACATCTCCGCAGCTTACGATTTTACGGTTTCCTCAAGATGCTCTACTTTTATAACGATGTGTTGGCAAGTTAATACTATGAAACATAAAATTGAAAAATAAAAGTTCTTTTAGGCATTTTTTTACAGTTAATAAACTATTCCGTTTCCCGTTACAGCTATTAGTTACATCGCGATATTGAAAGAATTTGATCAAATTCTTGTATATCTATAAATTATTCTATTGTATGCACATATTATTCTATTGTATCTAAGTACCTATATTTCATTTCATTATAATATCGTTGTGAGGTGCCTGCGCGGATATCAAATGTTTTCGACTGAAAATCAGCACTGCAGCCCTTATGCTGAGTTGGATTCATTTCACTGGCGAGGCATGCGTACATCATCTTCTAATCTCTTCTGTTTCGAAAAATACTTACGTGTTTACTTCTATAATTTAATGTCGCTTTCCTGCAATTGAAATTGCCTGTTGATGTACCCATGATTTCTTCAGTGAATAAACGTAGTCTATGTCTATGTCTAAAATGCAAAAAATCACGTTTACTGAAATCTTGAATTCTATTCCGCAATCCTGGCAGCACCGGCGTCGACAGAGATGGATAGTATGTCGTCTGTCAACGAGTTTTCTCTTTTATTCGAGTTCATGCGATCCGGGAATTTCGGGATGCTGACGAATCGAATATCGACTGTATTGTTAGAAGCAGTGTTGTGTGTGTACAAATCGATAGTTGATTTATTTCGGAATGTCACTGAAACTATCGATAGCAGTGGATTTTACTTTTCCTTTTTCTAGAGGCAGTAAAATAACTAGTACTCGGCACAGCTATTGCTTTTTAGGGTTGCTATCTTTAAAAGGAATAAAGAGGAACCCTTTAGGATCACTTCTTTGTCTGTCCCTCCGCCTCTGTCCGTCTGTCCGTCCGTCTGTCAAGACCCTTATCGGCAGCGCGAGGACGTATCAAGCTAAAAATAACAATGTGGGCTATTTCTTGAGGTGTCAAAACCACTAAACTAGAGGAACTAAAGTCAATAAACTGACAACCTTCAAATCCGACAGCTCTTGCGCGGTGGCCACAGATTCCATTTTCAAACACACGATTTTAATTTGTTTAGTTAGTATAGTTCGTGTCGCCTTCAGAATCGCAGGCATTAACTCAAGTCTATGGTCCACTATAGCTGTGGCAAAAAAACTTCTCAATGAAATCAAACGCTGCGATGCGACCGTTTACGCTATAAAATTGTTTGATTTTGTTTGCTATAAAATGTAAGTAAAGGGAAAAATCTGGAAACTACAAATTTCTGTCTTTCTGCAAAAATATGTATTTTAACTTACATGGATGACATCATTACTCGCACTTGACTGGTTATTTCCATTGTTGAGAGACTGTATTCAGTTCTTGTGCAATAAAGTAAAGAAATTTATCAATAAATACAACTTAACTAAACTAAACTAGAACGAAACCACTTGCACTCCCACTTACCCACTCACTTCCAAAACCACCGCTTTTTCTGCAGAATTAGCATAAACCATTATTCGATAGGTTATGTTGTGTCCATTCTAAGGTACAGTTTTCTAACGCTTTGTGAGGGGACTGGTTTAATCAAAAGCCCAGCTAAGAAGGTACCTAGGTACTGACATTCCCCAAAAATATGTGCTAAATCGTTTGTAGAATAAAATTGGTCTGAAATATAATTAATTAAAGATCCATATTCTTTCTCCGTAATATTTGGAATTTGATGAGTACCAAAATAGAAATCCTTTATTCTGTCTGAGATGTTCAAAGATTCGACTGGAGTACTTTTTGTAAGTATATCAGACGGTACGTAACATTCTGGGTACATATTAAAATGAGTTACTAAATTATCGAAAACAAATTTTATCAGATACCACAAGCCTTCCATATCTGTTGTACTCACTAAAATATCAACTGCATTATCAGTGCCTCTCTTTATAAGTTCTTCTATTGGTGCTTCTATAAACCGTTCATGACCAAAATCTTTCTCGACTGTTGGAGAAAAAGGATAGGTTTTTCCTGAAAATTGGTAAACCAGATTGAACGAGAGTACAGGAGTCAAAATATATTGAATTTTCTCGAGTGATAAGTTTTGTAGAAAATCTAACAACTCGTCAGGACTGTCAGTTTCCAAACCAAGATCTGCTGCAAATATGTAGGCTCGTCTGTGCTCTCATAAGATAGAACCCAATCTGACATTGGAGAAGCGCTCATGAAGATGGCTCTTTTGAAAAGACCTTTCGACATCGGAGAGTACAAATGGTAACCTACAGAAGCAGCTCCAGCACTGTGACCGACGATTGTCACATTATCTGGATCTCCTCCGAATTTGGCAATATTCCTCTGAACCCATCGCAAAGAATCTACTTGGTCCTTCAGGCCAGCGTTGCCAGGCACATCTTTAGAATCTAAACACATGAATCCAAGTCCAGCGAGGCTATAGTTTATGGTTACTAGGATAACTCCGTGGGGAGTTATTAGGTCTGGTCCGTTATCATTTCCAGTGCATTAAATGAACCTCCATGGATCAAGCACATTACCGGCAATGGGTTCGTCGGATTCACTTCCATCGTGTAGATGTTAATAAAGAGACAGTCTTCGCTTCCTGGCAGATATAGAACTTCATGTAACGTATTTGTATATTGCGGGCAAACAGGTCCCAGCTGTGTCGCGTTTCTGACACAACGTCAACTGAATAAACAATTTCGATTCCTTCCGATTATTTTGGTAACATCCCTAGTGTTTAAAAAGTGGATTTTATGAAGTTTTAGGTTAGCTGTCAAGTCGTTTCTAAGCATGGATAGAGTATATAAGGAACCTACATTTTAATTTCTACTGAGTTCTCAATAAGTACTTACGTAAAACCTGTGAAATAAAAGAGCAAAGCTAGCCATGGGCGTTCAGACTTTTACGTTATTTCTTAAATTGCCTTACTAATAAAAAGTTGTGCGTAGTGTATACGGGTGGCGAACCGGGACAGTGCTATTACAGCTGTATAGGCCAGAAATGACAACTTCATAAACTCAAGCCAACTGTCTGGACTGTAGTTTGGTTCAGGTCAAGTCGCCCGGCAAAGTTTTCCCTCCATTACTCTAAGTCCGAGCGGGTTCAGGAGAATAATTTATTTTCATTTATGAAATAAACTTGCAGCTGCAACGACTCATAATGATTAATGGAGTAAATTTATGATGCGGATATTGTGTTTTAATGATAAACCATGTTTTAGGTTACTCAGTTCGATATTGAACAAGGTAGACCAGCTATTATTATGTCTATTTATCCTTATTTGTATTTTTTTTTAACTTACGGGAACTCTAAAAATGTAACAGAGCCGGTTAGCTAATACACAGAGGTTTTAAACAGTGGGTTTAACACAATATTGAATTTGACACTCACTTGTAATACAGCATACATCCGCCCGAGTAAGATTAATGAAGTGCAGAAAATGAACTGTGCACGAAATACAGGTGGCCGGATTTCGGTGGTCCAAATATAACAGTCCAGACGAGGTTATCTTTGTTTGAGAGGTTTTATTTTTATGATAAATGTTATGATGAAGTACAAAATTGTCGATTGTAAGTTCAGAACATCACAAACACAGCGCTACTTTAAAACCAAAATAATATATTAGACAAAGATAATCCTAAAATAACATAAAAAATTCTTGGTCCGTTCTTTTATAGTAAAAAAATGCCTGCTGAAGTTGGGTCACTCTGTATAAGCACATACAGGAGTCTAGTAGTATAAATTGTTAGAATTAATAAAACGAGCACGTTTCGTTCCAGTGCACATTTTAAAAACTGTTTCATGCACTAATGTTTTATTTTAAAGCCTGAAAATAGCGTATTTTCTGTGCGTTATTACTCATAGTAAAACTGAGAACATGGCTAAGAAACAATCGTAACACTACAATTTACAAAAAATCTGCATTACAATCCCGCATCTAGTTTTAACGCTAGGTTGCCAGGGATGGACAATTGGACATATACACACAGACAGACAAACGATGCTTTATACTTATAACATCCCGCTTTTTTATTGGGGGTTAAAAATAAACCTCTTTTTCTAATAAAAAACTGTGCAAGGTGTGTAGTGTACGGGTAACGAAACGGGCCGCTACACCACACGTGTCCACTGCACAAGTGCACAACTTTCTAATAGTAAGGGGGAAATGTATTGTAACCTATAGTTTTATTTTGGCGCCTTCGATCTTTTTCGTTTCGGTGCAAAATAGCCATTTATCAAAGTCGTATAGTCTATTCGTCATAAGAATGCAGTAAAGTCATCACTGTCCGGCGGCCAGTGATAACTTTACCGGTTACCAATCAAATCGTTTCCAATTATCAAGCTAAGTTCACAGTGACCAGTTGAAGGCAAACTTTCGAACGCGAAGGTTTTGTCCTGTCCTGTGAGTGTGTTAACAGATTTAAATTTAAATTTCACTGCATTCTTATCACGAATAGACTGTAAAAGCTTCTGCCCCTAAATCCAAATAGGCAAAATTAGTTATACTTTACTATAAAAGGGTTCTTACGTAAATAATAATTACTGAGACGTAAAATATCAACGTTCAAACGGTAATGAAGCCTACTTGAGAAAACTTTAGAATTCCGTCAAGTGCCGTATAATCTGCACAAATATTCTCAAAGGAATAACTCTAGAGGTTTCTATTTACGCGCGAGCGAGTTCGTCGAGCCGTCTTGCGAGTTTGGTTTGGTCGCTAGTAACAACTTCTTAAACAACAGCCAGGGCCCGAATTCTACTGTTCACAAGCATACCACAAGCCTGGCACAGACTTGAATACGATGCATTTGGTATTCGACTAAAACCGGAATCGCAATTCACAAGCGCCAGCGTGACGCCAGCCTACTTCGTATTCTACTATCGAAACGCGCGTTGAAATGCGTGGGTGTATCAAAACAAGTCTCTTGTATAGGGACCCCCTTTAATTTGTAATATCTCTCGTATTTCGGTAGCTCAACAAAGTAGTTGCTTGTATTCCTTGTATTTCATGGACAGTTTGGTTGGGAATTGTATGGACACCATCGCTATCCATTTACAGGACAAGTTTATCTTAAGAAGTATCTTAATTGTGCTATTAAGTTACAATTTTATCGTAACGAGTTAAATTGCTGTGTAATTGCTGTGTAAGTTTTAAAACTAGTTTATTAGATTAGACTTTAATCGCGGATTCGCGATTAAAGTCAAATACGCGCTAAGTAAGTTTTTATTAATACTTTTGTATAAAAGTCGATGTAAATGCAAAGTAGAAAAAAGAACAATAAATAAGGCTAATGTATTTAGGCATCCTGTTTTATTTTTCATTTTAAATCTCGTAACTAATGCTTTTTCTTGTAATTGGTTTCAGGTAAGACAAACAACATAGAAAGCAGCTTAAGTAAGTACTAAAGATGTAGAGAGGACAAGGCTTAAGTAAGTAAATCGATTTATCATAATAAAAATTGATGATTGATTGATTAATTAATTACAGTTGTGGTCAGATATCCAATATTACTAATTTAGGTACCTGAGTCTAAAAAATATAAAAATATACATTTTCATAAAAAATGAGCCGTGATAAAGCTTTCACGACTAAAACCTTCTAAAAACGCACCGTTTCATAAATAGGTGTCGTATTCTACGGTCTACGCCAATACAGTTTTTCTTAATAAAATCGTATCATCTTATTTCACACAAGACAGCATTTGATATAACGGTTGCTTGCAACGCTCACCAAGTCCTTTCAATATTGGAGAAACGGATGTTGAATGATAAACAGTTGACGGACGAAACAAGCGCGACTATTTAAATTACCAAAAAACCGTTTCCAAGACTGGTTTTCACATTGAAAAGATGTATCCAGCGCGAGCGTCGAGAAACGATGTTAAAATAAACAGTTGACAGTTAAAATAACAGGTTTACTATTCATCTGGATATTTTTTTATTTTTTATGCGTACACCGATTGCGCCTAGACGGATGGACCGATTTGGAAAATTATTTTTTTGTTTGTAAAGGGTTTACCTTCCAATCGGTCCCATTGAAATCAGCTCAGGATCTGATGATGGGATCCTGGAGAAATCGAGGGAACTCTGCAAATATTATAGGCAAATATTAATATATAATATTATAGCTTATTATTGTAATGCGGAACTGATGAAGACCACACCAGGCCACCAGAACTGCTCATACTAGGTGCAAATACAATCTACTATCCGTGGCTGACGGGCAACACTTAGCCTAAACCAGTGGACCTAGAGCCATGAAACTTTGTACAGGGGTTCCAGTAGCGTAGGGTAGCACTGAAATGGGATTTGACGAAATTAATTCCCCAAGGTAGGGGGGGGGGATAGGGGTAACAGTTTGTATTAAACTCAAAAAAGCAGTTGATATTTAAGTTTTACTTTTTATTTCAATTATATTTGTCACGAAGGGTGTCTCAAATAGGGAGATGGTATTACAGCAATAACACAAACGAAGTAAGGATATCTCTCGCAATAACGTTTCGTCAAAAAGTCAACGAGATCGTGGGGGCTGCTTCCGGCGGAAATGACGTCATCACCGACTGTTGGAGTCTGTTGGCTAGAGGGAGTATCTGTGGAGTGGCTTTGAAGGGATGGCTGGGTTGTTAAAAAATAATATCGAAAATAATAGCAGCATGTTGGCTTATTATTAATATCTTACAAAGACCTTGGATTGGAAAAGATTTTCTTATGATTGAATATTTTCATAATCACTTATAATAATATAATTGAAAAAAAGCATTGGAATATTATTAACAACATGTCACCTATTTCTGTTAATTTATACATTTATAATTTTGTAAGACCAAAAAGTCAACATCAGACGCGCTCATTCCCTAAATATTATTTTTACGACTCTCTGCTTGGTGAATTTTAGACTTATCAAGTTTATAATTGAAAAAATACGGCCAAGTGTTGGACAAAGCAGTGAAGGGTTCCGTAGTCCGAATGGACCAAGTTAAAGTCAAACTTTCGTTGTTCGATGTCGTATTGTATCCTATTGTTTGGCGGCTTCATGCATACCCATAGCAAAACAGTTATCAAACATTAGATTTGGCAACATCGGTTGTTAGGTCACACATAGTAAACACTATAGACCTAGGAACGTAACCGCTTGGTGAATACCGAGCTAAGACCAAGATGCACTGCCAACAAAACGACAAATCAGAGTTTAACGGAGACTCAAAGTCTGTGACTTTTGCTCGGGAATGGCAACGTCCCGGTTTAAAATATTACCGCAATTTATTAGAAAAATCGGTCAAGTGCAGGTCGGACCCGCACTCGAAGGGTCCCGTACCATTGTACAACAAAACACGATAAGCACTCAAAACAATAAAATAAAAACAAAGCAAGTGCCAAGTGCGAGTCGGACTCGCGCACGAAGGGTTTCGTACCATTATCTATAAAAACGCCAAAAAATCATTTCTGTTATATTGGGAGCTCCTTTAATTAGCGGCAACAGAAATACATAAAATCTGTGAAAATTTAAACTGTCTAGCTATCACGGTTCATTATAAGATACAGAGTAATAGTGTACTTAAGTGACATAGGACGAACCAACTGACAATTGAGAACAATAGATGCTGGAGCTACAGTTGTTGCTCAGACGCCGGAGTTACAATCCCTGCCGCATTTCCGGTGGGGGCGCCCCGCTGAGCTAATACTTCCGGGCACTTGGTCCTTCGACCGGATATTTCTGTATTTAAATAGTGTTCACAGTTTCTGTTTCAAATATATTTCTGTTTAATTATGTTTGATTCCACTTTAAGTGATAACAACTACAGACAAATAACAACAACTTTTGACAACGTTAAGGTGGTCTTGCGCCAAAAACACTACAGTCTATTCGTGATAAGAATGCAGTGAAATTTAAATTTAAATCTGTTAACACATACTCACAGGACAGGACACAACCTTCACGTACGAAAGTTTGCCTTCAACTGGTCACTGTGAATTTGGCTTGATAATTGGAAACGATTTGATTGGTTACGGGGCGTGGCTAGGCCGCCAGTCAGTGATGACTTTACTGCATTCTTATCACGAATAGACTATAATTACGATTAGCCTCTTAATTATTCTAAGCAGTTGTCAAAATTTATGAAATATGTCAAACTTAATTGCGTTTGGCTCGTCAATCTCAATTAATTGTTTGGTGCAAGTGACACCATAATTGTGTTACACCTTTATCTTTCGGTTTGGCACAGGCTCAGTTGTGCTCACCTTTATTCAATAATTCAATACTCCATTTTGTATGACTGGAGGCCATGGGTATGATTCTCGCGCCTCCGATGTACGGATATCGAGACCTATATTGACAGATTCCCATACAAAATCTCTCGATATAGGTATAGATATCGTATCCTATCGTATAAGGCATAACTCGAATCTTTAATATTGAATTAAACATGGCAGCTCCGTTATCAATTTGTCTAGTAAGTTTTATATTGTATTTTTATTCTTTTACTGTAACTATATTAATATGGTAGGTATATCACTTATTTAAAACAGTGTGCACCCTTCACCCTAGTTTAGTTACTAGAACCTTATACATAGCAAGTATTCATTTGTATAACTATAGGCGAAAACTTGTAATTGGCTTAGACATAAGCACTCTCCTTTTATTCAAATAACAATTATAAGCTGTAAGTTTTCCGAATAAGAAAAATAATATAAAATATCGAATGCACGAGAATCATACCCTAGGGGTATGATTCGCGCGCCTTCGATATACGGATATCGAGACCTATATTGACAGATTCCCCTACGAAATCACTCGATATAGGTGTAGATATTGTTCATGCTCCAGGAGCATGATTCTCGCGCATTCGATATACGATATCTATCGAGTGATTTTGTATGGGAATCTGTCAATATAGGTCTCGATATCCGTATATCGAAAGCGCGAGAATCGTGCTGCAGGCCATGCATCAGATAGAGATACATGAACATTTTCTCACGATGTTTTCCATCAACGCTAGAATGTCATTTTAAGCTAGTGTAATTTCATTTCGAAATTCTGAAGCAAGCACCAACGATTGGACAAACACGAAACTAGTGCATGCGCATATACAGGGTGTAACTAACTCTAAGGGAACGTCTGAGACCGTCCATGGTGTAGTGGGTACACGCTCGCATTGCACACAGGAGATACGGATTCAACCACGTGCCCATACCAAATAAATAAAATTTGTCTTTTTAACCGACTTCAAAAAGGAGGGGGTTATCAATTCGGTTATGTAATTATATTGTTTTTATGTGTGTTACCTCAAAACTGGTGCTATTTATCCCCTTCACTCTCAGAAGCACACCGCTCGAAGGACCGAACAATGGCGAACTAATTGTTTTATAAGATTTGTCGGCGAAACAGTTACGAACCGATTTCAAAAAATCTTATTTAGCGATCCTTCAGGTTGGTCCCATTTTTTGAAAATCAAGAAACGGTCGGAAGACACCGCGCCGTTTCCCCGAAATATGACAGTTTTAAGTTTGACAGCTGTCATCAGAAATGAAGATCTCATCGAGAGGTGTCACATCTCCATCAGTGGTCTAGGAACAGTAGTTTCCGCGATACCTATGACAGTTTTAAGTTTGACAGCCATCATAACGTTTAAGAAAGTGAAACCTTTCAGAAATAGTAACATATAGACAATAGAGTACATATAGTTAATTTAAGTTAATTATGAAGTGCGACTCCCGACCCACAGAAAAACCATACTAACATTTGGTTTTGTGGGTTGTATGTGTATTGTGTAGCCTATAAGATTTTAATGCAATAAACGTCCATTCTATTCTATTCTATATGTCAAAAACATATGGTGCCTCTGCCACTGCCACCCCATCTGGGAAAAGGCGCTATATAAATTACCTACTCTAAATTGTGTATAATCGTCTTTTGTTCAAAATGGTCAAGGGCGTAGACAGATAATTAATCCCATTAAATTCATGCTCTGTCTACGGTCAAGGGTGTGTTGGTCTGCTGATGGTATGTCGTAGTGGGTGGAGGGGTAATCGTAATTACCCCTCCATGGTGGGTGGACGGGTCGGGAGGGTAATAAACTGATTTCGGTTCTGAGAGATGTCTCAGCTGTGTATGCAAGGACGGTTTTGTCTTTGCTCAAGATAGCTCTCCGACCTGAGAGCTATTTAATAATATGGATCTACGATATTGATTATCTGGCTGAACACGGACACAATTATGCCTCTGACACCCCGTGTTAGATTAACTGAACCTGTAATTACTGTTCTTGATTAATATAATTGAAACAAACAGTAAAAACCGACTTCCACAAACCCTATTTGATTAGATTGACTTTAATACAAAATGTTACCCCTTATCCCCTCCCTCAAATCCCATCTCGGTGCTACCCCACGCTACTAAGGAACCTCTGTACAAAGTTTCATGGCTCTAGGTCCACCGGTTTAGGCTATGCGTTGCCTGCCCGTCAGCCACGCATTGTTTTTGTACCTAGAATTGAGCAGTTCTGGTGGCCATATGTGGTCTTCATCAGCAGTTCCGCATCACAATATTATGCTTATTGTGAGTAAATGCACGAGTTATTACTAAAAACACAAAAATCACTATAGGTCTGCCTATAATATTGAAGAGTTCCCTCGATTTATTCAGGATCCCATCATCAGATCCTGACCTGGTGGTCCATAGTACCAATGGGAAGGTAAACCCTTTCAAAAAAAAACAAATCGGCCCATCCGTCTAGGGGCAATCGGGGCAAATACAAAAAAAAACCATCCGGATGAATTTTAAACCTCCTCCTGTGGGATGTCGGTCAAAAACCTTTGAACTTTGAATTTTGTATGGGAAAAGACGTGACGCTATTTATGTTTGTCTGTGTTTTCGGCTACACCCTGTAAAACTCAAGTGTTTGGTTACACACCTACTTATTATACAATGTCTCTCATGTGTACATTTGCAAATTCTATTTGTCTTGTCGGAGGTGGTAGATGCTATGTTAAACTACATCCACATAGACGATAGTGTTGTTTGAATTGCTATATCTACGGTCCTACGAAAGCGGAAGTAAATTCGTGCAATTTGCTTGAACACACATTATACAGATTGGGCATTTTAAGTAGAAATAAAATCGGCGACGCAATTGATAAATTAGCGGCTAACGCGTGTTTTATTAGATGTAACAAAATTTTGTATTTTATACGCCACAAATATAGCCAATCTCTTGTAACTCTGATCTAAGTTGATCTGGTTATCTGATCCAGTTTCATTGTGAAAGGTGTTTATGATGATGTCCCTATAATAACCCCAGTATAGATACACCGGGGCAACACCTGGCGCTGACTGAAAATCAGCGCTGAAGGCCTGGCCTTCAGCATATCGCTGAGTCAGTTGCCATTTATAATGACAGTGACACACCACGACGAAATTAGCTAAGTGACAACTTAAAATTTCATAATCATTTCGTGTAACTCAGGGTAAAAGGGTACTGGCTAAAAGTGGGCACATTTGTGCCTCTGGCAACCCATACGGGAAAAAGGCGTTCCACTATGTTGTTAATTGTATCGGGCTTTTCTATTGAGGCTTTGTCGAATAGTTTCAATGTACGAGTTCTGTCGTTCTAAACTGCACTAAACAAGTTTTGTTTCTAGTGCTTCGACTATGGTTTCAAATTTGATTGTGTCGTTTTTACCAAAAGCCATTTGTTGTGCTTTGCATTATTGTGCTCCTAAATGGGCCATATTTTCACTGCAATATGTGGCCGGCAACTATTGGTGTCTTTCTCTAACATGTGAGTAAGAGAGGGACATCAATAGTTGCCGGCTACATATTGCGGCAAAACCTGGCCCATTTAGAAGCACCATTAGTAGAGCAAGTTTTAAGTGGGAGGCATTTTTCAATCCACCCGCGCTCTTCACACTTAATAAGTAAGATGCATCAACTTCTTGAGTTGAATTCTATGTTATTGTGTTACTTACGTGAATAATTTAGATACATTGAGTATCTTGTTAGTATTGTATAGTGATGTTTTTAGTGTTTTAAGTGAAGTAGTGCTGCAGTAAAATGTAACTATTCAAAGTTTACATGTACGTATTACACGATACTTATTTAATTAGCTTAGACCCGCCACAGTTCCAAAATACATGTTTTAAAGGCAAATGAGCCTGCAAACTTATTTTTGCTTGTCAGTCACGGTGTTTTTGTTGAAGCGTTTATGTGTTTTATGTCAACGAAACGACTTTTGAAAAACAAAACAGACAACATTTGAAATATAACTATTTAAGGCTAATAAAAAAACATAAAGGCCCGAATAGGGCAGTTTGATATCTTCTGACAGTCGTGTTGGCCGCTAGCCCAACAACAACTCGCACTGAGCCAGCGTGGTGATGTATGGCTCAATCTTACAGACCCGAGTAAAGGCCCAAGCTCCTCGGTGAGCACATTATAATCGGCTACTTGCGAACTAGAGAACGTCAAATTCATCATCATTCAAATAATTGTCATGTTTTTAAGCGACTTCAAAAAAGGAGGGGGTTATCAATTCGGTTGTGTTATTTTTTTTATGTGTGTGTGTATTACTTACTCGTAGGCTCGTCTATATTGCCCTGTGCGAATCCATCTTAACCTATGGCATCTTGATTTGGGGAGCAGCTGCCAAGACAGACGTCATAAGAATTGAATACGCGCAGAGAGCTCTTCTCAAAGTAGCCTTTTGCAAACCATTTAGGTATCCCACTGATTGCCTCTACCAAGATTGCAAGCGTCTAAGGGTACGGCAACTATATGTCACCGCTGTGGTTCTTAAATATCACAGATCTGCTCTCGATACTGCTGCTGATGTCGCAGCACGTCGAGTGGGATGGAAATGCCCCCGGACACGCACTTGTTTCGCACAAAGGTTCTTCACGTTCCAAGGTCCTTATCTCTATACCAAGATAAATGCTGAACTAAAGATAATGCATCTAAGCAGGTACAGGTGTAGGAAGCTACTTTTTGGATGGCTGCAAGAACTTGACTATTCCAAAACAGAAAGTATTCTCCAAATTTGCAAATAATTCCTTCAGCAATAATACTAATCTTAATATCTGACAAATTAAATCCTCATACAAACAAACACTCACAAACATTATACACTACTATCTTCACACATTCACTACACTCCACACTAACACTACACAGTTACTCAGCCTGCTTAGTGGCCAAAAGCCCGGTTAACGTCCGACCCCAAGACTCGCAGTCGTAGGGCTGGCAGGTACACCAACACTAAACACTTTAGATTTTTGTTCTTACTTTTGTTTTTTTTTTTTTTTCAGCAAATGCTTTTTAGTACTTATGTTTTGTTGTTTTTTATATAATTAAGTTCCATACAACTTTATTTGTAAATGGTCTGGAAGAGACTAGACCCCACGATACAGGGAATCCTAGTGTGGGATCTAGGGCTTAACCAAAATGTGAATCTTTTATTGGAAATAAAGAAATTCATTCATTCATTCATTCATTCATTTATGACCCGATTTCAAAGATTCATTTTTATTTTTTTTGTATAAAAGGGCGACCCTTCAGGTTGGTCCCATTTTTTAACAATCAGGAATCGGTCATACTTTGTTTTCTACATAAAAAAGACTATCATCCAGGTAACCAAAATTACGTATTTTTGCCTTGGCGTTTACGCTCATTTTCATTGAGATCATTACATTATGTCTGTAAGGATCGATATTTGTTTATTTTGTGTAGTTTGTGAATTTAAAAGACAGATTTCGTGGGGAATTATCGTGTTCCTAAACGAAATTCGCATCCCGCGCAGACAGTTTTAAGTGATCTGTCATGAAGTTGGTTCTTTTTTAAGTTTTTAACTTGGTGAATCATTATTAAGTGTTTTTATATACATTTGAAGGTATCATATTAGCGGTATGTCAATTCGAAAGCGAAACGGTTGGCACGGGCTCTGAAAACCAAGACGTAGTGAGTGAGAACAAAACTTAATTTAAATCAAGCTGCTTTAATACGTAAAGGATATAAATTGTATTTATCAATCGGCCCAAAGGTTCCCTTTACAGATTTTTTAAATTATAGTCACCCATTCGCGTAGCGAGATGTCGCCTAACCCGGGGTCGCAGAATTGCTCCTAACAATTCGTAATTTATTTTGCTAATAATTTTGCTTTAAACTCGGCGTTGTGTCGTCAACGCTAATGGGAGAACTTTTACTCTGTAAAGCTTTGTATGTGTGTAACTGAGCTTTTGCCCGAAAAGTTTGTGTGTGTGTGCGTGCGCCAGCTTTTGTTCACTGTTGATGTTTGTTTTTTACTGAAGTGTTGTGACGTGGAGGCAGGATATGGTTTCTACAGAATGTAAAAGTATGTTTAGGAAATACAGTTAGATTTTAGTCTAGTTTGAAAGGGATTACTTAATTGAGAAATTCTAAAAAAGTCTTTTATCATACCTTAGTAATTTCCTATCTTCAGGGCCTCACACTATGTGGGATCACTATCCATACAAATTCACAATTCGTTATTTGAAATATTCAAGGGTTTTAAATTTGGAACTTCCAAAAACAGTTTAGAAACGAGAAGAAAGGCGAGAGAAAACACAATATAACACCTGCCTCGAGAATCGAATACCGATTTACTCGAAGTGCTATTCATTCGAGTTCTTTTCAAAGATCGCTCGACAATAAGTATTCGTTTTCGAGCTGTGAGTAATGAAAAAAAACGTTACGTTTTTTCTTTCGACATGACACTGTGTTTATTAATTTTCAGGGACAATAATGCTGCTGGAAAGGGACTCTTTCAAAGGGTCCTTTTTCGTAAACGTTCTTGATACTTTTGGGAGGAAGCATTTTATCTTTGTTATAGCCTTTTTTATTTTTTATTACCAGTAATACTGTTTTGTTATTATTAAAACATAGATTACTGACACAACAAATACTGTACATAGATTTCTTTGATTATTTATCTATTATTTTGGCTAGGTACCTATTTCCTGTTTCGGATGGCACGTCAAGCTGTAGGTCCCGGCTACTATCACTATTTCGTAGTATGTAGTAGTCGTAAAACCCCTGCACCAACCCGCACTGAGACAGCGTGGTGGAGTATGGCTCAATCTTACTCGGATCCGGGTGAAAGCCTGTGCCCCTCGGTGGGGACATTAATGGGCTACATTTACTTACTTTTTACCTATTTCCTACATAAGAGGTACGGGGGAGTTTCTTGCCCTTCTTTGCTCCATCCCTAAGCCCACAACTTACGAACGGGCGGTAGTATACAAAATATTAATATTTTATTGACGTTGACTAAGTAATATGTATGATTTTATGGTCAATAAAAATTTTGAACTGAACGTACATATACTCACGCCTTTTTCCCGAGGGGTAGGCAGAGCCTAAAAACCTCCACTTGCTACGATCCTAGCATACCTACATCTCTCGCTCTTAAACATTTGGGGTGTTATTACAAAAAAATAAACTCCCGTTCAACGCCTGTTTAAAAACGAATTTGTATGGGATTTGACGTTTGTTTTGAGGTTAAACTGCGTTTACTATTTTTTGTAATAACACGGTTGAAGTCTCATAACTTGTCTACTAATTCCTACCTACTCCTTGTCTTGGGGGCTGCCATAGTGCCATGACATGACATTTCCATGATTTCTCAGGAACACAAATCACAATATGTACATATACCGAAACACGTAAGTAGTTCAGATATTAGTCAACCCGATTTCATGAAATATTAAAGCCATAAATACCATAAATCGTGGTGATTGGAGTATCACTCACTCCCCTTTTCAAATTTCGAATCTCATTTTTAAACTTTGCCAATCACACTCACACTTGGGGAGGTATTCAGATTGTGCTGTTTGAAGGTATCAAATGATATCGCATAGGATCGGCCCACGAAATAATGTTGAAACAAAAGTTGTCGATATTTTTCGAGAACAATGTAGGTGTTGGTTATAAACATATAAAATACAGACACATACATTGCTTCTGGTCCCAACACACTTGGATACCCTGTGTCGTGTGAACCAGAAACAGCGACACATCATAAACATGTAAACATCCAACACCTAATGATTAAATGAAAATAACACTTTTATAAAAAAATGCTTATACAAATATCAGATTTGAGTAAATAAGTAAATAAATTGGGTAACACAAAAACCCATCATTGAATTATTGAGATTCAAAGCCTATTGACTAAACAAAAATCATGTCCAAGATCAAGTCTGCGTTATATAAAAATATTATGTGCTAAGAATTGATATTTTTCTGTATAGTCCTACTAATATTTAAAGCTTAAATAACATGTAAAGGCAAAACAACAACGGGTTTACAAAGGTTCCCATTGGTGGGGACAGGCTGAATTTACTTTATTTCACTTTTGAATAAAATCTACGAAAAATCTCAAAATAATTTCGATCTGAATACACCCCCCCAAATTAATGAGAAGAGATGTCGCGCGACGAACGCCGAGATATTTTTCACCGAAACATTCGCCGATCGGCACAAACTTGGCCCAATTTCGACGTTAACGACTTTCGAGACAACGTGTGTATGGTAATGTGCTCGGGAGCTCGAATGAAATCATGTGATGGATGTGGTAATTTGTTCGAGAACTTTCTTTGCCTCTTGTTTCGCTTGAGTAATGAGTTGTACGGAAGATAATTTGTGTGACGGATGGATTATTATAATTGATATTGATATGTTTTTATTTTGTTGAAGTTATTTCTTATTTCGAATGGTGTTCTAACATGAGCAGCTATCTTTCTACCCAGGGGGTGGTAACAGGTACACGGTAAAGGTTACAATGTACACGGGGAGATGGTTTTCATCATACTTAAAACGTCCGTAAAAATATATTTCGGAAAAATTACTGTTCTCACCGGGTTTCGAACCTGCAATTCACAATTCACAATTCTCAAAAATTTAAACAGTAACATTAAAAGAAAACACATGTACAAAGGCGGGCTTATCTCTAAAAAGAGATCTGCGCGGGAAGCAAGCGTGAATATCACTGGACCACGGAGGAATTTTAAATAACCAGCCAAGTGCGAGTCGGACTCGCGCCTGAAGGGTTCCGTACCATTATCTATAAAAAGACGCAAAAAATCACGTTAGTTGTATGGGAGCCCCCCTTAATACTGAATTTATTTTGTTTTTATTATTTGATGTTATAGCGGCAACAGAAATACATCATCTGTGAAAATTTCAACTGTCTAGCTACCACGGTTCATGAGATACAGCCTGGTGACAGATAGACAGACGGACAGCGAAGTCTCAGTAATAGGGTCCCGTTTGGCACCCTTCGGGTACGGAACCTTAAAAATTTAAAAATCCTTGGAGTAAACATACATAATAATACTGGGTGTAACATAATCATTTGATCACCCGGCACGTGCGAAGGAGTGGAAACTAAAGTTGCTCTGATCAAATCGGTTTCATAGTGAAAGTTGTTCAGAATGATGTCACTATTTATTTAAGTAAGTAATCCATTCGCTGTATAGCACCTTTGTTTATTCTCTAGTTATTAATACCATGTTATGTGCACATTTTTTTGGCGCTGGAGACAGCCTCTTTCATATGTTTTGTTGTTATTTTAATGTTTTATCTCCACTGCTGTTTTGTTTACCAAATACAGGGTGAAATTTAATTAGCTGACCATATTTTGGGTAATGATAGTACCCATCATTATGAACAACTTCCCCCATGGAACATATGGTCGCAAACGAAAAAATGTTTTGAGTCTCCCATAGTAACTTGAAATCAGCTGATTGGGGCAATGTTGACGAAAATTTCTTTTTACTTGCGACTATATGTTTCTTTGGGAAAGTTGTTCATAATGATTGGTACTATCATTCCCCAAAATATGGTCAGCTAATTAAATGTCAACCTGTATAATAAATAAATAAATAACAATTCACTCCCTAAAATCTGACTAAACCTTTCTGTTACACCCTGTGCTTACGCCTTTTTCGTAGCAAGTGTAGGTCTTCAGTATCTACCCATCCCTTCTCCGGGAGAAACTGTGACGTAATTTAATCTAACCGTCATATCCGAATTCCGCTGCCAAACGCACCTCCAACAACACCGAGCAATTTGTCATTAACTTAGACAACACCTGCCACGTCTCGTCCCTCACAAGTCAAACAGAGCTTGCTCCTAATGACGGAGTCGTGAAAATATCCCTTTGTCGGGTGATTTATATCTTGTCGCGCGATTGCGGCGAAATGGCGACTCGGTGGCTGTGGCGTGACGGTGGTGGGCTGCTGTGGGGGAATTCGATTGCTTTATAATAGGCTTGTGGGCAAGGTAGTCCAATAAGTCTAGAAACAAGTCTTAAGTTGAAGCATTAGGTACAAAATGGCTTGACATTCTCAGAATTGTATATTTCCAGCAGATATATTTTATAAAGTCGATTTTGTGTAAAAAAAGACAGTATTTGATGGCACTTTCACATGACATCATTATGTTGTTATTTCATAGAACTCAGTAATAAAAGTTCCGTTTTGACAGTTCATAAAAAGTATCTATTTTGACTTGACAGGCCACAAGTCTATTATTTGCTTTTACGGGAGTTTTGCACCTTCGTTCGTAGAAAAAAGTACAAAAAACACGTCTCTTGGATGGAGTCAGACTTATTTTTTTATATAATGTATAGTTCAGTACCTTTTTTTTTGCTATAGCGGCGACAGATATCACATTCCGTGAAAATTTCAACTCTCTACGTATTACGGTTCGTGAGGAGCCCAGATGGAAATCTTTTTGAAAATGCCATTTTTTGAAGTAAAACTTCTTGGGGCACGGGGGTAAAATTTATTTAACCTCTCAACTGTGGGTTATTCATATATTTGCTTTTCAATTGCTACTAGCCGGGTGCTATCACGAGTGGCTAAGAAATGTAACGGAAATTGGAATCGGTGACGTCAGGGTCGGCTGAAGACTTTTAAAACCGCAACTATTTTCAATACGATTTTTAATTAATCAGATAAGATAATAATACATTCGTACAATAAAGAATGTTAATTAGTGAGAGAAAAACCTGATGAAACGTTAACAAATAAAAATTATTTTAAGCATTCTTCCACGAGTTCTTGATTTCCGGTATGGCCAAGATGGCGCCGCCGCCACCGCCGCCGCTGGCTGGGACAACAAAACCAACTAGCATGACTCAAACTACTTCGTTCAACCTCTTTGTTGGAACCGGAACTTATGTTTGACAGCTGTGCGATGCGATCCATACAGTTTGTAAGAAAAGAGTTTCATCAATGTCACACGGGTCGATATGGATTTCTAAAACAAGCAAAGCAATGCATACATTTGAGCGAGACGGCTTAAAGACGTGACGTCAGATGGTATATAATCTGAGCGAGATGCAAATAGTAGTGACACTATTGAATGAGTTAAGTATATCACCACGAGCGCGACAAATTGTAGATAAGGAATGGTGGGAAATAAATGACATGACGTATTAAAAGTAAGTACAAGTATAAAATAATTTCAAATAATCGGACGTCTGAAACTTAAAAGTAACTTGAAGCAGAGATTGGATCTCAAAATTGGAAATTTAAATCTCTTTTAGTATAGGTAGGTATAGGTGTATAGTATAGGTACCACTTAATGATCTAGCTACAGAAGTTTTACTTCTAACACGTGTACGGTGCTACACGCGTATATTATTTTTTTTATTGTTCCCCTGCTATGCTGATAAAATAGCCACAAACACATTTTAATAAAACATAGAAACACAAATATTGACACACTCAAATTCAGATTTTTCGTCGGACCATTACGGTGTCCTAGTGAAGGGCCGGAAGCAATGTTAATGCCTGTCTGTAAATCTTATGGTATGGTAGTGTTGTAGATAATTTATTTCAATATAAAACAGACACAACTTTAGCATGATATAATTTTATTTGTCATAACTTATATTTATTTCGAGGTAAAAAAGAAACAAGAAAAGAAGAGGCCTATGCCCAGCAGTGGGTCGACGTGGGCTGAGGATGATGAAAAAATAAACAAGAATATCTAAAATAGACCGCCACTGTATTCAAGGACAGGACACTGTCGTGACAGTTTGCTAGCAGAATAGGCATGTTTGTCAACGGCGAAGCTAGGCTAATGGCGGATGAGGGAAAGAGATGGCGATATTTTTCGGGTGACACTTTTATCGGGTGTAAATCTAGATTGGGTTTTTATCTCGGGTTTACTGCAAAGGAGATTGCCAAGAATTGGACCAAGTGCTGCCTATAATGCTCACATAGTGCATTTTGTTCCTCAGATCATCACTAATTCTGTAAATCTCATAAAAATCTATCCCAGAAGTCCAGAGAAATACAGTATTTTGTGTTGAATATTTTCATTGGAAAAAATTAACTTAATAGCAACAAATGAAACAGTTATTGTGGATCCAATTATAATAATTATAATTAATTAAAAATATTGTAATAGGTCGGGCAGAAATTCTGTTTCATATTTCGTACATTTGTTGCTATAAAGTTCACTTTTTCCTATGAAAATATTCAAAACAAAATACTTTTTTCTTTGGACTCCTGATGATCTAAGTCACGTTATAAGGAACAAAATGCACTATGTGAGCATTCTAGGCAGCACTTACTCCAACTGACATAGTAAAGTAGGCTTCCATACATCTTTCCCCAAGAAACATATAGCCGAAAATGAAAAAAAAAAAATTTCGTCCCCCAGTAACATTGCTGAATTCAAGTTACTACTATGGGCGACCCAAATTTTTTTTTCGTTTGCGACCATATGTTATTTGCGGAAAGTTCTTCATAATGAAGGGTACTATCATTCCATAAAATATGGTCAGCTAATTAAATGTCACCCTGTTTAAGAAATTAACAGAACAAAACTATAGCGACGGCACAAGATAACGGTTTGCTAGCCGTAGTTCGGTAGCCTAAACTGATGCGCAAAATAACCATAACAGTCTCATTACCACAGATAGGTACTATAATATTATACTAATGCAGATAGACCACCTAGAACAAAATATGACACCGGCCTAAACAGAGATGCTACGGAAGCTTCTTTAGTTCGAGGCCATTATCGCTTGGTGGGGCACCATCGAAAAACTGCAAATACCACAAGATGGCGCTAAGATGTAAAGGATTTATTCTAAGATTAGCGCCACCTAGAAGTATGTTAACTGAAACCATGGCGTTTAAAGTTCAAATCTTGCTCCTCACGCCATCTCTACGAAGGGTTACTAATTCTAATTTGTATGGGATGAGCACCCTGTGGTATTACGTAAATAAGCACAGGAGTTTATTACATGATAGATTAGAATCCTTAACTGAATTGTTTTTTCCCTTAAGAAAGCAAGGGGAAATATATTCCCACCAAATTTTTAACCCTTTTGGTAATAATACATTCTAAAACCAATGAAACATTTTGCAAGCTCAGGTCTAATTAAGAGGATCGTGTACTCGCGAGCTTCCATACAAAAAGCGTTAACGTTTTCCACCCCCTAAACCTTGTCCGAATTTCACAATTTTTTTACATGTTTGAGATACTATGGAAAACTATGCTCGTACGTTTTGATTTTTTTGAAATATTAGATATTTTAGGAAATATTGGAACTTATATTTTTATATGGACTGGGTTATGTTCTTATATTTCCTAAAATATGTAATATTTCAAAAAAATCAAAACGTACGAGCATAGTTTTCCATAGTATCTCAAACATGTAAAAAAAATGTGAAAATCGGACAAGGTTTAGGGGGTGGAAAACGTTAACGCTTTTTGTATGGAAGCTCGCGAGTACACGATCCTCTTAAGGGTTAAAGACAGGGAGCACTTATCCAGTGGAGAGCGCATAGATACATTTTCCTTTGAAACACAACTCACCAATTTACCGGCGGCGGCAGGGGACGAGGTAAGAGAGCTGTGTTTGGTCAGCCGCTGCGAAACTGTCTGGCGGGCCGTCATCGTTCCTAGGTTGCGTATGCAAACGTTTGTTGAATACAACAAACGTTTGGCGAGCCGCTTTCCCCCGCAGGCGCAGTCAATTGGATATATAGTCTCTGGTTAAAGATGAGCTATTCAATTCAATTGTTGTTAATGGCAACTCTGCCGTTGTCGACAATTCTGCCAGTATCAAGTCAAGTCGTTGGACACGTGTGCAACGTGCGAAAATAAATGCCAAAAAATATATCTTGTATATTTCTTCTTCTTCTTCTTTTTATTAATGGCGTCCTAACCTCTTTTGAGGTTAATTTTGCCAGTGTCAAGTGGTCAGGTTCTCATTTGAGAACCTGGAAATTATAATGTCTTGAGATGATTTGATGACTATGATGATGATGAATTGTCGCTCGTTAGCACTACCCAGGGAGGACGTGAAGGGCTGTGGGTTCCAAGTAATTCCTTCGGACGTGAGCGACTGCCTCCCCATCTTGTATTTTTGAAAGCATTGTTGTCTTTCGGTCTAAATGTCAGTGTCATTACTAGAATTAGCCCTCATGTCCTCAACCTGACACCACCACTCCACTTCCATGCTGGGTACTGACTCAGAGCAATTAGAAATGGAACCACCATTGTGTGTGTGTTGGAGTTTGCTCGTCTGCCGATGTTTTTTTTTTTTATTCTTTTGCGTGTGCGCGTTTAACCATTGCGGCCAATCTTGTAATTTGTGGGTATGATGCGAAAATAATCAGTTAGTTATCTGTTCTTGTTATACGTAAGTAAAGTTCGGCAATTCCATTGAGAAAAAAAGTAGCCCATCCAAATCATAAAAGTAGCTGACTATTGCACGATTTATGTATGTTGTATTTATGGACATTTTACTTGTGACGGCTCTATTAGATTTAGTCTATGATCATTTAATAAAATTGGGGAATTTATGAAATTTTAATTTTAATCTTTAATTTTTTTATTTAAATTTTTATCTGTGATATTTTATTGTTGTTCATTGTACTATATTTAGGTTTAGGTTTAAAGAACTTTATTCTCATAAGAATTTACTTGATATTACACTATTACAATTACCTACCTATACTTATAATTAATTTGATATTGATGATTTACTATCACACACAATCTGTGTATTGTTTTTGAATAAAATACTTATGAATGACTTATATGACTTATTAAATAAACCGATTGTTTTATTTAACAAAACAAATGTTGCCATCATGTTTTTTCTTCATTAAATTGCCAAGCACCGGCAATGAATGTCGCACTCTATGTCAAAGCGGTTGAGGTTTCGAACTCGGACCGGAAAGAGAAGAAACCCATCCGGCCCTTATTCGATTCTTCGATTCGTGGATGTTTATAGGTTACCACGACACAGGATACCCTAGAAATATACAAGGCGAAATTAAAACGCCTAGCTATACAAGGTGTAAATGAATTAACGCAGAATGAGAAACCACTTTGTTTGGGACATCAGTATGAGCATCTTTCAATATGAAACCGATCAGAGCAACTTTATTTTTCACTTCTCCACCTGACCCACTCAGGTCAAAATATACTGGGAAGTGAAACATAAAGTTGCTCTGTCTGATCAAATAATTGATTTCATAATTAATTTTGCTCAGAATGATGTCCCTAATAATAAGAACCCTTAAAATATAGCTAGGGGTTTTAATTTCACCCTGTATGTTTACTTTTACTATTTTTGGAGGTTTTTTTAAGACTATTCCAGCGCTTATTATTTGGAACACTACCCAACACATGTCGGGCGATGCGCCTCATTAGACATCCTGGCTGAAAACTCATTTCCTTTGCTGCGCGGTTTAAAAAAAACATGTCAAGAGAGCGACGTCGGTTTTAGCCCGAAAGCGAAAGATTGCGTTGTTAGTTTTGGGTTTTGGTATTTGGATTGTAGAGTGTTTTTACTTACAACCTTTTATACATAAAATTAATACAACATCGGGAAGGTAATCAAATGAATCTAGGAACAAGTCCGAAGTTTACTTTTTTATTATGTACAAAATGGCATGACAATCTCAGAATTGTATATTTCTAGGAATTCAAATAAAGTTAATTTTGTGCAAAAAAAAGACAGCATTTGATGTCACACGTCACATGACGTCACGTAGTGCTATTTCAAAGAAAAAAAGTACACCCCGACCGACAGACGCTTCGAACTTATAACTCCCCTCTTTTGGTCTTCGGGGGTTAAAAATAAATACAGTCAGCCAAGCAGATACCTAAACCCCTGTCATATATTTGTGCCGTGATTCTGTACGCGAATCGCATGACAATACCTATAGCGAGGGCGCGAAATTTCGGTTTTGGCTTGTCGACGACACGGCGCCAAAACGTCAAAAACGTGCCGCGCCGGCTACAGACAAACGGGTATTTTCTGGCCTGGCCAGGCCTCCGTCACTCGCTCAAGGCCAGGCGCTAAGCTGGGTCCACATTTGATCATTTTGGCGTATCAGATCTCCGTTGCGTTTGTATCCTAAGTATGGACGCCAATTTTTACCATACCGTGTCACTAGCTGTATCGTGCCAAAAATCGCGTCCATACTTACAATCGTATCGTATCAGCGTATCAGCAAAAGTTCGTGGACGCCAAAAAAGCTGGGTCCACATTTGTATCATTTTGGCGTTCCGAGAAGGTAAAAAAATATAAATCATTATATAAAACTAAAACATACTTGGTTGACTAATAAAAAATATAGTTGATTCGCAACATTTGTTTTATTACAATAATCATCATAGGTAATCGGGGCCGCGCCGTTGCCGTGTTCGCTCGCTCTCACTCGTTACCGTCGGCGTTCGGCACTTCTCCTGGACGGTCGTGTTTCTCACTACACAAGTAAACATCTATTTTATTTCTCGTAGAATATTCAAAGTGCGAGCAGTAACCCGTTCCCATAGGGATGGGACAGATACCCGCACGTCGAGTTATCGATAGTTGTAGATAAAAGACACAACCATGGACAAGTTCCTACAAAGGCCGTCTTCCAAAGCAAATGCAAGCGGCAAGCGACCCTGCGGTCCACTGGAGTGGCAGTCTCCAAACAAAAGAGCAGACTCGTCCAAATCACCTCCTCAGTCAGCAGGTACGCCTACAAGTAATCGTTTTGGAATCCTACAACCAGAACAAGATCTAGATTCTTCTGTAATCCCCCAGCGAGCCCCCTCAACATCCAAGAAGTCCATGCATATACCTCCTATCTTGATCGAACTACATCCCAGCTGGACGCATAACACAATTAAAGATCTGATAGCGAAATCTAGTAAGCAATTCCACCTACAATACCGAGGCAACAATAAAGTAGCTGTAATTTGCTACTCCCCCGACTGTCATCAAAAGATCAAGGATGACCTCCGTGACCAAGGCATCGCCTTCTTCACCTACTCTCGCCGTGATGAAAAACTTTCCAAGCTTGTAATCCGTGGCCTCCCTGCGATGGACGAGAACGACCTTTCTACTGAACTTGCCACAATGGGCTTTAAAAATGTGAAAATCACTCGCATGGGCTCAACACCTTCTGGCCCCTTCTCCTGTCCCTCAATGCTTGCTCAGTTATCAAAAGATACTGATCTCCAGGCCTTCAGAAAAATAAAATACATCTTCAATTGCTCAGTAGAAATAAGAAAATACAAGCCAAATAACTCTGTCGGTACCCAGTGCTACAGGTGTCAATCCTTTGGCCATGCGTCACGTAATTGCAACCTGCCTGCAAGATGCGTCAAATGCACTGAATACCATCAAACTAGTGAATGTCCCAAAAAAGATCGCACTACGCCCCCCCAGTGTTGCAACTGCAACGAATTCCATGCAACCAACTACAGAAAGTGCAGCGCTCGACTAACCTACATCCAACGTCTAGAAAAGCAACGCGATCCAGTACGCGCTTCTGCGAACAAGCCCCCTGTCATCCTCAACAACAACAACACCATCGTCGACGGTCGCACTTGGTCCAAAGTCGTCTCATCCAATCAGGAAGAAGATCCCAAGCCCAAGCTATCCCCAGTCTACGAAAGTGTTGAAGACCCGACTACTAGAGAAATGTTAACCATTCTCAATGTAATTAAGTCCCTTAAGGAAAGATTTCGTGCCTGTGTCACAATGGTTGATAAGGTCATTCTGATTCTGACTTACCTTGATAATCATGTTTGTTAAGACAGAATAGATATCACAAACATGTCAATTGAATATGTACTAGAAGTATGTGCAGCTGAAATAATTGATGAAAATATTCTTTTAATAAATATGTATTGGAATGGAAGAGAGAAGGAAATATTCAATAAACAAATAAATATAATTTTAGAATATATAACTAAGAATTTCTCAGATCGCAATATAATATTAGGTGGAGATTTTAATATAAACATTTTATTGAATAATTCTTTCACAAACGAATTCATTAATCTGATGTTACAAAATAATCTAACTCAACATATAAAGGAACCTACACACCAACACTCATGCATAGATCTAATTTTCACAAACTTTCACGATGAATATACTGTTACTAAAGTAGAGGAACTAGGATTCTCAGCACATAAGGGGACTACTATCCAATTAAACATAAAACAATCTAAAGTACAGACTACATATTACACGAAAAAAAGGTTCTACAACGATGTAAATATAAATAAATTCAAAGAAAAATTAAAAACTATCACTTGGGACAATATCTTACAGGAAGACAAAACAGTAAATGAAAACTACGAGTTGTTTTATCAAATTTTAAAAAACATTCTTGACGAAACCATACCCAAAAAGATAATTAAAATAAAAACTAAAAATAAAAAATATTGGCTAACACTGGCATCATACTCTCATCTCAGAATAAAAGATTATTAAAAATACTATCCTTAACATCCAAAAGTGACGTACTGCAATCCTACTACAAAAAATATGAAAAAACACTTAAAAAAACAGTCATAACACCAAAAAAAATACATTACATAAACAAGCTTAAAAAGTCAAATAATAGGATAAAAACTATGTGGGATATAGTTAAAGAGAGGACTAATAAAAAACGTCAAAACCAATCACATAATATTACATTAAAAATAAATGGTACAGTGTATTCCGAATCAATCGCTGTTGCCAACATATTTAATGACTACTTTATAAAAATAGGGGAACAAAATAATATACAACAAAATAAAAGTACTGCACATATAGGCTATCCAGTAATGAGCCCTACTGAAAATACTATGTTCTTGGCTCCTGTAACACATCACGAAATACATAAAATAATCCGAAATTTAAAAAATAAAAATAGTTTCGGTGAGGACGAATTACCACCAATACTAATAAGACAGTGCGCAGACGAATTAACTTTACCTTTAACCACCTTGATAAACCAATCATATATTATGGGGACTTTTCCAGACTTACTTAAAAAAGCAATCATTAGACCTATACATAAGAAAAATTCAAAGTCCGAACCAAATAATTACAGACCCATTGCCATACTTTCTACAATTTCGAAAATTTATGAAAAATCTATGTGTAACCGCGTATACTCTTTTTGCGAAAAATATAAAATCTTCACAGAGTCTCAAAACGGTTTTCGTAAGAAAAGATCGACAACTACAGCTGTATATAAATACATTCAAGAAGCTCTAAGTATCATAAATAAGAAATCATACGCAGTGGGCCTTCTTTTAGATATGTCTAAGGCATACGATAGGGTGAATCACAGGATTTTATTAAACAAACTTTATGGAATAGGTGTGCGCGGAACAGCCCATAACTGGTTCACTTCATATTTGAAAGATAGAGTACAATCTGTCGAAATACAGCAATCGAATAAAGAAACTAACCAAATACAAATCGTACGCTCAACTCATAGGACATTAAATTCATCAATACCCCAGGGAAGTGTCCTGGGGTGTCTATTGTTCCTTATATACATAAATGATCTCCCTAAAGTAACGAATAATCACTGCGTGCTGTTTGCGGATGACGTATCATTACTGGTCCCATCAGAAGATAGCTCCCAACTGAACACAAAGCTTATTTCTACATTAGATCTCATTATTAATTGGATGACAAACCATGACCTTGATATCAATTATAAAAAAACTAAAGTAATGATATTCCACCCCCCACAGAAAAAGCAACTAGATTTCACCTTCACCTATAAAGGTACTCAAATAGAAATAGTAGACCGGTTCACTTTACTTGGAATTGATATAGATACACACGTCAACTGGAAACAACACACCCAAAAAATTTGTAACAAGATATCTCGGTTTTCTTACGCACTTAAAGAAGTTAAAAAATCCACTGATCTAAAAACTGCTCTTGCGGTATACTATGCATACACTTTCGCATGGCTCAGCTACGGCATCATCTTATGGGGAAACAGCACAGGTGCACCAGCGATACTCATCTTACAAAAAATAATAATACGGATCCTAGTAAATATCAAACAAACTGACAGTTGTAAACCCTTCTTTCAAAAACTTAATATTCTGACTTTACCATGCTTATACATATACGAAATGTGCAAATTTGTCCGCAATAATGAGAATCTTTACCATAAACGTGGAGAAATCCCCGTGAACTACTCATTAAGACATAAAGACAGACTCATCCAACCCTACACTTCTACTCTAAAGATGCATTCATATAGTCCTTATGTTATGAGTATAAAAATATATAATAAATTACCCACCCTGCTTAAAGATGAAACCAATACCGTAAAGTTCCTAAAAACATTAAAAACTATATTAATTAATAAAAAATATTACAGTATTAATGAATATTTAATAGACACATCATTTAAGACAAATAAATAACTTAAAATCACACTCAAACACAGATATATATGTATACTAAATATTAACTTATAAATATATGCATGTACATCACAATTACACACACACACACACACCCTCACACCCTCTCACACACCCTCACATACACATACACACCCTCAAATAAATATACCTCAATAATTAATATTTTAAAATACATTTGTATTATATACCTACCTCTCTACTGTTGCAGTGCCCTATGGACAGGGTCCACAAACATTGTATCTTGATTTAAGAGCAAATGTGAATGGAAGCAATAAACGTAATTCTAATTCTTCTAATTCTAATTCTGATGCGAGCGAGCTCCGAATCCTCTTCTGGAACGCTGACGGCGTTCGGACAAAAATCGATGAACTCCTACATCTTGCTGTAAGTGACCTATCTATCGATATTGTAGCTGTTAGTGAAACCAGGCTATCTAAGAATGCCCACCTTACTACTCCCGGCTTTTGTTGCTATCGTCAAGACAAGCATCCAAATGGTACAGGTCAGGGTGTCGCTCTCTTTGTGAAGTCAGGTTTATGTCACAATCGTATCCAACTTCCCGTTACTAAAAACCTAGAGGCGGTGGCTGTGGAAATCCCACTATCCGGTAACAACATCATAGTTATTTCCGCCTACCAATCCCCTAATAAAAGTCTGGTCACTAACGACCTTGAGATCCTTCAAAGCCTAGGTAAGCAGACTATTATTATGGGTGATTTTAACGCGCAACACTCACATTGGAAATGCCCTAAAACCAATACCTGTGGCAGAACCCTATTCAAACACATGCTCACGAATGATTACTTCATTCATGCCCCGCCTACCCCGACCTTAATACACTACTGTGACGATTATACACCAACCACGCCTGATCTTTTGATAAGCAAAAATGCACCTTGCACCTCCGACCTCCGAACCATCCCTTCCCTGTCATCAAATCACCTCCCAGTTTTCTTCCGCCTTTACGGGAATTATATCCGTAAAAGCCACACATTTCTTCGCTATAATAAAGCAAATTGGAAGGAGTTCCGCTCAACTCTTGATAATAATATCACCCTCAGCCCTAAAGTCTATACTTCCACAGTTGAAATAGACGATGCCATTGATCACCTATCGTATACTCTGATAGCGGCCAGAGACAAATGTATCCCTAAGGGTACCGTGAACCCTAAGCCCATTTCCTTACCACGGAAGGTTCGCAATCTAATCCGGGAAAAAAATCGCCTGCGCAGACTCTCGCAAAACGAAAGTAACTGGAACTCTCGGCGTAAATTACGCGCCAGTATAAATGCCATCCAGGAAAGAGTTAACATGAGTATCAAAACCCATAACGACAGAATCTGGCACTCAAAACTCGCAAAGGTAGACAATCCTTCTTCCGACCTATGGCGTCTGGCGAAATCTCTGCGCTCCAGACCTACTGTAATTCCCCCGCTTAAGGTAGATCTCAGTCCTGATGCCAAATCAACTAACTCGACTATAGACCAATGCATCATATTAGCCAAGGCGTTCCTAGGAAACATGACCCTAACTACGGACTGGCACAACCACGAAACAGAGAATCAGGTATCTTCTTCAACCGATGTCCTAAATAATTACAGCCAGGAGACCTTGCACCATCCCATATGCCCTAGAGGGATCTCGAAGCACTTACGACTACTAAAACGCCAAAAAGCCCCTGGTTCGGACGAAATTGTCAATTATCTACTGAAAAACCTATCCCGAAAGTCCGTAGTTTTATTGTCGAAAATTCTCAACGCATGTCTCCGACTCGCATACTTCCCGAATGCCTGGAAGATTGCTAAGGTCATCCCAGTCCTAAAACCCGGTAAAGATGACACGATTGCAACCAACTACAGACCAATCAGCCTTCTGTCCTCCTTGAGCAAACTCTTTGAGTCAATGATCTATAGTCGCCTTCTATCAGCCACCTATCATCTCCTAAAGAAGGAACAGTTTGGTTTCCGGAAACAGCACTCTACTACCCAACAACTAGCTCGGGTAGCTGAACATGTTAGCCATCACCTCAATAAAAGAGAATCCACTGGCATGATTCTGCTAGATCTCGAAAAGGCATTTGACACTGTCTGGCACAACGGTGTACTGCACAAACTCCTAGTCCACAAAGTCCCAATAGCCCTTGTTAAACTCATCCAAAACTACTTAGCTAATCGTACATTCTACGTCACTATAGGTGACTCGCGGTCGGAACCTGAAACCATCCCCGCTGGCGTCCCTCAGGGATCGATCCTTGGTCCGTATCTCTTCCTCATATATCTTAATGATATTCCTGTGCAGACTCGAACCAAGCTTGCCTGTTTTGCAGATGATACTGCCTCGTTGACGTCTTCCAAAGACTTCGATCTCATCATTGATCGCTTGCAGCTTTCTCTAGCTGGTCTGCACGATTATTTCACCAAATGGAAGCTGAAACTCAATGAAAACAAGACAGAGGCAATCATGTTTACAAGGCAGCGTAGGGTCCCTGCTAAGCGCCTCAACATCGGTGGGCATACGGTTGACTGGAGCAAGTCAGTGAAATATCTAGGCGTCCATCTAGACTCCAAACTAAATTGGACCGCTCATACAGAAGTTGTCAGGTCTAAAGGAATTAAAGCTCTGGGCGCACTAAGTCCCTTGCTAAACAGAAGCAGCAACTTAAGCCCTTCCACTAAGCTTAAAATATATGCTACTCTAGTGAGACCCTGCCTGACTTATGCGTGTCCAGCTTGGAGTTCCACGTGTCAAACTAACTACAAAAAACTCCAGGTGGTTCAAAATCGAGCTGTTAAAGCATCATATATATAACACACCCTTCTATACCAATCTTTCTAGACTCCATGACAAAATTAAATTTCCCATCCTCAAAGATTTTATATTAGCTCAGACCAAAAAATTCTACCTTTTCAAAAATCCCCGTCACCCGAACAACCTCGTCTCTGCACTGGGAGCTTCCCGCTATCATAACCTGAGTTACATCGACAGCTACAATCGATATCGCTTACCCCATCACTTAATTCTAAACGAACACTGATGCCTGTCTACACTCACTCACTATTGTGTGCTCTGCTCTGTGTGCGTGCCTGTTGCTATCGGGACTGCCGAGGCAGCCCGGCGACAGACCGGTTTATGCGCACTATCATAACTATCACTGATTGATCGGCGCTCGCTTTCGCATAGAATTTATCAAGGTCATGCAGTTACACATAATTAATTTACTAACATTGTTAGCTATTTGCCTGTTTTTTGGCTTTCTCGCATGGCAACAAAATGTACTATACCATAAATAGACATTACCACAACTTATGATAATCTTCCGTAATCACGATTTAACTAGATATTTGTTTTCCATAGCCCTAAGCTTTAAAAGGCGCTGTCAGCCTGTTAAGCGAACCTACCTTATAGTTGTATTGTCGCTAAGTATTTAAGACTAGTGTACTTGTTTCAATAATTTATTTCTGACAATAAAGAACTTTGAAATGAAATGAATAGGTACAACCCTAGCGCATTATTACCATGACGCGTTGGCACGTGACTCGCACGGTAGCCAACACAGTCTCGACTCTACGTGCGCGTAATTATGGTACATTACTAGCCGGTCAGAATATCTGTGCACCTCGCTGGAATGCGGCGCCTCTCCCGCTTCCCCTGTCACCTCTCCGCGCACTCCCCGGTGCGACAGTACGGTTAGCATCTTCGTTGCCGATACACGTCCCGATAATTTTGATATTTTCGCTTTGTTGGTGTTTTGTTTTTTCATCACGTGGAGAGACTACAGCGATAATACTGGGAAAAGGATCATCTAGCAGACGACAACATCACACATTTTTTAATACCACTAGGGGAAGACAGTTCGGAGAGTTCAGAAAGTGAGAGTGAGGAAGATACAATGTCAGGCATTGAGTCAATAATTTATAGTGACTGAGTTTAATAATAAATGTTTTTGTAACAAAATTATTGTTTTTTAATAAAAAACCCTTCATCAATGATAAATTGATTTGAATAGGTTAGTAGTTTTTTTTACCTCCACATTTCTCGAAATAACTTTTTTTCACACCGTACCCAGACCGCCGATATGACGTCACGAGGACAGGTGCACAGATATTGTGACCGGGTAGTACATTTCTTCCCGTCTTGAGCATCCCGTATTGAGTATGAAGATTTTGTAGGCTATTATAGAGTAGGTATATAGGTATTTTCGCTTTTGTATGAGAGTGATGCGTCTGTTACGTAGTAACTATTAATTAATCTGTGGCCTGGCTATGCGATTCGCTTACAGAATCCGGCCCCAGCTTGGCTGACTGTACTGTACCTACAACACCCTCTCTTCTTCATAAGGTCTCAAGGGTCGTGTGATCGAGAAGGCTTTTATTTGATTTGACACCTTTTTGATGTCTTGACGAAGGTTTACCTGGAGGGGCCTTTTTCGCATAATTAACCCGTTGTTAAACTCCGCGTTTTACTGGAACTGAAGGTTCATATTGAGGCGTCAGTCATCGTCAAGTCATCGCTCCCGATTAAATTAAAGTGTTTCATGTTTTGGAACTTTACAAAATATTTTATTCGAATATTAAGTAGTTAAGTAAGCTAGCTAACACCTCTATAGCATTGCATTGGAGTGTCGGATTATATTCGCGATAGAGTATCGATTACTCAGAAGAGCAAAAAAAGCTTCGTTTGCCAGTCAGTCTTCAAACAAAATAGTTGCCGCCAACAAGCCTATTACGGCATTTTGGGCCCTATGGAGCAGTATATTGAATACACCGTATTCTTTTGGCGCCATTTGAAATGCGTCGCCGTAAGACGAAATTACGTGCATTTATCATGATGAGATGAGACCACAGTGGCGAAAAGCATTACAAACTGGAATTGAGAAGTTCGAAGATGCCCGTCTTGAAGACCTCGACGCCAAACGCCATGCTCGAAAGACTTCTCCCAAGGTCTTCTACAACTATACCAACAACACCAACGGACAGTTGCAGTGCAACATTTGCAGCAGCACGTTCAAAACCAAGTTTCAAGTCACCATCCGAGCACACGCCAGGAACTGACGAGGTGTCGCCGTCGACGGATACGTCGTGGAGGACATCATGATACTTTACTTACATACTTTACTTACTTACTTTACTTACTTACTTTACTTACTTACTTTACTTACTTACTTTACTTACTTTACTTACTTACTTTACTTACTTACTTTACTTACTTTACTTACTTTACTTACTTACTTTACTTACTTACTTTACTTACTTTACTTACTTACTTTACTTACTTACTTTACTTACTTACTTTACTTACTTACTTTACTTACTTACTTTACTTACTTTACTTACTTACTTTACTTACTTACTTTACTTACTTACTTTACTTACTTACTTAACTTACTTACTTTACTTACTTACTTTACTTACTTACTTTACTTACTTACTTTACTTACTTACTTTACTTACTTACTTTACTTACTTTACTTACTTACTTTACTTACTTACTTTACTTACATACTTTACTTACTTACTTTACTTACTTACTTTACTTACTTTACTTACTTACTTTACTTACTTTACTTACTTACTTTACTTACTTACTTTACTTACTTACTTTACTTACTTACTTTACTTACTTACTTTACTTACTTACTTTACTTACTTTACTTACTTACTTTACTTACTTTACTTACTTACTTTACTTACTTACTTTACTTACTTTACTTACTTACTTTACTTACTTACTTTACTTACTTACTTTACTTACTTACTTTACTTACTTACTTTACTTACTTACTTTACTTACTTTACTTACTTACTTTACTTACTTACTTTACTTACATACTTTACTTACTTACTTTACTTACTTACTTTACTTACTTTACTTACTTACTTTACTTACTTTACTTACTTACTTTACTTACTTACTTTACTTACTTACTTTACTTACTTTACTTACTTACTTTACTTACTTTACTTACTTACTTTACTTACTTTACTTACTTACTTTACTTACTTACTTTACTTACTTTACTTACTTACTTTACTTACTTACTTTACTTACTTACTTTACTTACTTACTTTACTTACTTACTTTACTTACTTACTTTACTTACTTTACTTACTTACTTTACTTACTTACTTTACTTACTTACTTTACTTACTTACTTTACTTACTTACTTTACTTACTTTACTTACTTTACTTACTTACTTTACTTACTTACTTTACTTACTTACTTTACTTACTTACTTTACTTACTTACTTTACTTACTTTACTTACTTACTTTACTTACTTACTTTACTTACTTTACTTACTTACTTTACTTACTTACTTTACTTACTTACTTTACTTACTTACTTTACTTACTTACTTTACTTACTTACTTTACTTACTTACTTTACTTACTTACTTTACTTACTTACTTTACTTACTTACTTTACTTACTTACTTTACTTTATACTTGACTGCACAGAAAACATAATACAGGCACTTAATATTGGAAAAAACGAGAACAAAGGCGAGCTTATCTCAAATAAGAGATCTCTTCCAGCAAATCTAGGAGTATTCATAATTCATGATAGTAGTAATAAATTAAAAGTAAAAAATCATTTTTAAACAAAGCTTTTATTTAATGCCCTAAAAAGAAGAAAATAAAATTTCAATTCAATCAAATGCGTCATTTTATTACATTACACAATTTATACGATATAAAAGCTTGTTGCGGGATTTATCTCCAAGTCTGTGCAAATAGGTGCCTACCCACCTAATTAAGTCTACACAAGTAAATCTCGCAACAAGCTTTTATATCGTATAAATAGTGTAATGTAATAAAATGACGCATTTGATTGAATTGAAATTTTATTTTCTTCTTTTTAGGGCATTAAATAAAAGCTTTGTTTAAAAATGTTTTTTTACTTTTAATTTATTTTTAACTTTTTAGTCTCAGCATCAGCTCAGCTCCATGTCATAAAAAATATTCTAGGACTAAAGTATTCGTCAAGACGAATCGAACGAGCCCAAATTCGACGGGCTTGCGATGTTTTATGACAGAGTTCCCATGACCGTCTTCCGTCTCCAGCATCAGATCAGCTCCATGTCATAAAAAAATATTCTAGGACCAAAGTATTCGTCAAGACGAATCGAACGAGCCCAAATTCGACGGGCTTGCGATGTTTTATGACAGAGTTCCCATGACCGTCTTCCGTCTCCAGCATCAGATCAGCTCCATGTCATAAAAAAATATTCTAGGACCAAAGTATTCGTCAAGACGAATCGAACGAGCCCAAATTCGACGGGCTTGCGATGTTTTATGACAGAGTTCCCATGACCGTCTTCCGTCTCCATCATCAGATCAGCTTTAAGTCAGAAATATATTGCATTGTCATCCGACTTATACACGTATGCGAAATTTCAGCTCAATCGGATAACGGGAAGTGGGTCAAATTCAAGCCGACATTTTTGACGCGAACCGTGATACCCACAAACATACATACAGTGCAAGTTTAATAAAAGCTTTTAATAGTAACAGTATTTATTCATAAAATCTTACAGTACAGAAATGTAACTTAAGGGTTCAATATTTTCATAAAGCAGACCAACAACCAAGCTTTTAAAATACTTGTGTTATGGTCATTGGTTGCTCACATTACTATACACTATATGCAGCACTCACTTTACTTTATACTTTATTGCACAAAAACAGAATACAGACACTAAATAATGAAAAAAAAAAACAGTAGTTGTAAAAACCTCTTCACCAACCCGCTCTGAGAGCGTGGTGGAGTTCGGCCGTACCTTACTTGTATCCGGGTAGAGGTCTGTGCCCCTAGCCGGTAATGGCCTTCATTTACGTTACATCGAGGTGGAGGCATTAGACAGCATTGGCCTTACAAACAAACATAAAGCTTGAAAGGGCTCGTTTCCTTTGCTCTATTTGCGAGCGCCTGACTATATTAACGCGGCAAACGATTCACAGGATCCGTTGAAAGGGTTATGCAACGCTGAGCTAGTGGTGCACGCGTCTAGGGTTGCCAGGAAGGATATTAGTGTTATATTTTCTCGATCTTAATTTTATTTTGCCCTTGTTTCTGTGCATGGCTATGTATTTACTTGATCTGAATCTGAATGATATAATTTTGAGAGGTTATTTTACGTTTTATTCTTATCGGACAAATTAAAAACCGTAGCTCAATAAATATATGCCATCAATCCAGATCGCAATTAAATTGACGTTTTGTACATGCCTTAAAAACATAGTAATTGCGATTGTGACTGTATGAGGATTAGAATAATTTTAATAACATTGTTAGTATGACGGAAGACATTTCAATCAAATTGTGTATCGCAATACCTGTCAGAGATAGATAATAGTGCAACAGATTCGAGAACGTTCAATATCCAGGCCAATACAGGCCAGAATCAATGTACGTGCCTGAATGTATAAAATGTAAATGATACGTTTAATCATTTTTGCACCTGGCAACCCTGGTTAGCTTTGCACGCATCACGTTCAATTGGTTCTCTCTTGCATGAACGTCTCTCAGGTGAGTGTGATGTGAGTGTGATGTGATTGTGAGTAAAGCGAATGCGTCATAGCTAGCAAGAGGCAGTGTTGCCACGTCCGAAGGAAATATTTGGTCCCTCGCCAGCCCTTCACGTCCTTCCTGGATATTAATAGTAATATGTAGCCCATTAATATCCCCACCGATGGGCACGGGCCTTTCCTCGGATACGGGTAAGATTGAGCCATACTCCACCACGCTGGCTCAGGAGGTGTCTCGGGCTAGTGGCCAACCCGACTGTCAGAATTAAATTTTATCAAGCAGCCCTCTGACAACCACTGAGTATAGTTATACTCTGTTCATTTTCTGTGCGTCCTTTAATCTCGCCGCCTCAGCCTAATTTAAAAAGGCGCCGACACTCGATTAAAGAAAGCCGCCGCTTAATTGACGAACAGAAAATGAACAGAGTATACATCCTCCTCCTGTCCTGTACCATCGTTCCTAGGTTTGCTGGAAGAAATCCCTAATTAGAGATGAGCTCACCTTTGATGTTTTTTTCCAGTGTCTGTAAGTGAAGTAGCTATAGTAGCTGGAACCATCCGAAACACTGAACAAATGCCACATAGAAACGGACACCCATCCAATACCCGTCTCGGCAGATGTTGCTCTATCCGCACGATCGTTTCAGATATTCGAAAACCTCTTGGCCATGGACGCTTAAAATTTTAATTGTTTCATTATTATTAATTGCTTTTTGATCACATTTCAATATCGTTTGGAAAGTACATTATGAAATGAAAAGGTCTGAAATTTAATTTGGTCTTTGTAAGGAGGGATATTTGTAATCATATAGGATGTTGGAAGGAACTTCACTGATTTCTTAATTATCAACTTTTCTTTGATTTGAATGTTTCATTGATCGAAACCATTTCCGCATAACTTTTTTACTGTATTGGACTGCTAGTCAAAAAATATATACTTGGAACTGTTCTAAAGGTAAGCTTGAATATTAAGGTTTAAGGTTGCGTTACAATAATTAAAATTTTAACGTGGCCCTGGGCTATGCTCTAGTAAAAAAAATGTGATTATTAACCCAGTGCCCGTTGTATTGATTGATCTTTCTTAATTCTATAAATATTAACCTAGCCACGTCAGAATGGCCACTCCAAGTTTCCTACTTCCAAGTTTAGACCGCCACATAAAATGCAAAATTATCACCCCGTCATCGTGGCCATTAAACAAAACTCCTAGTTACTTAATCAGCTAAATTACTATACAATTCTGTTGGTGATACCTCGGAGGTTGTTGTCGAGAGAACCGACAACAAACAACTTCAAAAATTGATCAAAACCAGATGTTAAGAGCTTATTACATTACGCTGTCGGCAGGGCACGATTTGTATAGACGTCTCACTCATGATAGAACGACTAGAAAGAAACAGTGAGTCAGACAGGGCCCTGCCGACAGCGTAGTCTAATAGAGACAGTGAGTCAGACAGGGCCCTGCCGACAGCGTAGTCTAATAGAGACAGTAAGTCAGACAGGGCCCTGCCGACAGCGTAGTCTAATAGAGACAGTAAGTCAGACAGGGCCCTGCCGACAGCGTAGTCTAATAGAGACAGTGAGTCAGACAGGGCCCTGCCGACAGCGTAGTCTAATAGAGACAGTGAGTCAGACAGGGCCCTGCCGACAGCGTAGTCTAATAGAGACAGTGAGTCAGACAGGGCCCTGCCGACAGCGTAGTCTAATAGAGACAGTGAGTCAGACAGGGCCCTGCCGACAGCGTAGTCTAATAGGCCCATTATGTAGGCATCTGTTGGGAAAAAGATCAATTGTGTTGTGGACCTCAGGGAACAACTCTATCTATAATCTAGAGTAGGTATTCAGTAGAATGTCGACACAAAAATGTATCAAGGGATAGTTGTGAGAATTCAAGGCATCAATCATAACAACGCGTGTTATTTTTTTTAAGAACTTACCAGTATGAGCATAAACGATCTCTTGTCAGGGAAAGTAGGTACACCGTCACACTGTCCAATTCGAGTTGCACTTTACTTGAGTAGCAATTTTTATGAGTTAAGTAAGCATTCTTGACCAAAAGCATCCTCTAGTCCACTAACCTCCCTGAATAAAACGGCGTAACTTAGCTAACTTCAACTTAGGGTGTTAAGTTCAAGTCGTTTGTAAGTTATTGCTGATTGATGACTGTTTTTGGATAACAACAAAACAACAGGCAAACAACAATAAAACTGTCCGTGAAACAACAATTTTGTTGTCTATTTCAGGAAATGAATTGATTCTAATGTTTTTAGTTGTGTAACTCATTTTCGGTGCTTTGGGACTGTTATTATTAAATCGTTAGGTTAAGCTAGTTGCTGGTTTTATTAACCCCCGCCCGACGAAGGCAAAAGGGGTGTTATGAGTTTGACGGGTGAGTCACTCTATGTGTCTGTCTGTCTGTCTCTCAGCACGTAGAGCGTAAACGGGTGAACCGATTTAAATGTTGTTTTTTTTAATTCGAAAGTAGATTTCTTGGAGCTGGTTGTTATGGTACCATGGAACTGGTCTGATGATGGAGTTTGAAGGTGGGAGCGGGAACCCTATGATGCTTACTAGTAAACCCGTCGAATTTGGGCTCATAAGGTTTGTTGCGACGAGCACTTTTAAATGAAGTTGATGTCCCGACCGATTTGGGTTCGGCGACCATTTCAGAATGAGAATATGGTACCATCGAACTGATCTGATGATGGAGTGCGAAGATCGAAGGTGGGAGCTGGAACTCTGGGATGCTTTGGGCTCATTAGACTCATAGTAACAAGACCTTTGAGAAAAGGTACCATCTAGTTGATCTGATGATGGAGTTCAAAACTCGAAGGTGTAAGCTGGAACCCTGGGATGCTTACTAGTAAACGCATCGAGGTTATAGTTATATACTCATTAGATAGTTGTGATCATACCTTTTAATTTCACCTGATGATGAGACCAAGTGATAAATCTGGAAGACTGGTTTTATGCGGGGTTTTTTAACGCTAAAGTTATAAGCATATTAGTCTTCAGAACACAGGGTTACGCGACAAAAAAACCTCGAATGTCATAGCAAAAGTAAACACAGTAGTAATTCTTAATATTATGAAAAACCAAAAACATAGAAACACTTTTTTAAAGTACCTAACAGTTTAAACCACAACGATTTTTTAAACTCTAATTTTACAGTTTCCGTTCTATTACGTTCCTCGTTCACAGACCGCCGCAATTTTTGATACGTCACGTTTTCTATTACGGTATTTTAGCATAAGTTCATTTAAAACAACCCTTTTGTACCGGAAATTGTGAAATCTTTTCAACGCCTGGAGGGAAGGGTCAACCAAGGGTTTAAGCCCTTACATATTTACCCCATAATCGCGCAAAAAATTCAATGCTTTGAGAGTTTATTACTGAGCAATATAGTTTTACTTCGCGTGGAGATATTTCTTGTAGTCACGGGACAATGTTGTGACTCTGATATATGTGTAATATATGTGTGATATATATATCTGATATATGTGCAATATGTATTATATTAGTACGTAGTTTTATTGTACGCGCAGTTTTTCCCCTTACCTCTCCTATCATCTCCGTCTCCTACCCAACATGGTTTGCTAGAAGAAATCACATAGTAGAGATAAGCTATAATTAAATAAACGATTCATCAAAGCAGAAACAAGCCTTCTCATCCACAGTTCATAATACTAAAGAAGAAGTGCTCAAAGACCCTATAGACACATTTAGCCAGTACCAACTTTGATATCTTTGCCATAAGACACAAAATACAGATGATATTGGATAAGGTTCAAAGGTGTGCGTCTATAGAAGTTCAGTGATACAAGAGGTCTTTCAAGTGGCCACCTTTTGGTCGTAAGTGTACTTAAGTCGAGTTTGAGTGTCGATTGTAGAAATTGGTTATGATATTGCTGACTTTGGAGATAATTTTTTAAGAGAAATGGAATTGGTTGTTCGACTACTAGGTACTTTAATTTGAATAATTTAATTTTGAATCTGCGGTCTTTTGGCAAACATTTAATAGCAAGGTAAAGTCATATTTTTCGGGATAATAAGAACATTTTTTTATGTTAAATAAAAACACAGCGTCACGTATTTTCCTTACGAAGTGGTAGAGACTTAATTGGGCCCAGGTTAAGTCAGTTAATCAGTTGTTTATATACTTTATTTTAATATATATAATTATTACACAAAACAAGAGAGTAGTGTCGGTTTAAAAGGTCCTATTTCACATTGGCAAGATTATTATTTTTATATTTTTTTCCGAAACTGTAACATAAAATCTCATACATACTTCCAATATAAAAAAATCTTTAAATCTGACCTTCCAAACAAAAGGGCTTATTTCTCTTTATAAAACATGTTTTGATCAAAACTTTTAATTATTTTTTTTTCGTTTCCTGTAAACTTTGTAAAAATGGAAATAGGACCTATTGAACAGACACTCCTCAAGAGATATCAGATATAAAATGATTACAAACATCATTATCATCAATCAGCCCACCTACCCACTGCTGGGTATAGGCCTCTTCTCTACCACGCCATCCGCTCCCGCATCCATTTCCATCCGCAAATAATTACATAATTCAAAACATGTTTTGTCATATTATTAATAGGACGTAATATCATCAATTTATTGATATGTATATACAATTACCTTACTACTAAAAACAATTAAATTAGGGTCTCTACGCCAAACGGCACAAATATGTAGCCCTCGCCAAGGGCGGCATGCTTGCGCGCCGCTTCAAACCCTCTGCAGAGTCCGCCGCGGCACCGGCCTTGGAAGATGTCGCTGGTAAATGGGATGGCGCTAGTGTGTCAACACACGTTGCATCCCATGCCAACGACTTCCCATGCTGCCACGGAATGAGTGTCACTTCATATTATTAATAGGACTAGTAATGTTGCTTTGCCACCTTAGGTAAAAACCAAGACGTCGTCGCTTGCTTCAAAGAGTTTCGAAGCGACGACGAGTCGTCAACTCAACTGCCTTTGTACTGAGAGCGGTGAATTTTCGCTTCTTCTACTAATTAGCCGTGAACTCAGAACGAATGGGATTGGAAGCGCCAACTGATAAAATTTCCTAATGTACAAAAGTCTGCCGTTTGTTTTAAGGGACAGCCTGGGCTACAACTCAGGACAGCACTGAACCCGTTAGACGCATAATACCAACTACGCAAAATACCAACAGGAGGATTTTTGGTGTTTTGCGGATTTAAAGGCTCAAAACTATTTTGAAATTTCAAGTTGTCACTTTATTAATTCCGACCTATGTGGCTCAGCGGTTGCGCATCTGGCTACCATGCGAGAGGTCCCGGGTTCGAATCCCGGCAGGGGACAAAAAAAAACCCCAGGTCCTGGATGTTTACATGTTTGTGATGTCGCTGTTTCTGGTTCCCACGACACAGGGTATCCTAGTGTGGGGCCAGAAGCAATGTATGTGCCTGTATGTAAATGTTTATGTTTATGTTTAATTTATTGGCGAGAATCTCTTAGGATTGTCATTCGTTTCTAAAGCTAAGGATATGCTTAAATTAAAAATTAGCTTCGGGCAACTCAGGCCAGGCTGCATTGTCGTTATATACTGGGCCAAACAATAACCTTTTACGTACACTACACACAGACAGACAACATTACCTTAAAGTTGTGTTATAATCTGTATTTGTGTGTTTTTTACAATGAATAAAATGTGCTGTAAGTATTTGTTCGAAACCGTCTCCATGTTTAAACCTCCTGGGTCGAGGCAAATTAATAAACCCACCAACTTTGCTGTCGAGGTGCAGAAGTAATCGCGAGAAGTGTTATGGAGGGAAGCGTTTATTATGAAAATTCAATCGCACTTAGTCTTTGTAGTCTGTGAGTCTGTAGTCTGTGTGTCTGCAGTCTTTTGCCTATATAAACTTTAGCCCTCCCCCTCTTGCCCCTGCAGTACTAATCCAAGTGGCTCCACTTCTGAAATCCATCCTTTGCACCAGAGACTATATATCCAATTGACTGCGCCTGTATTCAACAAACGTTCGCATACGCAACCTGTGTACGATGACGGGCCGCCAGACAGTTTCGCAGCGGCTGACCAATCACAGCTCTCTTAACTCGTCCGCCGCCGCCCGTAAATTGGTGAGTTGTGTTTCAAAGGAAAATGTATCTATGCGCTCTCCACTGGGTAAGTGCTCCCTGCTTTGCACCTACAGATCAATCCTGCCAAAGGACATCTTTTGTTCACGAAACGCCGTATTACGACTTCTATAGCACACACGCTACTCATGAAAAATATGTCTTATTTTAAACATCATCATCATGTCAAAGAACCCCGGTTTAATTTAATTTGAATAAGAAAAAAAATAAAAAATAATAAGGGCTTCTCATGAACATCCAATTCAACCTTTATTACTCCATAGCTGCGGCGATGGGCTAGCCCCCTGTCACGCAAATGGAGTATTTAATGACTGGACAAACGTGGGCACAGTTGTGCCTCTGCCACCTCGTATGGGAAAAAGGCGTATATCACGTTAAGTTATATTTTTTATGTCAATATGACTGCCAAGCCAAATACAAAGTATTTACAAAGAGGAAACGCGGGAACTAAATGAGAGCTCAATGTCTTGCACTTTTGTTTTATCGTAGCACGTTCGTAACGCTGCCCGCGTAGCATGAACGTGCTACGAAAGCGTAGCCATCAGTGTAAGGGCGTTTGTGCACTACAAGGAATTTTACTATCCGGCGCAGTTCGATTTTTTACGGTCCGATATGGCACGCCATAGATTTGTAATACTATTTTGTGCACTATACGTAATTTTACTGTCCGATGTTGCGGACGCAACCTCGAAGTTGCAACTCCTTTTCTACATTTATATTTATGGTATATTTTATAGATTGTTCTTTATTTAAATTTGTTTGTTTTGACTTTTCTTGTAAATAAATCACTTCTTGACCAACTCTCACTTTCTGCATCACAACTCTCACCAGCTACTTTTTCATAACTCTCATACGAAATAGCAGCTTTTGATTTTATATATTTTTGATATCGAAGTTATTCATTTTTGATTCTAAGTTATATTTTTGATACCCTTTACAGTCCGATATTTTACTTTCCCCATTCCGGGGCGTTTTATTCCGGTCACAGATGACAGAAAAGAGAGCTAACCCTATACTGCGCCGCACCGATCCGAGTACAAACTTTCGGACCCGTTTCTTTCATGAAATATCGGACCGTGAAAAATCGGGCCGCCGCCGCCGCCGCCGCACAGTGAAATTACTTGTAGTGCAAAAACGCCTTTACTCGTAGCAATGAACCGTCACTTTACCCACGAGCTTTGAGCGTCGTCGGTCATCATTTGTTTTTGCAATGACGTCAGACGTTATAAGTTCATCCCGGTTTTCAAAACGAGTTTATTGGTTGAGAGCTTGTGTTATTGGGGCGCAATAAAGTTTACGAACAATCGAATATAAACTAGTTTTATTCATAAATTTCGATGGTTTTCTGATAGGATGTTCCACACAAAATTAGATCCTTTTTCTCAGAGCATAGAGTTTACTTTTGCATGAGCATAAAACTATCTAAAATCCAAACGAATGAAACCACTCACGCAGCTCACGCTTTAATACTTCCTCTATCGATTGTTTCAGGATTATTCGACTACTTTGAATGATTTCTACGATCGAGTGGTTTAGCGATCATTATTCTCAATCGCGCAACTCAAATGTGTATGTAGTTCAGATGACAGTACTTATGGTACCATCAAACTGGTCTGATGATGGATCTCGAGGATGCCAGGGGTAACCCTAGGATGCTTGCTTGTAATCCTATCGATTTCGGGCTCATGCCCAGTAAATATTTTTTTGTGACAGGAAGCTGGCCCACTGCCGCAGCCAAGTCAAACTAGACAAGACAAGCAAACTCTCCTCATGTAACCAATACCGCTTGTAGTCTATTAACCCGGCAAGTTCACTTAGCCAAGTTACCCGTAAACAAAAGAAGCAATTTCTAAAGACTTAATTCCGACCATACAAAGCCGGGGTCAGAGAGGCCAAGAATTTAATAAACTGTGCACTGCGCGTCTTAAGGGTTAATTCATCAAACCCTTGAAGGTTTGACCGCCTTTTTAGTGGAGCCTTTCATGTGCCGTGTTTTTTTAAGCTTTTCAATCTTGGTCGAATTCATGTTGGGGCAGGGGATAGGAATTACGTATTTTAATTTAAATACTGGGCCAAATTAAATGATTCTTTTCCTATTTAGTTCTAATTAAAAGGCACAGTTTGTGCTCTACAGACTCCGTATGGGAAAAGGCGTGACGCTATGTTATGTTATGACTAATGGTCTATTGAATTAAGATTGAACCCAGAGACTTTTATCTAATTATAAATCACAAAAGGTGTTTCGACCACGGAACACAAAAAACAGTGGAAGCCGCATACGCCTCAATTACTATCAGAACCGATGTCGCTAAAACTCACACTATCAAATCGTAAACTACAAAGGAATCTTGAACATGATTGGCCGTAGCATTTCACTAAAATTAGTTTATAAACCATTGCCAGTTTATGTATTTTAAGCCTCATATCTGACTGATACTGTTCACTTTACATAGAACATATTTACAACGTTCGAATACAAAACTAAAAGAAGTAATACTACTTTGTCATCTAGCGTCGAGTAGTGGAAGTAATTTAGCCACTCGACCCTAGATGGCAGCATTGAGCGCGCGTGGAAAGAAAAATGAGAAATTTATTAAAATTATATTAATTACTACTTACCGATGGTACAAAATGCCACCATGCGTGATATTTTTGGTGTGGCTAGCATTTTTTCATTCCAAAATGGAGCAATAAGGCATCTCTACCGCTTTTTTTTGTTACTCGATTTTGAGATTTGCACAACTGTCACGCACATTTTTAAATTATAATTCAGATCTTGTCACTTATTTAATCTTGGCCAAGATATTTCTGGAAAGTGAATCTGTTGAAGTAGCTGTTTACTGAATCATCTGACCCCAGGGGCCGACAGTGTCAAGCCACAATGCAAGAAAACAGAAGTAACTACACTTTTCTCTCTCCTCTCAACTCTACGAAGAATATCTCTCTCTTCGTATCTCTCAAATCATTAATCTAATTTCTTGTACCTCTTTTACCTCTTTTACCTCTGTTTTGAACTGTGTTTCTATTTTGTGTATTGTGACGTCTGAATAAACGCTTATCATATCTTATCTTATCTTATCATCATCATCATCATCATCATCGGCAGCTTGTTCCCCCACTGCTGGATATAAGCCTCCTCCTTTTTGTGCCAACTTTTCCGGTTTTGTTCCAATCGAAGACAGGATTCAACTGTCTAGCTCTGGCCTCCGATTCTCGCGCTATCGAGATCATCTCCCCAGTCGAGATATCGGTTTTGATGCGGCCTAAATCCGTCGAAAACGATCTTGATTTATATTTATTTTAATCGAAAACGGGTCGAAATATCTCGGTTGGACGAAAACTCGAAAGGCTAGTCCTAAGAATAGCTTTTTCTTGTTCTTGATAGAGATTTCGGTATCTCAAAATCGCTATTTCGACCATGGACATGATCTCGCTAGCGCCAGCATTGCCCCCCTGTCCCGTAGTTACTCCCGGAGTGACTTTTTATGAATAAAGAGATTATTACACTACGCTGTCGGCAGGGCCCTGTCTGACTCACTGTCTTTTTCTAGTCGTTCCATCATGAGTGAGACGTCTATACAAATCGTGCCCTGCCGACAGCGTAATGTAATAAGCTGTTAAAGTGTGAAAGGTTCTCAATAAGCCTTATTGAACAGATAGATGACAGGTGCTTCTGCCGCAAAGAACTTACCGCGAACCTTTTAGGCTGGCCCTAAGACGCTTTTTTTTTTCTTTTCATAATTATTATTTTATTACTTGCAGCTCGTAGAATAAATGTACTTTTTGCAAAGTAACTCTACTGTAGATCCGTTTCCTGTGCCTCTGCCGTTTAAACTGGCAGTTAATCCGTTGTCAATATCCGGTATCTGTCGGGCGATCAAGTTATTGCTTATTAGTTTAGATTGAGAGCTCAGTTAAGGACCGTGTTTCGTAATACCCTCTGCCTCTCCTCACAGATTGCTTCTCAACAAAAGTTTCGCTTAAAAGTTGGCTCTCAATTCCCGAGCGAGAGTAGAGTTATCTTTAAGTGTCAGTCAAACATTGGTAAGTAAGTAAATAAAAATATTTCTGCCTTTTGTTTTAAATATGCTACATTTTTTTTTATTCGAATCAAAGTCGACTTTATTTATACAGGTGTAACAGAAAGGGGTGAAGAGTTTTTCACTCCACCATACAGATCAGCTGAGCGCTAGGCCCGAAATGTACTGGTTTAATAAAAATAAAGTTGCTCTGATCAAGTCGATCCCATAGTGAAAGTTGTTCAGAATGATGTCCCTAACAACCCTCTTTCGGCTTATACACCCCTTTCTGTTACACCCTGTATTTAAGTAAGTATTTATACAATTTTTATCTGGAAATAGGCAGTTACTGACCTTGGAACTCAATTTCTGCATATTATCTAGATATACAACGATGTTGCCACCATGCAATCTGTTATTTATACCCTGACGCATAAAAACTAAAATGTAAAACACAATCCTATACTTAGGTCATTTTGCAATGCACGAGCGATATTGATTACAGCTATCCTTTTCTCAACGTTGAAGAAAAGGCCTACTTTGTTCGCTGTTTCGCTCACTCGCGCGGGATAAACTTCTGAACACTTTTCATTTCGGCTCCGACCAAGCCCGGAGGAGGGTCAGCAGAAAAGTTTCGTAATTAATTAAAAGAATACGAGGGGCCAATAAAATTTTAGCGTTATCTAATACTTTGGGAACAATAAACATTAACCAAATTGTATGTTTTGTGATTTAGAGTGGGGCAGTTTTTTTTATTGGTCAGATTTCAGATTTCAGATTTGTTTATTTGCATATGATGTTTTGGTATTACATAAGTTCTTAAAATAATATTATATGTCATTTTATTCCTTAATCAACTATATTATATAGCATGCAAATATTTTATTGTAGAAAGTAGAAGGTATATACATAAGGTCTGCAATATTACTTTTTAATTCTTAATGAGAAAAAACTCCTGCAGTGTGTAAAAATTATGCTGCAGTAGCCATGAGAACAGCTTGCGTTTAAAAAGATTAAGTGGGAGATGTTTTAAGTCGTTAGGCACTTTATTATATATTTTTACACCCATTGCGTAACAATTATTTTGGTACCTTGCTGTCCGTGGCATATGATCTAGTGAAGTGAATTATAATCGAGTATTTTTTAGATGATGACGGTTACATATACAGAGTTATTTTAGCCATATGCATACGATATTATAATCATAATGCTCTTCAACCGTGGTGATTGTTACTGCTAAGGCGTCGATCGTGTGCCTTGCTCAAGAAAAATACTTTAGTCTTAACTCAACTACAAAACAAATACTTACATATTTTATTTATACTGTTAAAGAAAAAATGTACAAAGGTGAGGTCGAAAAATAGATTTATTCCAGCAAATTTATATATGCATGGATACGCTGTGTAACAAAAAAAAACTATCATGGATCCGTTGGCACAGTCCGATTATTATGCCAACGCTACAAGTTTAATTTCTGTCGCGCTCGGTTCAATTCAAATCAATTTGAGCCCTCAAATTTAATATGCTGATGTTAACATCGACAGTAGCGGCAGTTGCTTCGCTTAACCCCTTCTCCCCCTTGCGGCAGTTGCCGTGACATTTGCCGCGAGGGGGGGGGGAGCATCCGTGTGTTATGGTAATTCTAGAAGGGGTTTGGTTGACGCACATGTGACTGCGAGTTTGTTTCGTCGCTCCGTTTTTTTGTGGTTCCGATCAAAAAAATACCCTTGTAGCATGACTACGTTGCCCGTCTGTCCGTCCGTCCGTCCGTCTGTCTGTCTGTCTGTCTGGCTGTCCGTCTATCAAGACCTTTTATATCGGGAAAGTGTGGACGTATCAAGCTAAATTTATATCATTGCTCAGGTCAATGGTCCCTTAAAGCTCTGAAAAAATCAACGGAATCGAACGCTACGACGCTACGTTATGCTGTATGTAACATCGTTGATATTCATAGTAATCGCAATGGACCCAAAATCTATAGCTTACTTCCCGTTGGCCTACAATCATGAAATTTGGAACAAAGCAAGGCCATATAGCACAAGTAAAGGGCAAGATCTGAAAATGGATGACGTCATACTTTATTTTTTTATGTAGAAACCTTATTACACAATCTCCAACTGTTATCTCACTTTAAAGTTTTTTTCAGTACAAAAAGTGTTACTTGAAGCTCTATTATCTCAGCTTCGAAGTGGGTTACGTAATGCTTCCTCTTTAAATATAATACATTGTGATACTGCTACCAAATAATGCTAAAGATATCGGTGACCGCGAATTAAAAAAAATACACTCAATGGTCCATAGTAGGTTACCCAAACCCCTTTACCTCTAAGTAATGTGAATATCATGGATGTATAGGTTATTGAAAATGAAAATTCACGTAAGCCTTGCCTGTCCGTCCTCCGTCCGTCAACGGGATGTATACTTTGAACCACAAATATTCCATACAGGGAAGGGAATTTATGTACTTTCTCTATTCTATTGTTATTTTTATTATATTGTTATTACGTTATTATTATTGTTATTTTATGTACTTTTTATAATACGTGCGGAACCAATCCTTCGCAGGAGAATCCGACTCGCAATTAACCGATAATTATCTCCTATTTTATATTTCTCCAAAGAAATAAACAAAAATTAGTCAGCATGCCCGAATCAATTAACTAAAAGATCTTAACTACATCGCTAGACGCAATCCTGTTTGGCTAATGGGCCGTTCCGACGAGTCCACTTCATGGACCATTTAGCCCTAAAACTGTATCTTTAGGGGCCATATTCCCAAAACTCCAGGCAAACGGGAATGTCGATGGATTAAACAGCCCTTTTTGTTGTTGTTTTTTTGGTCATTGGGGTGCGTTCGGTTGTTGGGCTACGGGATGTTTGGAAAATTAGTGCAAAATGTAAGTAATAATTATATGTATTGTGCACATGGGTCTACTCCTGCTCAGCAATCCACCTGTCTCATCCCCATTTGGTTTGCTGGAAGATCTCTTATTAGAGATAAGCTGGCCTTTGTACACGTTTTCTATGTTTTTTACTGTCCTATGTAACTGTTTGTGTGCAATAAAGAAATTATGAAATATGAAAAATGCGTCACCATCGAGAAGATTATCTATTTATGTTTCCGTACTGTTATTGCCAAAAAATAAACAAGGGGAGAAAAGAGGCCTCTGCCCAGGAGTAGGAGCTAGTAATACTTAAAACATAATAAAAAAAAAACGCGTGTAGCACCGTACACGTGTTAGAAGTAAAACTTCTGTAGCTAGATCATTAAGTGGTACCTATACTATACACCTATACCTACCTATACTAAAATAGATTTAAATTTCCAATTTTGAGATCCAATCTCTGCTTCAAGTTACTTTTAAGTTTCAGACGTCCGATTATTTGAAATTATTTTATACTTGTACTTACTTTTACGTAATACGTCATGTCATTTATTTCCCACCATTCCTTATCTACAATTTGTCGCGCTCGTGGTGATATACTTAACTCATTCAATAGTGTCACTACGTCACTACTATTTGCATCTCGCTCAGATTATATACCATCTGACGTCACGTCTTTAAGCCGTCTCGCTCAAATGTATGCATTGCTTTGCTTGTTTTAGAAATCCATATCGACCCGTGTGACATTGATGAAACTCTTTTCTTACAAACTGTATGGATCGCATCGCACAGCTGTCAAACATAAGTTCCGGTTCCAACAAAGAGGTTGAACGAAGTAGTTTGAGTCATGTCAGGCGGCGGCGGCGGCGCCATCTTGGCCATACCGGAAATCAAGAACTCGTGGAAGAATGCTTAAAATAATTTTTATTTGTTAACGTTTCATCAGGTTTTTCTCTCACTAATTAACATTCTTTATTGTACGAATGTATTATTTATTATCTTATCTGATTAGTTAAAAACCGTATTGAAAATAGTTGCGGTTTTAAAAGTCTTCAGCCGACCCTGACGTCACCGATTCCAATTTCCGTTACATTTCTTAGCCACTCGTGATAGCACCCGGCTAGTAGCGATTGAAAAGCAAATATATGAATAACCCACAGTTGAGAGGTTAAATAAATTTTACCCCCGTGCCCCAAGAAGTTTTACTTCAAAAAGGTTTCCGTAACCCACGGGTGCCAACGAGACCAGCGCACGGGCATTCATATACCAACGTGCACTTCACCTAATAAAATCTTTCAATAAAAAGGCTTCGAAAAAAGGGCAAAACCAGTACATAGCAGAAAAGCAATATTTCTAAATAAATTACGGAGGCCAACAGTTGGCACCCCTGCCGCCGTAACTCAACTCGACCAGTGAACCGTCTCCGAGCAAACTGTAGTACCTAACTGATTTATTTCAAAATCGATTTAGTGACGTGATTATCGGGGATGAGTTATTGGTTAAACGTGGGTATGGACTGTGTCTTTGCTACCCCGTCTAGCGAGACGATAGACATTTTAATTAAGTCTGAAATTTAAAATAGAATAAGGTTAATTCTCAATTATTATGTGACAATGTCATAATAGTAGTTTATGAAACTGTTGCATAATGAGGGGTATTAAAACACGAGTGGGTGTTTAAACACCGAGCTGTATATGCGAGGTTTTTAATAGTATCCCACGAGAGTTTTAATACCTAGTTATGTGCAGTTTCATACACTACTTTGTCTACTCTCATACTTAAATGTCTCTCCTACAAAAATCAAAGTTAAAACGCAACAATATTTCCACATAAATCAGTGCTTAGACACAACAAAACGTTGTCACGTCACGTTGACGTTTTGTTGCCGCCAAAACCCAGCATCACAGCGCATGCGCGGAGCATGGGCCACAGTATGAAACCTCAGATCAATGAACCCCTATGTATCTTCCCGCCTCCAAGTACTTATCAAACACTGAGTGGCTGTTTGGTTGTCAACTATGGTTTAAAAAAACTTTCCAATGATAAAGACTATCAAACACCTTGGCTGTACGGTTTCAAAACCCTTGCCTTTCCCAAAAGTATAATAAGTATAATAATAAGATTAGTTTTGTTCGAGAAGTGGTGTTATTTTTTATTTTTTTAAATTGATAACTGTATTGCGTTTATAAATTACGTGAATTTGAATTCAAGTTTGTAATTTGAACTTTATGACATGAGAGTAGATAAAATAATAAATAAACGTAGCCCATTAATGTCCCCACCAAGGGGCACACGCCTTTACCCGGATACTAGTAAAATTGAGCCATATTTCATTACACTGGCTCAGTGCGGGTTGGTGGAGAGCTAGTAGTCACCGACTGTCAGAAGTTATACAGCTCTCTATTAGGGCCTCCGACACAGCTTTACGGCAGTGTCATAATAGTTTTAGTTAGATAATTAGTTTTTTTTTTATAAATTTAAATTAAATGTCACTAGAGATTGACTGTGTAATTTTATCAACAATCAATAATTACGATCAAATCGTCGAAGAATGGCGACAGTTTTTATTTAGTATTTAATAGTTTTCTAGATTTTAATGTTCCGTGGAAAATAATTAACCATCCTTAGTTCCGAGTTATCAAATATCGGTACTTAGTCAATAAAATAAAATGTATAATTTCTAATGCAATTTGATTTTTGCCATGAGATTCCCGACTTCTAGTAGTAATTTTACATTTATTTTCACGCGAATAGGAGCATGTATTTATAGAGAGTATTTTTTCAATCAAACCAAGGCACGATGGAACCTAAGGAACAAAAGGAACCTATTGAATATTTTGTAGATTACGTAGTTTCATGTCGTCATGTTTTTGAAATTTCATAACTACTGCGTTTTGCCACGAAACAGTCACAGTAGCGCTAAACCTTTTTTAAATTTATTAACATGTGCCATGGGGGAATGTGGGAAGAGAACGGACGGGGAAATAGTATAAAAATGTTGAGGATTATTGTTTTTATGGCGGTAGGAAGTTAGCAAATGCTTTTGGGACAACTATACCTACTTTACTAATGGAGTGTTTAAAGTTTAAACGTCTCTGGCTGGCTTAACAAGAGTCCTACCCTTGAAGTTGGAATTACATTATTTTTTGTGATTATTATGTGTTTTACCAAGCACGTGTCTGATAGACATGCACATGTATTAGTAGCCCTATCACAGGCTTACAAAGCCCTACGGTGACTGCATTTGTTATATTTATACATTGCTTCTTGCCTTACACTAGGATACCCTGTGTCACATTTAGGTAGGTTTAGTTAGTCTTAGTTCTGGAGTGCTAGAATTCCTATCACTAGCCTCCGCTGTCCGTGCATGTGTCTGTCCGTCGACGGGCTCTACCTCATAAACCGCAACAGGTAGAGAGTTGAAAGTTTCACAGATTGAATATTTCTGTTGCCGCTATTCACCAAATAATGAACTACGCGCAATTTAAAAAAAATAAAGAAGTCCTATACGAAAGAAGCGTTCTTTTCTTAGCGTTTTTAGGGTTCCGATCCTTACAAGGAAAAACCCATAATTAACAACATTTTGTTGTCCGTTCATCCGTCAGCCCATTTTTTATCGGGAACGCGTGGGTGGCGGGTATCAAGCTGAAATTGATATCAATTGCCTTAGGCCTGTGGTCTCTTAAAGCTGTGAAAAAAAAAACAGAATCGGTAAGGATAAATCAAAAACCAACATTAATTCACCATTCCCGGCCTGGATTCAAACCAGGCATTTCTCGCTACCTACTAAACCGTAGAAGTCGCTATAATACTGAGATATGTATTTATATAGCACAGTATTATAGGTTTACCGCACACTAAGGAAGCCCTTCGGTGAAGATACGTACCGCCCATAACTCACACACGCAAACCAGCTATAACTCACACAAGCAAACAAGCTTCATCTTAATTGCCCGAACGTGCCGCGCGTGTGGCGCCAAAATTTTCAGGTGCTGGTGTTGCCAGCAAATAGAAGGCAGGTTGCCTTACAACAACCTTACAACCGATAGAGAAGAACAGGACAGGAAGACAGGCAGAGAGAGAAATACAAGTTGCAGCAACAAATTGCAAGTCAGGTTGCATCGTGATGAGTAGAGCCCTTAACCAACTTGTGGCTCTGCCTATCACGCCAAATGGGAGTATTCAATAATTGTCTAATATTGGCAACACTGTGCTTTTGAAAACTTCTGTGGGAAAATCGATACATAGTCATTTAATTTCTATAATTAATAAAGTGCCAAATTTTTTGAGTGATTATTTAAAAGTCGGTTGAAAGAACACTACCTACCTTTCTCTTCTATATTAAAAAGTATTTGTATTTATGTATGTTTTATTTCCTATTTATATCCATGAATTCTGGTACCTATATATGTACGTATTTGTATGTAGTTTATATTATTATTATTATTATTATTATTTTTACTTATGTATTTGATGTTGTACACTTGGATCTACCTATTGTTGATTTATTAATCCTTTCCATCCTGGGTTTGCTGGAAGAAATCTCTCGATAGAGATAAACTCGCCTTTGTATATGTCATTTCCATTTTTAATTGTCATAATGTATTGATTTGTGTGCAATAAAGTATAAAGTAAAGTGCCACCTTGAGATCCACCGGCTTTGGTCCGGTTATCAAACTTTTTTTTAAATTCCGTATTTATCAAATATTTTTGCCCTGGCAACACCACCAGACATGTTTATTAATCCCGCCTCCGCCTCATTCGTCTAATAAATAACGTCCTAAGTACGAGAGTGTAATAATTTTGAGAAAATGGCCTACGGCTTTGCTTTACTGCAGTGATGGTTTCTTGACGATGCAGTGAGAATATCAAATATGACGATTCAACAGTACAGCTAACACATCAAATATAAAGATAATTCACCAAGTTAAAAAACCGACTTCATGATCTTTTACTTAGTCCTGTCCGCGTTATGCGAATGACGTCTGAGAATTCACAATATTACACAAAATAAACGAATATCGGTCCTTACAGCCAGAATTCATCTTCACAGAAAGGCAGGTAACCAAAATATGTAATTTTGGATACCTGGATGACAATATTCTCTATGTAGAAACCTTAGTACTGGACCGATTCCTGATTATCAGAGAATGAGACCAACCTGAAGGTCCAATTCATATTATAAAAAAAGAATTTTTGAAATCGGTACACATTTAATACCAATTTCGAGGTAACACACATAAAATAATATAAAAAAAATATAACATTACACCACCGAATTGATAACCCCCTCCTTTTTTGAAGTCCTTTAAAAATAACAGCTCACATTTAGCATATTATCTGTAAAGTTTCAAATGTAGTACCCAGAAAAGCAGTACTAAACAAATATCCAAGTGGCTCCATTATTTCTCCTTTCCACTTACGAAACAATCCGATTACATCCGACGCTCCTGGTAACATAAAACTGCTACGTATGATATTAAATTGTGTAAAACGTGGTCACAGTATAGAGCATTATGTCTCCTGAATAGCTGTCTTGGGAGTTGAGAGTTGTTGCTTTGGATAGTGGGCAACAGGTGAGATATGACCTAGCAAAAACCGGCCAAGTGCGAGTCGGACTCGCGCTCGAAGGGTTCCGTACCATTATCTATAAAAACGGCAAAAAAATTATATCTGTTATATGGGAGCCCCTTCAATATTTATTTAATTCTGTTTTTTAGTATTTTTTGTTAAAGCAGCGATAGAAATACATCATCTGTGAAAATTTAATTTGTCTACAACAAAGCCTCCAAAGCCTAACTTTCTTTGAAGGAAAACGAGCACTAAAGCGATGGTTGCTGAGCAAAAACTACCATGACACCGAAGAAATACTGACGATAATTACATAAACCGCGAGCAACATATCTATTTTTTACATTATTTATCATTATATTATTTGTTATTATTAATTTTACTCATAATTCATAATTTCTTTATTGCACACAATTAATTGCAATGACAGAAAGTAAATAAAAACAGTGTACAAAGGCGAGCTTATCTCTAAAAAGAGATCTCTTCCAGCAAACCAAGTTCCGCTGAGAGAGTTTGATATATCAGCAAGGGTAGACCTTTGTGTGCAACAATATACCTACGAGTACCTACAAAGCTAGAATATATCTCATTTGTCTGCATGCATTATGTCCACTAATTTATAGAAGAACAATTAAAAGCTTATTTTTAAAAGTTTACTTTGCTGTAAATGTCTAGGTACCTACAATCATGTTTACTTACTTTACATACCTATTCCACTCCGAGCAGTAAACAGGTCAGAATGGGATCCCACGAAACAGGATTTTCCTAGTGTGGGAACCATGGAAACAATTAAGTTTGACATATCAGTCAATCACAATTAAGTTTGATAAGAGGTTTATTTTTTAAGCCACGTAAGTCGCATGCACCCAGACAAAAGGGCGAAAATCGCCACTGACTGGGTGCCACAGGACGCATACCGGCGTAGAGGCAGGCCTAAACGGAGATGGCGGGACGACCTCGACAAGTTTTTGCCGGGGTGGCCGGAGGTGGCACAGACCAGAGAAGTGTGGACGAAAGAGGGGGAGGCCTTTGCCCAGCAGTGGGACACTTTAATGGCTAAATAAAAAAATAAAAAAGAGGTTTATATTTAAAATTATTTTTAACTTTTTACTTTAAGAGGCCCGACGGAATGACACTCATTCCGTGGCAGCATGGGAAGTCGTTGGTATGGGATGCAACGTGTGTTGACACACTAGCGCCATCCTATTTACCAGCGACTTCTTCCAAGGCCGGTGCCGCGGCGGACTCTGCAGAGGGTTTGAAACGGCACAAATATGACCCCGACCTTGGGGATATTTGTGCCGTTTGGCGTAGAGACCCTCGGGCCGTGGGGGACCGACGCTCGGCGAGTCTTTAAGGAGGTTGCAAAGAGACTCGTCGAAGCGTCAGGTGATTCTAGAGCTGGCACCTACCTCGCTCAGCGAATTAGCATAGCGATACAGCGAGGTAATGGTGCCAGTGCCAGACTGCCAGCATGTTGGGCACCCTGCCACTCGACGGCGGCGGTGACCTTAAGGATATTTTTTATTTAATTTAATTGTTTTTAGTAGTAAGTTAATTGTATATTTATTTATACTATAGTGTTAGATTGACATATTTTATACATTTTGACAGCTGCTAAATAGAATTAGGACGCTAATCGTAAACCGGCCCAGTGGCTTCTGAACAAAAGAGTCCAAGACTTTGACAGTGGGTATCAAGACATCAATTAATGTCTTTTGCAAGGGGATGAGAACTAAATTTCCCCTAATTTTAATGTATTTTTTTTCCTCTTCGGCCAGGAGAATGCCAATCTCTCGACTGAAAGGGGTTTTTGGTGCAAAAATAATTTATGCAGTATGTTGACGTAACCATCCCAAATGTTACTTGTGGATCTCAGGTATTCCAGCAACGTTCTATGTCTAGGCACAAAAGGATGCCTTGACCTAGTGCTTTCGTGTGTGGCCTGCATAATTCAACGTGAACACGGATTTAGGGTTCTCATACCTGCATGCGCAATTAGGTTGGGATTTGATCTAATCAGAAAAAGTATAAACCATTTCTAAGTAAACAAAATTGTTTCTTAAAAGAAATAAGAAATAAGAAATTTCTTTGCAAAGACAAGGGTAAAAAGGTTCGTAAATATCACATAAATAGAACGCTTTAATCAGCTTTTAAATTGTAGCATGCATTTTTTTGAGATTGTTCTCATTGAGTTTAGTCTTTTTATTTGTTTAAAAACAAAATGAAAAACAACAAAAGCCAAGATCGGTTTCATGTACGTTTAAAATTGAGAAATTCGTCAACAGAGTAAAAACAGGTTTGCAGAAGCCAATTTACGTTCAAAAGTGTTGAGCGGCAACGTTTTTATGTTATCTGGTATTTTGTTATAAACAATATATAAACAATAACATTATACGAGCAGGTAGATCAATCGCGGGCTCATACAGATTTTGTTACAATTCCGTACTATGTATTTTTTAACATACATTGCTTCTGGCGCCACACCAGGATACCCTGCGTCGTGGAAACTGGAAACAGCATCGCAAACATGTAAACAGCCAAGATCTTGGGATTTTTAAAAATCTTACCACTGTCGACGTGAAAAAGGCGTTTTTTAGGCTTCCGTACCCGAAGGGTGCCAAACGGGACCCTATTACTGAGACTTCGCTGTCCGTCTGTCTGTCTGTCTGTCTGTCACCAGGCTGTATCTCATGAAACGTGGTAGCTAGACAGTTGAAATTTTCACAGATGATGTATTTCTGTTGCTGCTATTACAAAAATACTTAAAACAAAATAAATTTAATATTAAGGGGGGCTCCCATACAACAAACGTGATTTTTATGCGGTTTTTTATAGATAATGGTACGGAACCCTTCGTGCGCGAGTCCGACTCGCACTTGGGCGGTTTTTTTACCTATCTTCCTACCTAAAAGCTGTATGGGTTTTATTCTCCCCCGGCCGGGATTCGAAACCGGGACCTTTCGCTTGGTAAATACAGAGGTCGTCACGTTTTGTGTAATTCTATTCATCTTATGTTACAAAGCTCTTCTATTACAAACGTTGCACGAATCAGACGTCAAATGAAAAATGCTGAAACAGAAAGCCAAACATCTCGTTAGCGGTAACACTTGAAATAAATAAAAGATATAAAACCTACGAGTAACCGGTATACTTACCTGTTTATTATATAAGTCTTAATTTTTAGGCACAAGCGACAAAATATCTTCCAACATGATATGAATAAATTCTAGTCTAGGGCTCAAAGTTTTTCAAACGATATCCTTTCAAGGCTTCGAATACCTACCTACATTTTCACAAATTAGCTGAAATTTTTAAAAATTTGCTGTGGAATTATAGTATTTTATGCAAAAGAATGAATTCCTCGTCCTTGTTTTATACGAAAACGATATCAAACATGCCCTAGAAGCAGAACTTTATCAGGAAGAATTTTTCGTTTGTGGCGCGGGTTGCGTGTTTGTATTGACCCTCACGGGCCTCTCAGGTCGAATCCGACTTTCCTCAATTTAGAAATATGAACGAACACATACACGTACTCCATAGCAGCGGCGATGGGCCAGCCCCTTGTCACGCAAAATGGAGTATTGAATCACTGATGGCTGAAAGTGGGCACAGTGCCACCCCGTATGGGAAAAGGCGTGACGCTATGTTATGTTATGTTTATGCACACGTACTGGCTGTGGTAGAAACTTTAGGCTTCTTTCTTCTTCTTCTTTTTATAATGGCGTCCTAACCTCTTTTGAGGTTAGTTTTGCCAGTGTCAAGTGGTCAGGTTCTCATTTGAGAACCTGGAAATTATAATGTCTTGAGATGATGATGATGATTTGTCGCTCGTTTGCACTACCCAGGGAGGACGTGAAGGGCTGTGGGTTCCAAGTAATTCCTTCGGACGTGAGCGACTGCCTCCCCTAGGCTTCTTTCACTAAGTGCACAAAAATAGACATTTTGTTCTAGACCGAAACCCCACTACAAGTGTGAAACTCACTAGACCACAGACGACTTTACTATACTTACTCTTGATTTAAAATATCACTGAAATATCTCTGGATAATAAAATAGTTGAATCGTCACGTCATATCGTTTCAAGTGACACAAAATAATTGCCATCGAGTCGACAAACGCGAGCAGAAACAAATCACGAGTTAATTTCCCGAGTTCGCAGATTCCGCTGCCGTTTCCAATATAATTTGCACAAATATGAGAGCGATCTGGGACTTTATTGAATTGGCATCGCACGTCAAAAGAACCGTTTTTGCCGTTAATGAATCGGATTATGTGCTGGTAGGAACCGATTCTCGTAATCTTTATTGGCTCGATGGCTATGGGTGGAATCTTTTTAGGGTTCCGTACCCAAAAGGTAAAAAAACGGGACCCTATTACAACAAATACTAAAAAACCTAATAATATTAATATTTAAGCGGTCTTCCATACAATAAACATAATTTTTTGTCATAGATAAATGGTACTTCATGCGCGATTCCGACTCGCACTTGGCCGGTTTTTTATATAACTTCATTTGATTAGCCTAATAGCAATAAAAAAATGTGTGTCATGTGTTTTGGCCTCGGAATAGGTTAAGGCTCGAACTTTGATAAGCAGTGGAACACCACTGTAGGTTAACTAAAAAAAAGTTAAATTTGTATGAAAAATAATAATCCAACTGTATCTCTCCACCATGTTATGTATTTATGTTGAAAAAAGCCGTGACGCTAAGGCCTTATTCAATTCAATTCTATTCAATTCAATTCAATTTGTTTATTGCAATAAATTACATGTTTGATGTAGGTTTTACATTTCGCATCACAATTTAAGTAGGTACTTACTATGTAATTTTACCCATAGGGTGTAGCAATTTAGAATAAAATAGTATTTACATGAAAGAATATTATGTACACATTACAAATAGTATCATTATCGTTAAGCCCTGTGTACCAGTTATGTATATGTACTCGATTCTTTGTGTAAAATTACATTATGAATTCGCCATTATAGAGACTATTTGAAACAGGCCGTACGTGTTATATCTGATGAAAGATATATTAGACACGCAAGTTTGATTTTAAAACCTAACTTACCACAGTGTCATGTTATTTGCATGTAGAATGTTTAGCCGATTCAATTTGGTTTGTAATTTTTGGTACATTACCAGAATTGAACTCTTGCTAACGGCGGCATCGTAAAATTGCAAGTAAATCTGTAATGAAGTTTGTTTAAAGTCTATGACGATCAAGTTTATTGTTGGCAGTTTTGCACAGATTGCAGATATAGCATGACATAGAAGAGTGTGACGCCAGGCTTGTGGCCTGTCAAGTCAAAATAGATACTTTTTATGAACTGTCAAAACTGAACTTTTGTTCCTGAGTTCTATGAAATAACAACAGAATGACGTCATGGAAGAGTGCCATCAAATGCTGTCTTTTTTTTTTGCACAAAATTGACTTTGTAAAATATATCTGCTGGAAATATACAATTCTGAGAATTTCAAGCCATTTTGTACATAATGCTTCAACTTAGGACTTGTTCCTAGATTTATTGGATTACCTTGGCCACACACAAGCCTATTTTACCAGATATGTCTTTGTATGATGATTACCTTTGTGGCGAGCTCTGTGGCATTGCAAGCAGTAGGTCCCGGGTTAGAATCCTGGCAGGGAAAATAATAGAAAAAGCCCCGGGACTGGGATATTAATTTCAAAAATTTCAAGATATTTATTTTCCAAAAAAAAAAACATTGACAGATATAGCTCAAACAGTGGCTCCCACACTAGGCCTGTTTCGTGAATGCCGTTAACAAATTATAAAAACATGAAGTTACATTTTTATATAGAACAGACAAAATTCACTAAAACACAAAATAATTAAGTAGCAACAACATGAACAATTATCTGGGCAGTACACCCGTTATAAAAATTATTAAAAAAGAAGAGTAGGTATATCAAAAACAAACTTATTTCTATAAGTTTGTTTTTGATAAGTACTTATTTATTTTATATTATTTAGTTTGCAAGATGCCCTAAATATAGGGATGTTAACAAAAAGATGGTGTCTCGCCGATTCGAGGAAATGGATGATGAAACAATAATATTTATAGTTACTAAGTGGTTTACTTGAGAATATCCAACCGATGAACAGAAAATGGCGATATCACATAAATGGCGATATCACATAAATGGGAATCGACTTCACTATTCGATTCCCTTACTTTAGTCCTCTCTCGCACAGTCGAGGCACGTCCACATTTTTACCGTTGTATGATTTTGTTCACGTAAGATGCCAAAGCTTTGTAAGCGATAAACTGTGCTAGCATCAATTTTTGTTTCGACCGCTCTAGATAGAGGTAGCATCAAGTTTTTCCCTCTCTTTTTCACTCTGCTGAACTTTATCGAAATACAGGGTCTAACAGAAAGGGGTGTACAAGCCGAAAGAGGGATATCATTCTGAACAACTTTCACTATGGGAGTGACTTGATCAGAGTAACTTTATTTTTCACTCCACCATACAGATCAGCTGAGCGCTAGGCCCGAAATGTACTGAGTTAATAAAAATAAAGTTGCTCTGATCAAGTCGGTCCCATAGTGAAAGTTGTTCTGTTCAAAATGATGTCCCTAATGACCCTCTTTCGGCTTGTACACCCCTTTCTGTTACACCCTGTATATCGAATAATATTTTTCTATTCGTTTGGTTATTAAAAAGCTTGCTTCGCCACGTTGCTTAGACATTACCACAGCTTGTTTCAAGATAAAGTATTTGTTTACATTATCATGTGCTAAATAACTATTGACTTGGCTAATACAATTTATTAGTTTGGAAGTAGAAATTTTTCAAAACTATTGAGAACAAGATAACTTCCTCTCTCTTTCGTGATAGATATTGTATGCACGTATTTATGTAGTTAGGTGTATTTATTTGCATATTGTGTATTTATTTAGTATTTTTGGTATAGGTACCTAATATATTATGTTTGAAGTATATTTATTTAGTCATTTGTTGTGCACTGACTTCCCTCTCTGTATCTGTTTTTTCCTGTCATGTCTAGGTTTGCTGGAAGAAATCTATTTTTAGAGATAAGCTAGCCTTTGTACATACATAAAGTTTAAATGAAATGAAATGAAATGAAGATAAGGTATGGCGGAGGCATAATGAGATGATATAATGATATAATGTTTATTGACACAAAAAAATAAGTATACATAATAGTTTTACAAAGGTGCTATTTCAAAGGATGCTAGATTAGATTTCACATTAAAAACATTGTAGCATGATACGCTGAGCGGCGTAAGACCCATTATTTCAAATACAAATAAAAATTCTAGCTTCTAAATAAATGAAGTTAGGATAACAATATTATAATATAACTATTAGTCAATGGATATTCAAGCAAAACTTATTAATTATATAAGTATTTAATAATTTAGTAAATTACACAAAATGAGGTGAAAAGTTCAAAAAATATTGTTTAGAAAGTGAAAAATAGTGCTTCTTTAGTCGGTTTTTAGGGTTCCGTACCCGAAGGGTGCCAAACGGGACCCTATTACTGAGACTTCGCTGTCTGTCCGGCCGTCCGTCCGTCCGTCGGTCTGTCACCAGGCTGTATCTCATGAACCGTGGTAGCTAGACAGTTGAAATTTTCACAGATGATGTATTTCTGTTGCCGCTATAACAACAAATACTAAAAAATAAAAGAAATTTCATATTAAGGGGGGCTCCCATACAACAAACGTGATTTTTTGCTCATTTTTGCTCTATATTGATAATGGTAGCAGGTATACGCTTAAAATGTTGACAATATATTGAGTATATTATTTACTTAATATATGAATAATTAAATTAAAATTAAATTAATATTTAGGAGGGGCTCCCATACAACATGTTTTTTTTTTTGCGGTTCTTTATAGATAATGGTACGGAACCCTTCGTGCGCGAGTCCGACTCGCACTTGGCCGGTTATTGAAGATTTTGTGACGGATATTTATTCGTAATACAAGGTGTAAATGAATTAACGGAAAATGAGAAACGATTTTGTTTGGGACATCCTACTGAGCAACTTTATTTTTCACTTCCCAGTACATTTTAGCCTGAGTAGATCAGCTGATTTGTATGGAGAAGTGAAAAATAAAGTTGCTGTGATCAAATCGGTTTCTTAGTGAAAGTTGCTCAAACTCAAACTCAAACTCAACTCAGAAGGATGTCCCAAACAAAGTAGTTTCTCATTTTGCGATAATTCATTTACACTTTGTATATTAATTGCACTATAAGATACTGAGGTACTTACATAAATAACGAAACATGTAGAATAGCGAGCGTATAACGAGTCAAAAAATGTCTACATTTGTTTAACTTTGAGAATTATAAAAATAACATAGCCCATTATTCATTTTTTCGAAAGCTTTCCCGCAAACTACATTACCTACATTACATTCAGTCCAATTATTCAGGGCATGTCCCGTCCCGCCCACTACACAACTGCATCTAGTACGCGACTCGTAAGAAAGAAACTAATTCCTTAACGTGTATAAAACTTTATTCGTTTAACTTTTGCGGCAGTCCTCCGCTTCACTCGGGCTCGTTTCGCTGTGTCACAGTGGCATTTGGTTAATGTTGCATTAATAGTTCAGTAGCAGAATATTTAGCTAGCCAACTTTGTAAAAAGTGGAATCCCAACAAAACATGCATATGCATATACAAAAACGCCAGTCTCGCAGCCTGCGCAGTTTATTCTACCGTAAAAAGTTGTGAGATCTAATTTTAAACCAAGTCGGTTAATTTAACCAGTATCTGTGTATGGTAGAATCTTTCCAACAACTTTATTATAGTATACTGTTAAGTACCTACCTAATTAGTTAACTAATAACATTTATAGTGATCGGATCAATATAAGACATCTTTATTTCTTCAATAATAATTAGAATGACTTGGCAATCGCACGTAGAAAAGTTGTCGACTATAGGACCGTGTGTGCAACGTAATTTACCTATTGCTCTCGCTCCGAAATAATTCGTTGTTTTCTTATTAGTTAAGTTTATCTTTATTTAGAGATATGTTGTGTTGAGTAATAATATTCATTTGTGCTCTGGGTGCTATAGAGTGGTCAGTTAAACGCGATTGCCAAGTTATTCTAATTATTATTGAAGAAATAAAGATGTCTTATATTGATCCGATCACTATAAATGTTATTAGTTAACTAATTAGGTAGGTACTTAACAGTATACGATAATAAAGTTGTTGGAAAGATTCTACCATACACAGATACTGGTTAAATTAACCGACTTGGTTTAAAATTAGATCTCACAACTTTTTACGGTAGAATAAACTGCGCAGGCTGCGAGACTGGCGTTTTTGTATATGCATATGCATGTTTTGTTGGGATCTCATTTCTTTTTGTAAGGAACTTTCCTTTTTTTCTTTTCGGGTACTATTTCTTGTGCGTTAGCTACCGACTTTCTCAAAGCCCACTCCCTATCTCTATGGGCTCTTCTCTGTGGCTTTGATGTTACGATTTGTGACAAGTCTGGGCGGTGAATTATATAAATATAAATCATACCTCAAACCAAACCATACCGCGATTCAGGAAATGCACACCTACACTCAGAGAAAAATCGGCTGACAAAGCGACAATAAATGCATTGTTAGAAATTTATTGTTACCACACGTAAGTGCATCGTCGCTGCAGCTATAGGCCCATAGTGCCTGTGACATCTTTTTTATTGTTGAAATTGTTTTTTTATTTCAGCTAAAGACACGTAGATACGGTAACTATGTTAAAAATATTTAAACGGGATAACTACGGCACGTTGCCAACTTATCACCTATTATGAAGTGATGTTGTAGCAAAGTTTAATCTATCAAAATAGGCGTTGTTACTATGGCTAGTTGTGTTATTGATACGGCTAAGTGTGTTTTTGATGCGGCAGTAGCTCAAAGTACTTGTTCGTCGCAAGCGCAAACCTTTTCTCTGACTCTGCCAGTTTCAACGTGAATTTCGTGCAAAGAACACCTGTGTTTGTGCTCGTGCCGTCGTCGTGCGTGAAGAAATATGGATTTGCAGAAAATTTAAGCACCAAGCAGTCATCAGCTAATTTGTATGGAGAAGTGGAAAATAAAGATGCTCCGATCAAATCGGTTTCACAGTAAAAGTTGTCAGGATAATGTCTCCTACTCCCCAAAAAGTGTTTTCACTTGATACACCAAACACTCGGTATTAAATATTTTGTTCTTTGTTGTAATCCTAGTGTGACTCGAGTAGAGATTAATATACCATACTTTTGATAGAAATGTCTTCGTTTTTTTATTTTAGGATTCTCAAATACCGCTATCCTCTTTATCGTATCTTGTGCTACCCGAGTAATGTAACATTGTAGGTTTTGATCCCTTCACTTTGTAAATGGTACACTGAAAAAATTATATATTCCCCGAAGCTTCTGTGCCTTTATTATTAGAGGTATGCGTACTTTGACCGGAGTTCTCTATGTATGCACCATACGCATGTATGGTGTTTGGTGTACAAAATAAGCATATTTCAGGGTACGCATGCTCCTGGAATAATAGGCAGTAGCTTCGTGGAGTATATAATTTTTGTTCATGGTGTACCATTAACAAAGTGCAGGTATCCAGATCAACAATGTTACTTTGCTAGAGTAGCAAAATACTTTGTCATCGGAACAAAGCAGATTTGATACTGTAGCTAAGGGAAATTAGACGTAGGGACAATATACTTTGATATGATAGTTAAAGAAATTTGTCATGGGAACAAAAGGACATGAAATCCTATTGTGACATGAACAATTTTAGCATTGTAATTTCAACAGTTGTTTTATTGCTGTTACATCAATGTTGGTAAATTTGTTGCATTAGCAATTGAAGAGTAACAATAAAAACGTTGTCTTCATTACTATGCACCTTTGACGACTGTCCAGCATCAAAGCTTTTTTGTAGCAATGGCAATATTTTTTTGAGAGTGTAGCGACATCTAATGGGGAATAGCGATATTAGACAATATTGTAACCGCTTTATTAGGGTTCCGTACCCGAAGGGTGCCAAACGGGACCCTATTACTGAGACTTCGCTGTCCGTCTGTCCGTCCGTCCGTCCGTCTGTCACCAGGCTGTATCTCATGAACCGTGGTAGCTAGACAGTTAAAATTTTCACAGATGATGTATTTCTGTTGCCGCTATAACAACAAAAATACTAAAAATCAAAAGAAATTTAATATTAAGGGGGGCTCCCATACAACAAACGTGATTTTTTTGCTCGTTTTTGCTCGATATTGATAATGGTAGCAGGTAGACGCTTAAAGTGTTCACAATATATTGAGTATATTATTTATTTAAAAAATAAATAATTAAATTAAAATTAAATTAATATTTAGAGGGGCTCCCATACATTTTTTTTTGCGGTTTTTTATAGATAATGGCACGGAACCCTTCGTGCGCGAGTCCGACTCGCACTTGGCCGGTTATTTAAATCATAGCTGGAACCAAACCATACCGCGATTCAAGATACACATAGCGACTAGCGACATCTAATGGGGAATAGCGATGAATCGAAGTAGTCGTGTACTGAGCTTATTGATAATTAATATATTATGAAATTGGGGCTAAAATTGCGCAATGTTTGAGTTTTCCTTGGCTTTGCAGGCTAAACTCTAACCATGCTCAAAATTTTAAGCTTGTGGGTTCGCTAGAAGTAACCTTTAGAGTTTTCATGATCGTGAATCAGTGAGTCAGTGAGTGTCAAAATTGAGGAACTTTGAATTGCTGTACCTTCAACTCTACTGGTTCAAATTTATTGAAATTTTGAGAATATGTCTTATGACATGGTGCCTTTTAGCCGCCGGGAATTCAGGTTTCTATCTTTATCCACAACGGAGTAACAGGTAGGTCAAATATGCTCTGAATGGCTTCCTGTAAAGGATGTTACTGCTGCGCCCGTATGTTTTGCTTTTTGCTCGACTTGGCTTGGGGGCGCTGCCGCGCCCCCAGATTAATGTACTGGCTTAACGTGGTCACAACTCTGTCTCGGCAACTTGGGATAGGACGTGACGACATGTTCTTTTTGAAGTAAAACTTCTATTTTAACTATGCCAAGATGAAATGTAAGGTTTTTGTAAAGCTGAGACTGACATAACAAAAACGTTAAGTTCCTACCTATTGTTCGTTCTCTGTTGTGATATAAAGCTTTATTTGTATTTTACTGGAATGCCTTACATTGATACAATCTAGTAAAGTTTAAGTATAGTTTTAGATACTTGGCTTTGCTTGGTATTTCGCGGGTACAATTTCTGTCATATTCCTCAATTAAACACATGGATACCTAACCGGTTAACTGAGGATAGAAGGATCGCACTTTAACCAAATAGGAACGCGATAATTCCTTTCTAAAACATATCAGCTTTCCATTACCAAAAGTATGACAAAAAGTAAACAGCACCAAACGAAACGAACCCATCTCCACTCGGTCCCCGTTCGGTAACTAACCGAAATTCTATTACAGTACAAATCTTATTCAAATAAGTTGTTTTCTAGTAATAGTCTAGTTAGTGTATGTAAATTCAATATTCTCTAGTATAGTTCAACCCAATTAAAGTCGTCTGTAAATATTTATATCTGTAGTATGGCGTTGCGGTCGAAACTGTGGTTTTTAAGCGAAAGGTCCCGGGTTTGAACCCCGGTTGAGAAAGAACAAAAAAATCCCCATGTCTTGGACGCTTAATGTTTGTGATGTCGCTGTTTCTGGTTCGCACGACATACAAGGTGTAAATGAATTAACGCAAAATGAGAAACTAGTACTTTCTTAGTGACATGATTCTGAGAAACATTCATTAGAAAACCGATTTGATCTTACTAGAGATAAGCTCGCCTTTGTACACCTTTACTAGATATGTATTTTTGTCCTATAGTCTAATTTTCTGTGTGCAATAAAGAAATTATGAAATTATGAATTATGATCAGAGCAACTTTATTTTTTACTTCTCCATACAAATCAGCTGTCGCACTCTGCCCAAAATGTACCGGGAAGTGAAAAATAAAGTTGCCCTGATCAAATCGGTTTCATAATGAAAGTTGCCCAGAATGATGTCCCTAACAAAGTAGTTTCTCATTTTGCGTCAATACGTTTACACGTTGCATAGTGTGAGGCCAGCCAGAACATACAGACCCAATGCAGCCGTATAAACAACAAAGAAACAAGTGCAGAGCTCGTCTAAGCTGAAATGACGCGCCCCACTCCTTGGTTTTGTATTGGAAGTAAATACAAAACCAAGGAGTGGGGCGCGTCATTTCAGCTTAGACGAGCTCTAAATGTAAAACACATTATTTCGACAGCCTTCCACTAACCCGCACCACCGCACTGAGCCGTTGGCTGGCTCAATCAGGCTCGTGTCCGGCACAGAACAGATAATCTTAACAAAACATGCATATGCATATACAAAAACGCCAGTCTCGCAGCCTGCGCAGTTTATTCTACCGTAAAAAGTTGTGAGATCTAATTTTAAACCAAGTCGGTTAATTTAACCAGTATCTGTGTATGGTAGAATCTTTCCAACAACTTTATTATCGTATACTGTTAAGTACCTACCTAATTAGTTAACTAATAACATTTATAGTGATCGGATCAATATAAGACATCTTTATTTCTTCAATAATAATTAGAATGACTTGGCAATCGCACGTAGAAAAGTTGTCGACTATAGGACCGTGTGTGCAACGTAATTTACCTATTGCTCTCGCTCCGAAATAATTCGTTGTTTTCTTATTAGTTAAGTTTATCTTTATTTAGAGATATGTTGTGTTGAGTAATAATATTCATTTGTGCTCTGGGTGCTATAGAGTGGTCAGTTAAACGCGATTGCCAAGTTATTCTAATTATTATTGAAGAAATAAAGATGTCTTATATTGATCCGATCACTATAAATGTTATTAGTTAACTAATTAGGTAGGTACTTAACAGTATACGATAATAAAGTTGTTGGAAAGATTCTACCATACACAGATACTGGTTAAATTAACCGACTTGGTTTAAAATTAGATCTCACAACTTTTTACGGTAGAATAAACTGCGCAGGCTGCGAGACTGGCGTTTTTGTATATGCATATGCATGTTTTGTTGGGATCTCATTTCTTTTTGTAAGGAACTTTCCTTTTTTTCTTTTCGGGTACTATTTCTTGTGCGTTAGCTACCGACTTTCTCAAAGCCCACTCCCTATCTCTATGGGCTCTTCTCTGTGGCTTTGATGTTACGATTTGTGACAAGTCTGGGCGGTGAATTATATAAATATAAATCATACCTCAAACCAAACCATACCGCGATTCAGGAAATGCACACCTACACTCAGAGAAAAATCGGCTGACAAAGCGACAATAAATGCATTGTTAGAAATTTATTGTTACCACACGTAAGTGCATCGTCGCTGCAGCTATAGGCCCATAGTGCCTGTGACATCTTTTTTATTGTTGAAATTGTTTTTTTATTTCAGCTAAAGACACGTAGATACGGTAACTATGTTAAAAATATTTAAACGGGATAACTACGGCACGTTGCCAACTTATCACCTATTATGAAGTGATGTTGTAGCAAAGTTTAATCTATCAAAATAGGCGTTGTTACTATGGCTAGTTGTGTTATTGATACGGCTAAGTGTGTTTTTGATGCGGCAGTAGCTCAAAGTACTTGTTCGTCGCAAGCGCAAACCTTTTCTCTGACTCTGCCAGTTTCAACGTGAATTTCGTGCAAAGAACACCTGTGTTTGTGCTCGTGCCGTCGTCGTGCGTGAAGAAATATGGATTTGCAGAAAATTTAAGCACCAAGCAGTCATCAGCTAATTTGTATGGAGAAGTGGAAAATAAAGATGCTCCGATCAAATCGGTTTCACAGTAAAAGTTGTCAGGATAATGTCTCCTACTCCCCAAAAAGTGTTTTCACTTGATACACCAAACACTCGGTATTAAATATTTTGTTCTTTGTTGTAATCCTAGTGTGACTCGAGTAGAGATTAATATACCATACTTTTGATAGAAATGTCTTCGTTTTTTTATTTTAGGATTCTCAAATACCGCTATCCTCTTTATCGTATCTTGTGCTACCCGAGTAATGTAACATTGTAGGTTTTGATCCCTTCACTTTGTAAATGGTACACTGAAAAAATTATATATTCCCCGAAGCTTCTGTGCCTTTATTATTAGAGGTATGCGTACTTTGACCGGAGTTCTCTATGTATGCACCATACGCATGTATGGTGTTTGGTGTACAAAATAAGCATATTTCAGGGTACGCATGCTCCTGGAATAATAGGCAGTAGCTTCGTGGAGTATATAATTTTTGTTCATGGTGTACCATTAACAAAGTGCAGGTATCCAGATCAACAATGTTACTTTGCTAGAGTAGCAAAATACTTTGTCATCGGAACAAAGCAGATTTGATACTGTAGCTAAGGGAAATTAGACGTAGGGACAATATACTTTGATATGATAGTTAAAGAAATTTGTCATGGGAACAAAAGGACATGAAATCCTATTGTGACATGAACAATTTTAGCATTGTAATTTCAACAGTTGTTTTATTGCTGTTACATCAATGTTGGTAAATTTGTTGCATTAGCAATTGAAGAGTAACAATAAAAACGTTGTCTTCATTACTATGCACCTTTGACGACTGTCCAGCATCAAAGCTTTTTTGTAGCAATGGCAATATTTTTTTGAGAGTGTAGCGACATCTAATGGGGAATAGCGATATTAGACAATATTGTAACCGCTTTATTAGGGTTCCGTACCCGAAGGGTGCCAAACGGGACCCTATTACTGAGACTTCGCTGTCCGTCTGTCCGTCCGTCCGTCCGTCTGTCACCAGGCTGTATCTCATGAACCGTGGTAGCTAGACAGTTAAAATTTTCACAGATGATGTATTTCTGTTGCCGCTATAACAACAAAAATACTAAAAATCAAAAGAAATTTAATATTAAGGGGGGCTCCCATACAACAAACGTGATTTTTTTGCTCGTTTTTGCTCGATATTGATAATGGTAGCAGGTAGACGCTTAAAGTGTTCACAATATATTGAGTATATTATTTATTTAAAAAATAAATAATTAAATTAAAATTAAATTAATATTTAGAGGGGCTCCCATACATTTTTTTTTGCGGTTTTTTATAGATAATGGCACGGAACCCTTCGTGCGCGAGTCCGACTCGCACTTGGCCGGTTATTTAAATCATAGCTGGAACCAAACCATACCGCGATTCAAGATACACATAGCGACTAGCGACATCTAATGGGGAATAGCGATGAATCGAAGTAGTCGTGTACTGAGCTTATTGATAATTAATATATTATGAAATTGGGGCTAAAATTGCGCAATGTTTGAGTTTTCCTTGGCTTTGCAGGCTAAACTCTAACCATGCTCAAAATTTTAAGCTTGTGGGTTCGCTAGAAGTAACCTTTAGAGTTTTCATGATCGTGAATCAGTGAGTCAGTGAGTGTCAAAATTGAGGAACTTTGAATTGCTGTACCTTCAACTCTACTGGTTCAAATTTATTGAAATTTTGAGAATATGTCTTATGACATGGTGCCTTTTAGCCGCCGGGAATTCAGGTTTCTATCTTTATCCACAACGGAGTAACAGGTAGGTCAAATATGCTCTGAATGGCTTCCTGTAAAGGATGTTACTGCTGCGCCCGTATGTTTTGCTTTTTGCTCGACTTGGCTTGGGGGCGCTGCCGCGCCCCCAGATAGTACTCCGTACAGAACGGCCACTCCCTTCCCCGCGCGGATTCAGATACCGCACCCCACCCCGGAGTCGGGGAGCCTCTTCGGGAGACACTTTGTTTAGGCGCTGAACGCACACATTCACAAACGAACGAGTTTACGCACACATTTGCACGTGTAAAAATGTCATTGGGCTATGTAGTAGTAATAGGTGATTATTTTACGAGCGTTCTATGGAGTGTCCGAGGTGTGTATCCGGGTAAAAACGTGTCCCCCGGTAAAAATATTCATACACTTTTTTTATTGTAGTAAAATGGCATTCTTTCTAAACGTTTGCTTACCAACTGAGACGGTCATGACCCAATCACCATTAAATTAGCCCAGCCAAGCATTTAAACAGGCAACAAAATTAGTTCGTATACAGATCGCACTGAATTAACATTAGCACAGCGAGCGTTTCCCTAGTGTGGGGAAAGTGTATGGAAATCGGAAACACCGAGGACACAATAATTAGTTCGGAACTGGACTTATTCAGAAAGGGTTTATTAAGCCCTGGTTTAGGATGTTAAGAAAGGGAAGTTTTGTATAGTCCATTTGTATATGGTTTCGTTTAAGCTAGAAATATGTGCTAATAATTCTGTCAGACGATGAGCTAGAGACTTGTCACTTCTTCTTCTTCAGATACCTAAGAATAAACTTATCGACACGACAACACAATAGGCTTGTGGCCTGTCAAGTCATAATAGATACTTTTTATGAACTGTCAAAACGGAACTTTTGTTCCTGAGTTCTATGAAATAACCACAGAGTGACGTCATGTAAAAGTGCCATCAAATGCTGTCTTTTTTGCACAAAATTGGCTTTATAAAATATGTCTGCTGGAAGTATACAATTCTGAGAATGTCAAGCCATTTTGTACATAATGCTTCAACTTATGACTTGTTCCTAGATTTATTGGATTACCTTGGACGCAAGCCTATTAAAGTTGTTTTGCTGACATTCAAAGTTATCTCTCGATAAACATCTGACAGTATTATTATAAAACTAATGTTGCTTTTTGCTTGGCTTATGAAAGTTGAGGAAGCAAGAGAAGTATACCAGGATCGTAGCAAGTGGAGGTCTTTAGTCTCTGCCTACCCCTTTTAGTACCAGTAAATGCATTTGCACATTCATAAAACCGGCAGCGCAGAAGAGATTTTGCAAGGCAGAGCAAGCACAGTCTTTTTTTTTGACGCGCGGATTTGCCTTTACTTTGCAAAATCTTTGGGGCCTGCATCGCCATAATCTCAGCTTAAGCCGAGACTAAATGTATCACACAGCATAGGACCATTATGATTGTATCGGGTACCTACATACATATTGTAATTTTCCTGGAACATTACTGTGATACAGATTGGCCCCCTGAGCCTAATATAACGGACTTGGCATTCGAGCTGATATTATATACAGTCGGCAATAGATTAAGCTTGACATAGCTCGAATTTAACTCGCACTTTGAATTCATCGTGGGTCTTAAACAATAACATTTACATACAGGCACATACATTGCTTCTGCTGGTCCCACACTGGGATACCCTGTGATGTGGGAACCAGGAACAGCGACATCACGGACATGTAAATATCCAAGATATGTTTTTTTCCCAGAGCACACCCTCGACCGCACCACCACAGAAGTCGTCATTTCTGTGAAACTTTTGAATCACGGACTGATTTCAGTGAGGGTATGATGGGGGAGGCAGTCGCTCACGTCCGAAAGAATTACTTGGAACCCAAAGCCCTTCACGTCCTCCCTGGGTAGTGCTAGCGAGCGACAAATCATCATAATCATCAAATCATCTCAAGACATTATAATTTCCAGGTTCTCAAATGAGAACCTGACCACTTGACACTGTCAAAATTAACCTCAAAAGAGGTTAGGACGCCATTAATAAAAAGAAGAAGAAGAAGGAGGGTAGGATGACATTAACAATTTTAAATTCAACTGTAATTTTGGGTCCTAGACTGATGAAAACCAGTGTCACAGGATTTCCTGTGACACTGTGCTGAGTCTCAGCCCTTTTGCTGTCGCGGCATGTGCACATAGCAGTGAAACCACTCACAACTTTATGTGGGTATCCTTAAAGAATATTGGTATGAATTTATAATTAATTATATTTTTTGTACTTTCATTATAAAACCGATTTGATCAAAGCAACTTTATTTTTCACTTCTCCATACAAATCAGCTAAAATGTACTTACTGGGAAGTGAAAAATAAAGTTGCTCTGATCAAATCGGTTTCATAATGAAAGTTGCTCAGAATTATGTCCCTAACAAAGTAGTTTCTCATTTAGCGTTAATTCATTTACATCTTGTATAACAACCCCCTAAAATCTGACTACACCTTTCTATTACATCCTGTATAAACCAGTTGACGGAGGTAGCCAAGCCGGTAGCCACTTCTGTACCTCTGCCAGCCCGTATAGGAAAAGGCGTGACATTATTGTATCAATGAAACAAAAAATATAAAAAATATAATAATTATTTCCTCTCTATTATTACTACCACACACACACATCCACACATGCACACGCACACACTTCATACCTCCCCCTCTCTCTGTAACTTGTAGATATAATATCACTTAAAACTTTTATAAATAAAAACTTAAAAATGTATTTAGGGTATTTGCAAAATGTTAAAATGTAATAGTAGCATAATAAGAGTCCCTAATTGGCCTGGTTGTAAGTTATTTATTGTGCTGTACATTTTTAGGGTTCCGTACCCGACGGGTGCCAAACGGGACCCTATTACTGAGACTTTGCTGTCCGTCTGTCTGTCTGTCTGTCTGTCTGTCTGTCACCAGGCTGTATCTCATGAACCATGGTAGCTAGACAGTTGAAATTTTCACAGATGATGTATTTCTGTTGCCGCTATAACAACAAATAATAAAACACTAAATAAATTTAATATTAAGGGGGCTCCCATACAACTAACTTTTTTTTTTGCGATTTTCTATAGATAATGAATGGTACGGAACCCTTCGTGCGCGAGTCCGACTCGCACTTGGCCGGTTATTATATTGTGCTGTGGGCTCAGTTCCGAAATAAATAAATAACAAATAAAGATAGCAAAAGAAACCCAATTATAGCCACCTCAACCCCTAGGACGCCGCATCGTTGGCTCATTACAAGAAAGAATAGTGGGCCGCACATCCATCATATACGAGACGGGCATTCGACGCACGACGCCCGAGGGACTACTGGGTCGGTTAACTGCTCTCTGGTACAGTCGGCGGCTGGTTGAGCGTGGAGGCTTGTTGGGATTATTATGAGAAGTTACAAACTGTTAAAAGCGAGTCGTACTCTCAACCGATAGAATCCGCACCATCGTACAAGATACAAGTGCCTGACAATATCTTCAATCTTCATCTCGAAATTTTGCTATTCAAAAGTGTCAGGCGCTATTATATTGAAATTTACTAATTACTAGGTATTTAATTCTGAGCATCCTTATTTTTTTCTTGTATTTCATTATTTGTGGTTGTAGCAGCAAAGATATAACACATTCTGTGAAAATTTCAACTTTTTAGCTATTAGCCCGCTGACGGACAGACAGAAGGACAGACGGACAGCGGAGGTTAAGTAATAGGGTCCCGTTTGGCACCCTTCGGGTACGGAACCCTAATAATTACTGATCTCATTGGTATGATCACCGAGCACCGGAATTCGAAGCTGCATCTCCTGCGTGAGAACCAAGGGTGAAATTCAGCCCCTGCCGACCTGTATGGGAAAAAGGCGTGACGCTAAGTATGAGAAGTAAAATTCACTACAACAAGCACTAATTATTCTCACTATCTTCATCTTCTTCATAAAATTATACCGTGATAACCTCTTGATTGAATCTTCTTTGTCTCCCCTGAAGCGCAAACTCGTCGACATGTGCATCCTGTTCATCCTAACCTACGGCGCACAAACGTGGTGACTGACTGAACATCAGAAGTCCAGACTCAAGGTTTGCCAGCGAGCAATGGAGCGCAGTATTCTGGGTGTTAAACGTACAGACCGCGTAAGGCACACTATACTGCGCTCCAAAACTGGCATAGTCGACGTAGGTGTACAGACCGCTTAACTCAAGTGGAACTGGGCCGGACATGTCTGCCGAATGCATCCGGGCAAATGGGCGAAATCAGCCACTGAATGGATGCCTACAGACGGACACCGGAGAAGGGGAAGGGCCAGAAGTAGATGGAGGGACGACCTGGATAAGTTCCTGCCGGGATGGATGGAACAAACTGCAGCTAGAAATGTGTGAGCTCGAACCAGTGAGGCCTTTGCCCAGCAGCAGTGGGACACTGCAATGGGCTAGATAAAAAACTCTTGATTCCATTTCTTTTTTGTGATCTCTTTGTTGTATGCCAGTGTTAAATTATTTGCCAGTGTCAATAAGTAACTTGCACAACAGAATAGTGGAAAACCCATGCATTAATATCTTTTATACATACATAACTGCTTTTGTTTGCTACTTCTAGATGAGCTTTGTGTGTTGACCACTAGACACAATGGCGATATGTTTTATTTATTTTAAGGTCGCCTGGTGGTTTGTGCCGGTATATAATTGTGTTGTTTGCAATGCGGTGGTAAGTAATTCTTCTGTAAAATTTTCGGGGATCCGGAAGACATATTCCTAACATTTATGTATATTTTGCAGGCCCATTGTATCCTTCACAAATACACAGATTTTATGAAGGTTTTTAGAAGACTTGCCACTTTCCCTCCCTAATTATGCAACCGAACGAACATTTAAAACAGCATGCATGGTCGATGTGATATGACATAAAATTTGCATTTTATTTAAATTCAGCGATTTATTTTAATAATAAAAAAGAATGAAATGAAAGAACAGTTTCAAACGGCCCCAAAAATCCATTAACGATATGCAAATACATGAAAGTTTTTGCTGAAACCGAATTTTTGAAGAGTGTGTTTTTTTAATTTGAGTAATAACTATATGCGGTGTCGAAGTAATAATGTTTCGGACGTTGAAAATTAATGCTGTGGAATTTTAAATATTGGAACATTTTGCTAGAAAATTCCGGCTTGGCCGTATTTGAAACTAAACTTCTCAAACACAAAACAAATATAGCTTCGGCGATGTGCTAGCCCCTGGTCACGCAAAATGAAGTATTGAATAACTGGCTAAAAGTGGATGCCATTGTGGCTCTGCCACCCCATTTGCGAAAAGGCGTCGGTTACGTTATGTTTATTTCTGGCCGAATTTTATGTTTTGTATCAAAATATTTGTACATTTTCAAATACAAAACAAATAATGAAAAGACGTTTGTTAGGGGGTGGCAGGCACAGTTTAGCCAGCCAATAAATCATAATTTTCACAATTTCTTTATTGCAGACAGACAAATTACAATAGGACAAAAATACATAGTAAAGGTGTACAAAGGCGAGCTTATCTCCAGTAAGAGATCTCTTCCAGCAAACCGGATGTGACAGGTGGATTTCTGAGTAGGGGGTAGACTAATGTGTACAACAAACAATATCAATCATTTTGCGTGACAGGGTACTAGCCCAAATAAAGTTGATCAGATCAAATTGGTCTCACAGTTAAACCATAAAAATACTGTTACTACAATCGAGTTCAAAAATGCTCGATATTATTTGAAAGCCACGGTCGAGTACGCAGGTTGGACAGGTGTTACGACCTGGGGGCTCGGGTTTGGCTCCCGGCCAGGTCAGGATCAACTTTTACTGGCAACCCTAATATTATACGGCCCGCGGATTTACTGAATCTAGACTTTCTTGTTTTAGTTTCCTAGTTGCTAGCATATATTTTTTACGAGTAGTATAATATCATAGTGATCTGAGCCATGCACCACTAACGAGGATGCTTTCTACTTATAATGACATGTGGGCGACGTACGAACTTGATATCTTTTGCGATAGTGCTAGACATTTCAAGCGTAAGCTTGTTACCCGCCATGCTGAGTTTCCTTAAGTACAAGTCTGTATACAAAGAGCTGTTTTAAATTTGTTTTAAGTGTTTTAAGTGTTTTAGGTGTTTGAACAATAGGTATTTGCTGTTCTGTAAGTTCATGTTGAGTAGCTACCTTAATTGTTCGATATTCATTTTTACTTTACATGGTCAGTAGACACATGTTTTTCTTTTCTATTGTCTAGATTGATCGATTTGATAAATTGTGAATGTTGTGCGCATCTCTAATTGATGCAAACACATGAACTCTGTGAATATTGTTTATTTTAATGTAAGTGTTTGCATTGTTGATGTGCCTTGTTATAAATAAATAAATAAATAAATAGTGTCTGTGGTAGTACTACAGTCTAGAAGGAAAGACCCAAGACTTGCGTTTGTGTGTTTTTGTAAAGTAAGTTTTTGCACTCACTCCAACAATCGCAAAGGTATCGTTTTTTTGTCTGCAACTTGATGTAACGGGAACCGCGCATATTTTCATACATACTTCATAATTTGTATTAATTTGTAACGCTTGATGACCAATGAGGAAAGGTCTGTGTTGATGACAGGTTTGTATTAGGTCTGTATTCTAAAAGTTGACGTAAAATACGTAATTCAACTATAGGCTTGTGGCCAAGGTAATCCAACAAATTTAGGAACAAGTCTTAAGTTGAAGCATTATGTACAAAATGGCTTGACATTCTCAGAATTCTATATTTCCAACAGATATATTTATAAAGTCACTTTTGTGCAAAAAAAGACATCATTTGATGGCACTTTTACATTACGTCATTCTGTTGTTATTTCATAGAACTCAGGAACAAAAGTTCCGTTTTGACAGTACATAAAAAGTATCTATTTTGACTTGACAGGCCACAAGCCTATTACGTCACACAGCCCTTTTAAAACGCACTCATAAAATATCTCGTCAGAGCTAATACGTCACGGTAGATGCACAGTGAAAGCTATTAGCTATGTTCCGAGCTCAAGCGTTCGCTTCAGAAGACGTCATTAGTTCTACAACGTTAATATTGCGCGAGGCGCGTGTGTCACCCACACACGCCACACGAGCCTGGATCGCACTCGCAACTGTTTTGTAGAAGTATTTGATCAAATACGCCCTTAAAGGTAATGGTGGCAATGGTTGCCAGGTGGGTCGAAGACATTACACATATTGCGGGAAAGACCTGGATTCGATTGGAACAGGACCGGATCAGTTGGCACAAAAGGGAGGTGGCTTATACACAGCAGTGGGGGAACAAGCTGCCGATGATGATGAATAGCATCAGCTCTCTAAGTACTAAGTAAAATTGACAAAAAAAAAGTGGAAAAGACATTGACTCATAGATAAGGTTTTAGAATTTTATTTCTCAAAAGAACAATAGATTAAATGCCAATTTGAGATAAACTACGATGTTAGATGATACAAGACAAGACACTGGGGACTATATGTAGACACAGCTGTGCCACTGCTACGCCGGATGAGAAAAAGGCGTGGCATTATGTTAAATTGTTGTGTAAGACAGGTTATTTGGTTAGCAATCTATAGTGAAGGCGAAGCGGGATTTAAAATTTAAAAAAAATCAAGGTTTAAGGGAAACTGTCACATTTCTACAATTAAGTGGCGAATGCTGAATATAGTCCACCCAACGAAGGAAAAATGGGGGAAATAATTCGTGTATAAATTATTTTTGGCATAGTTGTAGGACTTGTAGGGAATGGTGTTTTAAACAACATATCAAATCGTTACCGATTATCGTTACTCTCTTATCTACCCCCCACTATAAAGCTACCAGCCCAGGATAAAATCAAAAATGTAAAACAATATTTCTGTAGATTTTTACACAAAATTAGTTGACATCTTACGAATCTGGCAATGCCATCGGATTAGTTGTCCAGTGTATAGCCAACCTGTATGCTTATATTCGGCGAAACGCGCGAGTGACATATGAATCTCTTTTTATGTGCCTCAAGGATAATTTGTTTCTGCTTTGAATTGAGTAGGTACGTGATACTTTCGTGTGGAGGCCTCGTCTGCTCATTTGAAAGGTTATTTCGTATGTAAAAAGGAAATTACGACAGTTATGTACTTATACGAAAGCCGGTACGCTCGATCGTACAAATAAAACACGTTTTTGCATACGGGGTCTCCTCATATTTCAAGAGCATGCGTGGTACATTATTTATTGCCACAGCAGCAACAGAAAAGCATACAAAATAGGTGCACGCGATTGACCGAAACTGATTTAACCAACCTGTTAACTGAATCAGCGCCCAGGCTCCCAATTCTACAAACTAATGGCATGTCAACTGCTATGGCGGGGGCGCTGAAACCCGTTTTGTGCTTGGCGACGACGCCGAGACGTGCCTCACGTGCCACGCTGGCTGCACACAAAACTGGTTTCTGCGCCTTCGTTATAGCAATAAGCATGCCATCCCTTTGTAGAATTGGGGGCCAGGAGACCGCGAGTGTATAGCTCCTGCCATACGGACAGCAGAGGGTTACAGTCTTCACAAAATAAAAGGCCAGGTTTTGACAGTTCACGCCCATGAAGTTTTAACCCATAACGCGTAGGTAACAGAAGCGGTTTTCCTAGGTGCAACTTGTACGCTTTGCTTCTACGCACCAGTTGGCTTTTATTACCTAATACGCATTAGGGTTTAAAACTTCATGGGCGTAAACTGTCAAAACGGGCCTTTATTTTGTGAAGACTTAAGGTGCCGTTGGTCACCCTTCCGCGACAGGACCCTTAGAAATGGATTATGAGTAGCTTATCGTTGGCATAACTGAGCTTCTGCTATTTCCTATGTAAAAAAGCTTAGATTTCGAGAGTTTTCAGCTTTAACAAGACATATACAGACATAGACATCGTTTTCATTACAAGTCAAACACATTTAAAATCAGACAGGTCGGAATACATTTAAAATCATACTCTAAAATGTAATGTCACTCTATTTCAACATTATTGATTCATCTTTAACAAGGAATCAAGTCGGCCATGGAATTAAGGTTTAATTGATTGTTGAAATATTCCTTACGTTTCAAATACAATACTTATAAATGCTAACTTTTTATACTAAGGCCAACTAGTAATACACTTCTTCCGACAGCCATTATAATGCGGATTTTGTAAAAAAAAACAACGTCATTCTCGTCACATGACACGAAAACTCTCGTCCCAACCGGCAATCGGTCGTATAAGCAGACATCAAAGAAATATTAACGTAGACCATGGGCGACGGGGCGCGTTAAATAATGCGCATAATATTGGAATAGAAGAGCAGGGACTGAATTATTTTGTGGTCGTAGAATATGGCTCAATTCGATCCTGAATTTGAATTAAAACTAACATTTCCTGTGGTATACCACTTCTTGTATCTAATCTTAAAGATAACGTATTTATTTACAAGAAAAGTTTTTATTCTGATCTATATAGGGCGAAATTAAATTAGCTGACCATATTTTGAGGAATGATAGTACCCATCATTGTGAACAACTTTCCCTGCGAAGCATTAGGTCGCAAATGAAAAAAATAAATGTTCCCCAGTACATTGCCCCGATATCAGCTGATTTCAAGTTACCATGGGAGAACCGAAATTTTTTTTCGTTTGCGACCATAATATACCTTGGGGAAAATTCTTCATAATGATGGGTACTATCTCAGGGTGCTATCATTCCCCAAAATTTGGTCAGCTAATTAAATGTCACCCTGTATAACTTAAAACATTAAATATTGTTATCTTTTTATCTTTGAAAGGATTTCGTATACCCGCTAGGTGTTGCATGTCTACCTACACTGTCGGTTTGCCACATAGTGGTTTCTATCAAACCATTATATTCATATTCATATTTTTTATTTCACATAAAAGTTAACTAAAACATGGAAAAAACACATTATATGCAACATCCAGATATTTTCACAATCAAACTGCATAAGCATAGGCATAGAATAGAATATATTTATTTTCAGACATTACATCCATTTGTACTTATTTTAAGGTTTAATAATAACAGTTAGACTTAAGGCGCCTCATGAATAAATTAGGGGTGCTTTTTTCATGTGTATTTCAGGAAACACTAGGCAAATCGTAATCAATTTCTGGTATATGTAATTTGACTGTATAATCTAGGGTTTTCATGAAGGAAAACGTGTTTGGATAAAATTTTCTCGATAGAAATTAAATCCAAAGTCATCCCTTTTTTCCAATATTTTTTCCTTTTTTACCGCAGTAGTAGTAAATAGGATCTTTCTATTAATTGTAGTATGCGGGGAATTGTTGTTATTAGCGATTTGAAGATTGAAATGTAATTCCCTGGAATAGCTTATTTTTTATGATTTTTTTTCCGTTTTGGCGCTTACGTTGATTCAGATTAGGCGCGAGCGCACAATTGCCATCCCACTTATTCCTGTTCCCGAGTTATATTTGCTTCTCACTTCCGCAATCTTCGTTGACCTTGGTTTGTAATTATTCGTACCTCGCTTTAATAATTATATTTGACCATTGTCTGGTGAAACGGGTGTCAACTTGACCCGCGACCACAGACAGGATGGTGCTGCGGCTGGCGCGGAGTCTGGCGAGAATCTTCTGTGAATATTAGAATTGCACCCTTGCTACCCTTGGGAGTACCTTGCACGGACTTGACTACGGCCCGTCGAATATATTGAACCCTTTGGGCCAGTTGGTAGAAACTTTTTGGGCTAATGCAAAATAAAAGAAACCGTATAATATTATGATTAAAGTTTACTTCGAAACTGAACGAAAATATATTTTTATTTCAAAAGATAACCATTCAGTATGTTTAAAATTATTTATCGGTCGTTTGGTTGAAATATAAACTGAAATTATGAATGTCATCTTTGCTAAGGAAATTGCTTATCTTTGATTTTCTGTGTGACCTTTCAATGGTTTTTTAGGTCATATACTATAAGGAGTGTGTATATATTTACGTATGCAACCTTTCAAATTTATTGTTGTACACATGGGTCTACCCCGCTAAGCTATCAACCTCTCTCGTCGAAACTTGGTTTGCTGGAAGAGATCTCTTTTTAGAGATAAGCTCGCCATTGTACACTTTATATTACTTACCGTGTTTTGTTAACTTTTTTTGTGTGCAATAAAGAAAAGTTATGAAATTATTATGAGTGTCGGGCTATTGGCAACCCGACTGTGAGAAGATATCAAGTTGCCCTTTTAGGGCCTCCTGACACAGCTTTCATCTGTAGTACTAGCTGGGAGTTCTATTTATGTCCAATAAAATGTATTATAATTCAGTGTGAAAGAGTAAAATGCCTTTATTTCTTTCTAACCCTATATTAGGAAAAACGGGTTTGAGGCAGTTTCAGAACGTCCCATTTACTGTCCAAACAAAGAGGCAAGACATACTATTACAATTGAATCTTATTGCTCATTTCATTCTTATTTTCCCTAAATAATGGAGCTGCTAAAAGCAAATGCTCGTTAAAAAAGGACATTAGGAAATCTTCAGGAGAAAAAAAATGTTAGAGTCTGTGAGGCTGGATGGAATATGGAAACGTGGATGTGGAATTGACTAGAATGGGTTTTTGAACTTCAATTTAAACAAGGATAATCGGCTAAAATGTGGGCACAACTGTGCCAATGACACCATGGGGTGAAATCAAATGAATTTTTAGTTTTCTAGTGTATGTTGAAGTGGAGTGAAGAAGAGCAAACTGACTCCAACAGAAAGACAGATTTATTTATATTAGTGATGAGTTCAAAGCAGAGACTATATATCCAATTGACTGCACCTGCGGGGGAATGCGGCTCGCCAAACGTTTGTTGTATTCAACAAACGTTCGCATACGCAACGTATGTACGATGACGGGCCGCCAGACAGTTTCGCAGCGGCTGACCAATCACAGCTCTCTTACCTCGTCCCCCGCCGCCCGTAAATTGGTGAGATGTGTTTCAAAGGAAAATGTATCAATGCGCTCTCCACTGGATAAGTGCTCCCTGGTTCAAAGACTCTAACATCCTAGGTACACAATTTTCCGTCCAAAGTCCCGGGATTTTCAACCTACCCACATGTTGCTTGCGTGTCCCTCCACAGAGCGTCTACCCTCCTCGAACATCCAGGCCTCCTACTCCAGCTGGTGCTGGAGTTAGGTTGGCTGAATTGAAGTGCGGGCGCAGGGGACATGCACAAAGGCCCCGCTCTCGAGGGCCAGGTGCAGGCACGTCATCCCCCTGGGTGAAGAAGAACGAAAAGAAGAAGAAGAACCTACCCACATCAAGATAATATTCAAAACCTATGACGACGATAACTTACGCGCGTAAAAGTCCCTTCCATCGCTACGTGAGGTCAATGGTCTGCTGTTTGGAAAAACAAACGTAGAATGGTTCGCTTATTCGACCTTTTTGGTTGCGTCCTACAAACAATGACTGCAAAGTTAGTCTGGACAAAGAACTCAGGGACTATAGAAGTGAACCTTCGTACAGTCGAGTTAATTAATATAATGAGCAATGCCAACGCATCAAATATAAATGTACATGGAAGGGTACGTAAATATCTGAGCAGATTCTCATGTGTTTTATTGAAGAATTGCTCAGATATTTGTGTACCGTTCTATGTACATATATTTGATGCCTTGGCATTGATTGCTAACATATTAATGAACTCGACTGTATAATGCACGAGGGAAGAAACAAACATAGATAATTTAAATAAAAAGTAAAATAGAAAAACTGACTTCCACAAACCCTATTTGATTAGAAACCAATGACAAGTGCTTTTTGAGTTTAATCACAGATACTGTAATATTATACTAATCTATATATATATATAAATGAATTGCTGTTCGTTAGTCTCACTAAAACTCGAGAACGGCTGAACGGATTTATCTTATCTTAGTCTTGAAATGTTCGTGGAGGTCTAGGGAAGGTTTAAAAGGCGAGAAAAAATTGAATAATTTCCGGGAAAACCCTAAAAACAGCCCTTTTCTATTTCCCATACAAACGTTTTCTAGAGTCAATCGTTTTCTAGAGTCAATTTGAACTTTATTGCTATTCAATAAAGTTCATATTAAATTGAGGCAGTACGAAGTCTGCCGGGTCAGCTAGTTGTTTAATATAAACTGTAACCCCTATTCTCCCCCCCCCCCTTGGGAATTAATTTAGTCAAATCCCATCTCAGTGCTACCCTACGCTACATATGGAACCCCTGTACAAAGTTTCATGGCTCTAGGTCCACCGGTTTAAGCTATGCGTTGCCCGTCAGCCACGCTGTAGATTATATTTGTACCTTGTATTGAGCAGTTCTGGTGGCCATGTGTGGTCTTCATCATCAGTTCCGCATCACAATATTATGCTTATCATGAGAAAATGCACGAGTTATTATGAAAAACATAAAAATCACTATAGGCCCGAAATAATATTTGAAGAGTTTGTAAACCTCCTCCTTTTGTAAAGTCGGTTAAAAATCAGCTTTAGATTAAAAATAACTACAAATCACATTCAATACATACAACAAACAGAGGCCTGAAACCTCTGTTTTGTGTCTTATTCTTTACTTCTGTGGGTAAAATTCTGTGACCCGTCACTGTGTAGGTACTGTCGGTAATTTGGCCTGCATTCACGGACATCCTGTATGGGTGACTATTCCGCTGAGAGCTGAGAGGCCAGTTTATTGTGAGGGGCACTTAACCCGAGAGTCGGGGAATCGTCAACATTATTGTTGTAGCCCTGAATATAGAACTTAGTTTGACTGTCACTTAAATGCTGAGGTCTTATTTGTGTTATAGAGCTTCATAGATTTAGATGAAGATTTTTGGGCATGTCACAGCGTATGATAACTAAAACCTTTTGATATGACTTTTGACATAAGTACCAGCCAAGCAGCTTCTCTGCCGTCGGCTGGTGACAACGACTTTACATCATTCATAGTTTATTGCACACAGTAATAAAAATGTTACGTTCAAAGCAATTTTGCGTACAGGGGCGCAAATCACGAAGCAAATGACGAAAACGCTGAACTTTAGATCAAATCAAATAGTATTTATTCATGAAAAAAATGGTACATACAGACTTAAAAATAGAGGTGTCTGCTGCCATTACTAGAAAATATATAATAACATGTATTTATGATTGATAGATATCCATTATCTTGCGTTTGGAGTATCGCTTTTAGGCAATTAATGGTAAAAATTGATTGATTACCAATGACATTAATTTGTACCGTTAATTACCTAAAAAAAGATACTTCAAAAGCCAGATAATGAATAAGTCGTAGCCATATCGTCAAATTTGGCCATATCATGATATGGCCAGTCATTTATAATACGGCCAAGCCATTTCTGGCCATATCATAATATGGCCGGTTTTAATGAAAACATGTCTTTTTAAAAGCATTTTTAAGCAGCACTACGTGATGTTTTTTGTGTTATACATGTGAAACTAACACGAAGACTATTCGGGGCTTCGCTGCGCTCACCCCCTTTAGTCTTCAACTAAGCTACCTCAGTGCTTGCCCTAAAAAAAATCATCGTTTTATTATATTTCACGTTTGGCCTTATCATGATATGCCCAATTCGACAATATGGCTACGACAGCTACATAAGTCGGGCGTCGTCGCCGTCGTCACACCATGTCACGGTCATTACGCAACCTGAATCCAGGCCCAGTCAGGCAAGCAGTTACCTGACCCCCTATTGTATACAATTAATTAGTCTGGGTTTTCAGCTATCTGCTTGACTGACTGTAAAAAGGCAAGCTTATCTCTAAATACCGCTCTCACTGATTTTTAGCAGCGTCGGCAGGCTTAAAAGTCATGTGAAAGAGCTCTAAACAGCAGTTAAACAAAAGTGTGTTAAAGAAAATGGTTTGCCTGTCGGCTTAATTATTATTTATTGGATATTATTCTTGTGTTTAATTCAGCTAATGCAAGGCTAATGACAAAAAAGCTTCTGCTTTCTCATAATGCTTCTCTGAATTATGGGGAAAGTATTTCAATTATTTTTATCACAATTTGGCTTTGGACTCCTACCACCGAGTTGTATAGTAGACGGGAAAAAACGGAAGCGCCAGAATGAATTCCACATAGAAACGAACATCGATCCAGGGCCCGAATTCTACTGTTCACAAGCATACGACAAGCCTGGCACAAACTTCACTACGAGGTATTTGGTATTCTACTAAAACCGTAATCCAATTCACAAGCGCCAGCGTGAAGCCAACGTACTTCGTATTCTACTGACTGGCGTCAGCGTAAGGTAGGTTTTGGACAGTAGCATACGAAGTACGCTGGCGTCAAACTGGCGCCAGCGTAAGTACGTTTTGTACACTAGAATACGAAGTACGCTGGCGTTTGTGAATTGGTTCCGGTTTTAGTAGAATACCAAATACCTCGTATTGAAGTTTGTGCCAGGCTTGTCGTATGCTTGTGAACGTAGTAGAAGTCGGCCTCGTGCCCGCCTCGGCTAGATATTGCTCTACCCTCACTATCGTCTATCGTTTCCGGTGTGCGAAAAAGTCTCCCCCGTTTTTTCGTCCACACGTCCCTGTAGGGTTACTTTTGGCTCAAGCTTGCCCTCCCTTTTTGCATAGAACCACAGGGTGCTCATCCCATACAAATTAGAATTAGTAACCCTTCGTAAAAAAGAGATGACATGAGGAGAAAGATTTGTACTGTAAACGCCATGGTTTCAGCTAACATACTTCTAGGTGGCGCTAATATTCGAATAAATCCTATATATCTTGGCGCCGGTCTCGTGGTATTTGCAATTTTTCGATGGTGCTGCACCAAGCGATAATGACCTCGAACTAAAGAAGCTTCGGCAGCATCTCAGTTTACGCCGGTGTCATATTTTGTCCTAGGTGGTCCATCTGTATTAGTATTAGATTATAGTATCTGTGATAGAACACAGTTACAGCCAGAACACAGAATGACAACTTCATACAATAAATTATTTACTAGCGTCCCTAACCCTACTGGTCTGTGGTACCTCCAGCCACCACGGCATAAACTTGTCCAGATCGTCCCGCCGGCGCCGTCTCCGTTCAGGCCTGCCATTAAGTAGCACTTTAATAATCTGTGATAGGTAATAGTAACAGGTTAATTTAATAAACTTCACCTTAACGTCGGTAGTTAGGTACCTACCATGTCAACACTATTACAACATAAGAATTCAACCCGCCGCCCCCGGAACATCGCACGGCAAGCAGCAATGTTCGCTGAATTCCGCGCCGGTACCGTCCCGGTACAATTCCGGACGGAGACGGACGGTACGGAATCTTGATTACTTCCGATCGCAAGGCGAGGTGAGGACAGCATAGTGTGGATAGCGCAGCCATAGGACCATCTAAAGTGCGTTAGGTTCTCGTGTTATTGTTTGATTTGTTAGGTATGTATTTCAATTTTGATGGCGTGATTATCTTTGAATAGCTGATATCCTTTATTTATTAATGTTTATAGAATCTGTACAGCGCATTGGATTAGTCTGTAATTTTGTACAATTTAATTTGAATAATAAATAAATAAATAAAAATAAAATAAATAGTCCTGATTGTTAAATATATACCCACTGAACACACTATAAATTGTAGTGACCCACATACCATACGAATGATTCCTTTTATAACTTGAGGTATTGCAAATTATTACAGAAATCACAGAGTACTATGGTCCACAATATTATCACTATAAAAAACCAAACAAACAATTAATAAACTGGCAATGCTGAATGAAACCTATTCACGACGTTAATAATTAATCAATTAATAACGTCTTGAATAGGTTTCAATAACTTTCATTGTTCTTAGTGTGATATACCTGCATAACCTAACATAGAGATTTTAATTTATTTCTTCCAGCGAATGGAATGTTCATATTAAGCTCCCGTAACGCGGTAAATGTATTTAAACTTTCCTCTTCGCATGCTTATGGGAGTGTGTTTCAGGTGTGCAAAAGTAAAAACAGGCAGGATAGTTTGTTAAATCTGAAATTATTCAAACAAGGAAGTGGTTGGGATATTAAGTACCCATTTGAACCACCTTAAAACCTTGCCCTAGTTCTTTATTAATCTGTGCCCTAGTGGCAAGTTATAATCCGACCTAAAGGCAAGCATAATTGATGATTATAAAAGAAACAAATAAATCGGAACGAAGGTGTGAATTTACCTAAAGTTTGTAGTCGGACATGACAAGGAGCAGTTACAACCACTTGAGTTGAGTTGAAAAAATGACTGCACCTTTCAATTACAATCTGTATGAATGTTTTATTTACCTCGCTTGAATGATGTAAAGTACAATACTCAGTCATTTTTACGAAAAAAATTAAAATAAAAAAGTTATGATTTTTTTGGGAATCAGCAAATTGAAAATGTTTATAGTTCGGTGTTTCAAATGTAAGGAACATGTAAAACTAATAAAAACAAAAATTAACTGGTTAGACAAAAACCCGAAATTTAACAGGTCAAATTCAAACCGGTTCAACTCAAGTGGTTGTAACTGCTCCTTGTTATGTCCGACTACAAACTTTAGGTAAATTCACACCTTCGTTCCGATCCCTGCAAATAACACAAATTTATTGCGTCATTTCCAATACAAAGTACAGAGGCTAAACACAAGCGTGTTTTACCAAATAGTCCATGTTTGTTTGCCCTACATGGGGCTAGCACATTGCCGCACCCATCATGTCCAGCAATTAAAAAAGTAAATGTAGCCCATTAATGTTCCCAGCGATGGGCACAGGCCTTTACCCGTATACGAGTAAGATTGAGCCATACTTCACCACGCTGGCTCAGTGCGGGTTGGTGGAGGGGTTTTACGACTACTACATACTACCACGACAATAGCCGGGACCCACAGCTTAACGTGCCATCCGAAACACGGAGCGTCCGAGATAATGTATTTAAGACTTTATTATCTCATTGGTACATGGTCAGCACCGGGATCCGAACCTGCATCTCTTGCGTGAAAAGCAAGCGGGAAACCCACTAGACCAATCCAATTAAACCGCACGTATACCCAAAATGCCTATCTATCTATTGACGTCGGTGACACCACACAGGTTCAATTAACGAAAACAAAGCGATACGTAAATTGAGATTAGGCTGGTAGATGTTGACCGATCGCAGGCGGGGATAGGCGTCGGACACAACTAAAGCAATTAAAACCGTTCAAATAATAATGTTTATTTATACATGCAGGTTTTGTACCATCGATCCATCGTTCATAAAAACCACAGGGTGCTCATCCCATACAAATTAGAATTAGTAACCCTTCGTAAAAAAAGAGATGGCGTGAGGACTAAGATTTGTACTTTAAAAGCCATGGTTTCAGTTAACATACTTCTAGGCACTAATCTTAGAATATATCCTAATATCTTACTTAGCACCATCTCGTCCTAATAATAGTGTTTATACATGCAGGTTTTGTACCATCGATCGATCGTTCATAAAAACCACAGGGTGCTCATCCCATACAAATTAGAATTAGTAACCCTTCGTAAAAAGGAGATGGCGTGAGGAGTAAGATTTGTACTTTAAAAGCCATTGTTTCAGTTAACATACTTCTAGGCACTAATCTTAGAATATATCCTAATATCTTACTTAGCACCATCTCGTGGTATTTGTAATTTCTCAATGGTGCTGCACCAAGCGATAACGGCCTCGAACTAAAGAATTTTCCGTAGCATTTCAGTTGACGCCGGTGTCATATTTTGTTCTAGGTGGTCTATCTGTAGATATTAGTATAATATTATAGTATCTGTAATAAAACACAGTTTTTTATTATAGAGATGATTACGTCCCACTGCTGGGCAAAGGCCTCTCTTCCCCTCTTTCACTCTATCCGATCTTGAGCGGTCTCCTTCCACTCCCTATCACACACCAAAACTAAAACTAAAACCATAGAAAGAAAACTTTCTATGGGGACCACGTAATATTTTTAAAATATTGTAGTTTTTTGTTGTGACAGTAATATGTGGAATTACAACTCTGCTATTCTATTTGAGCACACAGGCTGTTCTGTATTTATTTTATTTTATTTTTTTTTTATTTATTTTGATTTGTTGATGTTTCACAGCATGAATTAAAACAATAAAAATAACAATAATATAAACAGGTAGTGCCACTTACGAAACACATCCATAAGAAATTTTGAATGGGTACCTATTTAAAGACATTAAAAAAAACATTGAATATTGAATTTATTTTCACATTATCTGTCCATCCTGGGTTTGCTGGAAGAGATCTCTTTTTAGAGATAAGCTTGCCTTTGTACATTCGTTCTCTAGAAAATGTTACTCTCGAGGAAAAGTTACTTAAACATTTACCCAAATGCCTATGTAATTTTGATTCTACCGAAGTGACTTAACTGAAACTTAGGCTGTCATAGATAGCAATTTATCCAGTGAATTCTGCGCCACTTAGGGCTCGGTCCGAGAGAGAAAGGGCGAATCAATTTTGTATGAATAGTTAAAGCACTACCGTTTAGCAAACACAGTGCAGTGAGGGTCAGTGCTGAGGTTAGAGCAGCGATTTGGGGTCATGATGCTCAATTTGATAGATAGATAGTGTTTATACACAAAACAGAACTTAGAAAATAAATTACAAATAGAACGTAGCGTAACAATAAAAATAAATAATGTCTCCACCGAGGGGCACAAGTCAAAGTTAAACCTAGTTTACCGTTAACACAATATATCTAGTGGCGTTTCTGAGCTCTTCTTCTCACCACAGTCGTCCAAAGAAGAGTAGATCCAAAAAATACGTGTTCTGTGTATATTTGATAATATCCACAGATATAAAAATCGTTTGACTTTGACTTTGGCACTTAATTTTATCTAACAGCAAACCCTATAATGAACCATGGTTTCGCCGTTTTATAGAACCAGAGACTATATATCCAACTGACTGCGCCTGCGGGGGAATGCGGCTCGCCAAACATTAGTTGTGTGCAACGTATGCAACCTCTATGTACGATGACGGGCCGCCATTGCTTTAGTGACAGTTTTCAGCTGCCTCCGCAGCGGCTGACCAATCACAGCTCTCTAAGTTACCTCGTCCCCCGCCGTAAATTGGCGAGTTGTGTTGCAAAGGAAAATGTATCTATGCGCTCTCCACTGGATAAGTGCTCCCTGTATAGAACCAATTTTGAAATACAGGGTGTCAGGTAACGCAGTCAGGTGTGTAGGTTGGGGATAGCCTATTAAACAAGATCGGGCAAAACAGTATGCCGGTTTTTTACGGACGCATCTAAGCATCTAGGATTTTTTTTACAGAGCCTTTGTTAGCATCTATACTCGTTTAGTTTTGAGCGAAGGCCCAACCATTTGTTTCAAATAATGAGGTTTAAAGAGTTCCGTGTCCTGGAGTTAAGAATAATATTTGTAGAGAAAGGCGTTGAGCTTGTTCCTTTTTCGATCCGCTGCCCGCTCCGTTCATGACGCCGCAACCAATAAAAATGCAGGCTCGTAAAAACGCTCGACCAAAGCTCTGTTTGCGAAATATGAATTCCCATTATACACAGAGCTTTTAGTAGCGAGGACTTGCAAGTGCGCCCGGACGAGTAGGACGTTTGTGCACTACAAGTAATTTTAGTGTCCGGCGGCAGTCCTGTTCTGTACGGTCAGTTATGGCATGAAAATAAGCTGCCAGCCAAGTGCAAGTTGGACTCGCGTTGAGAGGGTTTGGTACAACAATAATAGGACTTACACCAACAAAAATAACCCTAAAATTTTCAGTTAGTTAGCAACTAAGTAAGCATATTATGTAAACTTGTAATTTGGCCAGGACTCCACGTGACAGGTTAAACCTAGTGTGGGGTCCACAAGCAACTTGTATATTTCATCCCAATCAGTTAAATAAAGATTTTATATATGTATATCTAACTTTTAATCCAGTGTTGTTTGATGAAGTTGCTTGGTTTTATCAAAATCATCCACAATCACCCAAGGTTATCGGACTTTACTTTTATTTAAATGTATTCTATTGTAAAACATAGTAATTATAATTCTTTCAAGTAAAATACACAAAATAAACGATATTTGTAAAACAAAAGGAAAAAATCGATCAAGTGCGGGTCGGAATCGCGAAGGGGTACGCATCATACAACAAACAATAAAACAAAAACAAAAAGAAAATTAAAAAAGATTATGCCCTCACGAGGATTTGAACGTGTTTGAGCTCACGAGTACTCACGACCTTAGGATCGAGTGCCTACATCATACCGGCTGCGCTGCCACAACGAAGTGGGTTGACGCTAGAGACTATATCCAATTGACTGCGCCTGCGGGGGAATGCGGCTCGCCAAACGTTTGTTGTATTCAACAAACATTCGCCTTCGCAACCTATGTACGATGACGGGAGGACAGTTTCGCAGCGGCTGACCAATCACAGCTCTCTTACCTCGTCCGGGCGCCGCCCGTAAATTGGTGAGTTGTGTTTCAAAGGAAAATGTATCTATGCGCTCTCCACTGGATAAGTGCTCCCTGGTTGACGCGAAATATGTACCATCATATTGAAATGCGTGGTTGTATCAAAACTCCCTTTAATTTGTAATATCTCTAGTATTTCAGTATTTGTTGTTGTTGCGGCAACAGATATACACATTCTGTGAAAATTTCAACTTCCTAGCTATTACGGTTCCTGCTCTAGAACCCGCTGACGGACGGACGGACAGCGTAGGCTCAGTAATAGGGTCCCGTTTGGCACCCTTCGGGTACGGTACCCTAAAATGAGTTCCGTGGTCTAGTGGGTTTCATGCTTGCTTCTCACGCAGGAGATGCAGGTTCGAATCCCATTGCGGACCATGTACCAAGGAAAGGATGTACTTCTAACGGTGATGGAAAACATCGTGAGGAAACTTGCGGCGATGGGCTTGCCCCCTGTCACGCAAAATGGAGTGTTGAATCACTGGCTAAAAGTGGGCACTGTTGTGCCTCTGCCACCCCGTATGGTAAAATGCGTGACGCTATGTTAAAAGGAAAAAACTGGCGTTATGCAAAAACGTGCATTTACTGAGAAGTCGATGACAAAGAACAAATTCAGTTTGGCACAAGTCAAATTTGGTCTCGTACAACTTTGAGAAGTAATAAAGAAACCAAATATCACTAATAGAAAAACTTGGAAAAGTCGAATGAAAAAAGAACATAATATGTATAATTTATCAAACATTGACTCAATGCTAATATACAATTCCATGTCAGTGGTCACTGATATAATATGAGAATAAATAGGATTGTTAACAAGAGAAGAAAAAAGCACACGTAGATTCCGTACCATCATAAAATTGATTGATTTTTTATTTTAGTATTCTTGTAACTTTGCTTTAACTGTTGCACGGTAAATTTATAGGTGAAGTTTACCGTGCAACAAAGTAAGTAAGTTTTTATAACTCTACCCATTACCATTCTGGATGAGAAGCTAAAATGAAACCATTATTCACGGAGCTCTCTATACGCTCTTCTCCGAAAACATTAACGGGTCAAACTAAAAAGACATGAAGTGACGCCAAACTTTTTTCATATACCACGAAAGGCGTTAAGTCGCGTACAAAACATGTTTGTCGGGTAAATATTTAAACGTCCGGCCTAGGAGCTTTGACAAAAGGGTAAAAAGCTTTGGCCTTTCGCGATTAAACTAAATCTAATGCTATGTTAAGGTACAGCTTGTTGCATGTTATATGGCATTTTGCTAATCAACTGTTTGGCTATTTGCCTCAAACCGAACCACAAGATTCACGAATGGATCATCAAATAGTTATAAGAGCTTACGTTTGAATTTGAATTAAATTGAAAATACTATAATCATGTTTAATTTTTGTTACAGGTAATTCAAACATCATCAACCGACCGGTACCTACTTTTGGAGGTAATTAAAATCTCATTTGATTGCTACAGGAAAAGCCTTCTTGCATAACCTCGTTAAAACCACGGACAAAACAGACGAACTGAAAACACACTGGCCACTTCCCAAGCGTATGCAAAAAAAAACAATAAAATAAAACTGCGTTCGAAAATAGAATTCCGCGACCCGCGACCGGAATTGTTAATTTTATCCGCGGTCCAAACTCATTGCATTTTGACATTTACCCAAAATGTGCACTATGTGCACAGTATTGCTCGTGCTATTGTAGAGGGGTTTGCATAATTATTGGTGTTCGTTTTACGAACGGCACGCGCGGCCATTTTCTTTATTCTTTTTTTTCATGTGTGCGAGTAGGCTTTGTCGCTTTTGAGTTTGACTTTTTTACTTTTTGATACGGCTCTTGAAACTGTTTGCTAACACAGTATTTGTGACACTTCGCTCGGTGTGCTGGCGATGTTTTTTTGGGTCAGACAAGCATGCTTGTAAAATAAAATGAAGCGTAATTCTCTTTGTGTGTGCCAAATATGTTTAAAGAGTAGTAAGAGTGATCTATTACGAAAGTTGGTTCGAGAAGGGTTATTTAGGATCTTAGAAATAGCAATAATATGAACCTGGGCCTGGGTTTTTTTTTCATTAATTCGTAGCATTGTCCTTTTCCTCGTTTAAACAGATTGGCGACGACGCGGGCCCTGGCGGGCCTTGCGCATCTAATAGTGGATGGATATGTCATACTAATTTTTATTCGTTGCAGTATTCTGCACTAGAAAAACAAGGTTTAGTGGCCGTACGAAAAAAAAGGCACCACTATTACTCATTGTCCTTTGCAGTTTTCAGATTTTTCCCTTTACTTGTGCTTTATGACCTTGCTTTTTGCCAAATTTCATGATTGTAGGCCTACGGAAGTACCCTATAGGTTTTGGGTCCATTGCGATTACTATGAAAATCCAACAATTTTACAACAAAAACGCTCGTATCGTGAGATTGCGTTCACGTAGAAGGTTGATTTTTTCACAGCTTAATGCGACCACAGACCTTAACAATTGATATAAATATCAGTTTGATAGGTTCACGCGTTCTAAGTTTAAAAGGTTGTGACACGCGGACAGACAGACAGAGAGACAGACGGACAACAAAGTGATCCTAGAAGGGTTCCTTTTTTCCTTTTAAGGATCGGAACCATAATAATTGAAACAAAAAGTAAACTTTAGAAAATACCGACTTCCACAAACCCTATTTGATTAGATTGAGTCTGTTTAATACAAACTGTAACCCCTTATCCCCCCCCCCTTGGGGAATTAATTTTGTCAAATCCCATATCAGTGCTACCCCACGCTACTAAGGAACCCCTGTACAAAGTTTCATGACTCTAGGTCCACCGGTTTAGGCTATGCGTTGCCTACCCGTCAGCCACGCATTGTATTTGTACCTATAGTATTGAGCGGATCTGGTGGCCATATGTGTTCTTCATCAGCATTTCTGCATCACAATATTATGCTTACCATGTGCATTTGCACGAGTTATTATGAAAAACACAAAAATCACTATAGGTCTGCCTATAATATTTGAAGAGTTCTCTCGATTTCTCCAGGATCCCATCATCAGATCCTGACCTGGTGTCAATGGGAAGGTAAACCCTTTCAAACAAAAAAATAATTTTCCAAATCGGTCCATCCGTTTAGGCGCTATCGGGGCACATACATAATAAAAAAAAAAACAAACATCCGGACAAATTGTAAACCTCCTCCTTTGGGAAGTCGGTTAAAAACTAATGCAATGTTTAGGTAGGTATGTTTGTTTATTTAGATGAATACTGATTTGATCTTTTGTAAAATAGATTCAGTAGGAACAACTTCTTCAATTAATGTAGGTTTCACATAAGGATTTAACCATTTGACTCGTACCTTATCCACTTTTTTAATTTTGGAACCATAGAAAAAATTATGACAGACCCTCGCCTGGTGACTAGGAACTAACCTGTAAATTGTGTTCTCGTCAGAATATATTACATTTTCATTCTCATCAAAAGTCATTCCAAAAGCTTGATTAATATCTAACATTTTCTTAAGTCTCCTGAACGGTTGTTCTTCAAGATAAATGCCATCATGGGCACAGATGTACACATCGCCAAACAAATCTTCTTGTAATTGTCTTACCACGATATTATCATCTAACATTATGTATTCTTTAGTTGTCTTATCTACTTTATACAACGCAGACGTATTTGAAAAAAATATATGCTGTTGTTTTGTGACTAAAAAGTGATCAATTTCGTAATCCTTCGCTTCGGCTACGGCCACAAATTTCTTATCTTGATAAACATACAGTCTTTGAATTGGGTAGAGGATATAGTAAAAGTTCCTTCTCACGAATAGTCCCCATATACTTTTGCCGTCTTCTGCGAAAAATTCTGGCTGCTTGGTCAGGAAGTTGTATTTGTAAATACCGTCATGGCCGCCTAGGTAGATGTCATCGTTGCCTGAGTCGTATGCTACTGCATATCCTCCTGGTATACCTGAAATGTAATAGAAGATTTTTTACCAAGGGAGTAAAGAAGAGTTTTTGTTTTTTGAAACCCGAGCGACCGAGGGATTCTAGAATATCTGAGGGATCGAGGGTTTCAAAGTACATCACTCGAGCCAAAAATAGTTTTTACTTCTGAGGTGGTAGTATTGATTAAGTACTCCTGAGGAGTACTTAATCAATAAAATACCATACATGTTTAGAATTACAATTGTCTTATCATCTGGAGTTACACTCACTTTCATTCATATTTTTGACTAATATCCGCAAACAAAATTGAAATAATTACGGCATTCAGATTTGGCGCGTTTTGTTTACAAATCCACAACTTTTTAATGATTTGGTCTGTGTTTCGATATCAATATCCTGTAAGGGTTGTGTCTCTGTTGTCAGCAATCGATGTTAATCGATTCGGCCGATCGGATTATCTAATCTGTGTTTTTAATTTACTGTTTTTCAAAATCGATCTCTCTGACACTCAATAATGACAGCATTTTTTTCCTTTGTGCTGGCAACAAAATTAAAAGGTTACTTTTAATCCCTAGGGACTAAAATACCTACTTTAGTTCCTGTTTACCGGGACTAAAGTAGCTCTTTTTAAATAGATGTGATGAAAACAATTTTTGCCTGAGTTTCTCTTACTTTTGTATAAATTGAAAGTGAACAAAAGGTACTGGAGCCTACTGAAATTGGAAAATGAATGTAACACAGAAAATGGTCTGAAGTCTGACATAGGAAAAAGAAGAGAATAGGACTCAGCAAGTGGTTTGATGTGGGTTGTAAACTATGACGCAAAAGTAACATAAAATACTGTTATTGGTAAAGTTCTTGCCTTTGACATCCTCACAGGTTTTGTTGCGTATGTTGCAGGCCATAATGGAGAAATCAACCAAGCCGCCCGACTCTACGGTATGACTGAAGAACAATGTTCCACTTAATTTATGCAGCACCAGATTGTAAGGTCTTCCAAGATGTTCTGCTATAACTTCAACTTCATAATAAACATCATTAAACATCTTCCCTGGACAGAATATTCCTGAAGTAGTGTTTTCCTTTTTCGAAGATGTTGCATTGTACCGGAATAGATCACGCTGATCAAAGAATTTCCGTCCTATTATTTGTCCGTATGGGTTGGGAAATTGAACGGCTGTGGCTGTTGCAATACTGGTCAGTAGTAAAACTTGGTACATTTTGTTTAGCGATTTTAGTTGTATTATTTATTACTGTAGTAAAAATTAAATTACTTTCATAACAATTCAATGCACTCTCATTGTGAATACCAAACTGAGAGTGAGCAGTTTACGCTGATTCAAATTATGATGTCATGATATTGATGTTGTTATTAATGTTATTATATTGTATAGTGTATTTACAATCAAATTGCCGAAGAAGATCTTTAGAATCTGGAGAATGTGAAGATGGATGATGATGAACAAATGTTGAAGTTAAGAGATATGAGGCGCGCGGGCGGGGGGGAAGCTATTGACCTCAGTGGTATGATTCTCGCGCCTTCGATATACGGATATCGAGACCTATATTGACAGATTCCCATACAAAATCACTCGATATAGGTGTAGATATCAGCGGGTCGATTCTCACGCCTTCGATATATGATATCTACACCTATATCGAGTGATTTTGTAGGGGAATCTGTCAATATACTGACAGCATTCAACACACGTAAGAACATTTATCGCTAGATTTCAAAACCAGCCATGCGCACCCTCTTATTTTCAACCTTGGTAATAATGTCCAAAAATATGAGAATGAGAATTTGGAGGGTGATTTGGCTAGTTTTTAAACGTTTCGCTAACTCAACTTCAACTTCAATTTTAGTTCATGGCAATCTGTCTTATGCCAGACAATTTATGCCAGTGTCATGTGATGACGAAACATGTGAGACGCGTAACAAGATTTAAGAAAGGGTGGTTGACTTTTTGGGATCTGATATTAGAAACTCGAAAACGGCTTTGTCTTGACAGTTTTCGTCTCAGTTGAGGACAGCGAACGAAGAGACATGCGGGTTCAGCAACAAAATGTTGTAGAGGCACTACATATTACACTATTGCTATTTATTATTAACGCACGATGCTGAAAATAAATAAACAAATAACCCTATATCGTATTTCAATCACAACAATCATAAGTTATAGGCTTGTGGCCTGTCAAGTCAAAATAGATACTTTTTATGAACTGTCAAAACGGAACTTTTGTTCCTGAGTTCTATGAAATAACAACAGAATGACGTCATATAAAAGTGCCATCAAATGCTGTTTTTTTGCACAAAATTGACTTTATAAAATATATCTGCTGGAAATATACAGTTCTGAGAATGTCAAGCCATTTTGTACATAATGCTTCAACTTAAGACTTGTTCCTAGATTTATTGGATTACCTTGGCCACAAGCCTATTATGATTTCTTTCGAGAAATACTTATTTTCTAAGAAATCACATAGGGGTAGGTCGCGCCACTACGGTACCTTGTCCGTGCAAAAAGTGCAATAACCGGCCAAGTGCGAGTCGGACTCGCGCGCGAAGGGTTCCGTGCCATTATCTATAAAAAAACCGCAAAAAAAATGTATGGGACCCCCCCTAAGTATTAATTTAATTTTAATTTAATTATTTATTTTTTAAGTAAATAATATACTCAATATATTGTGAACATTTTAAGCGTCTACCTGCTACCATTATCAATATCGAGCAAAAATGAGCAAAAAAATCACGTTGTTATATGGGAGCCCCCTTAATATTAAATTTCTTCAGATTTTTAGTATTTGTTGTTATAGCGGCAACAGAAATACATCATCTGTGAAAATTTCAACTGTCTAGCTACCACGGTTCATGAGATACAGCCTGGTGACAGACGGACGGACGGACAGACGGACAGCGAAGTCTCAGTAATAGGGTTCCGTTTGGCACCCTTCGGGTACGGAACCCTAAAAAAGTGTGTTTTTTGCAAATTACACAAAAACCGCTGAACAAAAACCGCTGATCATTTCTAAAATGTTAAACACTATTAGATATTTAGATTACCGATTTTTACACATAAGAACCATACCAGCGTTCCTTGTAGAACTCCTGAAATAACTCGGTTTAGGTAAAAAAATAACTATTAGATTTTTATTTTTCATATAGTTTTTAAATAGCATTATGATGTTTTCAAACACTATATTGTTAGCTGTGGGACGGTTTTATAACATATATTTTTTTTGGATTCAGGAAGTGTCTCAAACTACTGGAATAACTTTTTAAAGATGGGCATTTGGCTGGACAATCGTCTTATTAATATTAGTAGTACTTAGGTATCTTTGGTCAAGGATTTATTAGATCTATTGACATTTTAGCTTAGACTCTACCGTCGATTTTGTTATATTGCCTAATTGCCTTTGTTTTATAATGTTACACATTGGTTTCCGTGCAATAAAGAATTATGAATTATGAATATTGTTTGTACATTTGATTGGTTTCAGTTTCCACAATTTGCTAGAGCTTTGTTAAACTGTATTTACAAATGATTAACAGTGGTTTTGTTTCGCTAAAATAACAAAAGTGTTTTTAAAAAACCTGCTAAGATCAAATAAACAGCCTGTTCCTTTAAAACCATTCACAGTCACCTTTATACCTGGTGTGCTGGAAAAGTTCTATTGTTAGAAATAAGCTTGCTTTCATTTATTGTACTATTTTTATGACATAACTTTTGTTCTGTATGTTTAGTGTGTGCAATAAAAAATGTTTAGGATTAGTATTTTATAGATCACAAAGTATTTTTTTATTATTCATCTGTGTGCATGTGAGATTAAAATAGACTAATTAAATGATACACGAAAAGCTGTGACAGCAACTCGTAAAATATCATTAAAGCTCTTTATACTCGTACTAAGTAACTTACCTATTTCAAAATGTAATTCTGCTTTTGCGAACTAAATCTGCCGGAAGCAGGAAACCTAGCAGTGTAGTAACAACATTAAATCTGGTCACTAAATAAAACATTTGAAATTTTACCCAACAGCTCCAAAAAGCTCGTGAGCTTTGATACCGCTGCGGTATAAACACCTCGTGTTAAGGTTCAGTTACAGGCAGAATTTTGAAAACTACAAACAGTTTTAAATCCTTCCAGGGAGATAACGCTTTGTGAGATAACCTGGATACTTCCATCACAGGGAGCACTTATCCAGTGGAGAGTGCATAGATACATTTTCCTTTGAAACACAACTCACCAATTTACGGGCGGCGGGGGACGAGGTAAGAGAGATGTGCTTGGTCAGCCGCTGCGAAACTATCTGGCGGCCCGTCATCGTACATAGGTTGCGTATTAGTGTTGCCGATCGATTGTAAAACTATCGATAGTGCGGCAACACTATTGAGTATGCGAACGTTTGTTGAATACAACAAACGTTTGGCGAGCCGCATTCCCCCGCAGGCGCAGTCTATTGGATATATAGTCTCTGTTCCATCAGCATTAGAAATTAAAGTATATATTTAAAAACTGGTTGTGGCATTTCATTACTTGGTAGTGTACTAGTCGTTAAACCCCTCCACCAACCCGCACTGAGCCAGCGTGGTGGAGTATGGCTTAATCTTACTCGCATCCGGGTAAAGGTCAGTGTCACTCGGTGGGGACATTATGGGCTAAAAGCCAAAGCCAAAACTGATACGGAACTACGGGTGAAGGCAAGACGCTGACCTGTTGTGTTTTTTTAGGGTTTCGTATCTCAGAAGAAGAAACCCTTATTTATAGGATCACTCGTGCGTCTGTCCGTCCGTCCGTCCGTCACAAGCAATTTACTCAGAACATATTAGACCGATGAAGTTGAAAATTGGTACACATATTAATATTTGTAGAGGTACAATGTAAATATTGAAATATGAATATGGGGGCTACTTTTGAGGGGCCAAAATAAGAAAAATAAAATAAAATTAACTCAAAATATGCCGTGTATATGAAATGAAAGCGCATTAATTTTGAAAAAATTGTGCGCAATAATATGACCGATTCGCATGTCATCAAAACCTCTAGGGTAATTCCCGAAGTCCTAAAAATCTGAAATTTGGTATGCAAGTACATGTTTGCACCCATAACCCATAAAAACTCTGAAATCTACAACTTTAACCCCCTAACCCTCTAAATCTGGCGTGCAAAGTTTGTATGAAAAACTGAATTTTAGGGTACTTTTAGGATATTTTGTTGGTGTTAGTCCTATTATTGTTGTACGAAACCCTCTCAACGCGAGTCCAACTCGCACTTGACTGCTTATTTTGTGCCGTGACAATGCAGATGCTTCTATCTTTCCAGTCGTCACTCGTCACGTCACTAACCAATGAAGGCTTCCTCTTATTTAAGACATTTTTGTTTTTCCGAACTTCATTCTAACAATAAGAGTTACCACACATTTTTTACACCATGTGAACTAAGCCTTAACGAACTAAATTCTACTAATTTAGACACAAAGCCTGCAGTCCCATTCACAGCACGTTTAGTACCGGTTGCGAGGCTAAATACAAATTAAAGTCACTGCAGTTCAGTTAACTAGTTTAATTTTTCCTCCGCATATTCTAAGGGTTAATTTGCAACATAAACGATGTCAGAGTCCTGCTGCTATGAGTAGAATGAGCAGTTTTCTAACAGCATATTTCATTTGCCAACAAATTGCTCAACATTTTAGTAGTTAGTTGTACTTGTAATATTTATTCAAGTTTTGGTATAATTACCAAATTTGGGAAAATTACCAAAGAAAAATCATCAAAGTTTTAAAAGTTAGGAATTACAAAAGGGTTGTATTCATACTTTTTTACCTACAGCAAAATTTTGGTTACATGAAGCTGTTAGATTTTATTTTATAAAATCATTCAATATCTTTCCAAGGCATCGGACTTGGCTTCAGAATCGGATCGGATCAAAATTATTGTGCGAGAAATCACTATCACAATCAGTTTGGGATTTAAAGTCTAGCTCACTCAATGTAGATAATTATCTGCACCACCCAGGTGCACAAAAATTAAAGTTTGACGGAAACTCAGATACTTCGCCTCTACGGTTTATTTCGCTCGGGATATAACAGCGCTAGTATAAATTATAAGCCACACTTTGGCTAAGCATCAGTCTCTGCATTTGGTCACAAGTGTAGTTGTGCGTATTACCACTTCCAGCAACCTTAATCCGTGATCGCAAAATGCTAATCAACGTGTAGACTGTAGGCTTAGTCGTAGGTGCTCGTAGGATGAAATGTTTTTCTTGGCTTTGGGCTTTGGTTTTAGCGGAAAAGTCCTAAACCTTGATAAGACCATGGCTGCTTTTGGCATATTGCCTGACGGAACACCAGCTCTTGATTATTGGTTTTTAGGGTTCCGTACCCGAAGGGTGCCAAACGGGACCCTATTACTGAGACTTCGCTGTCCGTCTGTCCGTCCGTCCGTCCGTCTCCGTCCGTCTGTCACCAGGCTGTATCTCATGAACCGTGGTAGCTAGACAGTTGAAATTTTCACAGATGATGTATTTCTGTTGCCGCTATAACAACAAATACTAAAAATCAAAAGAAATTTAATATTATTAGGGGGGGCTCCCATACAACAAACGTGATTTTTTTTGCTCATTTTTGCTCGATATTGATAATGGTAGCAGGTAGACGCTTAAAATGTTCACAATATATTGAGTATATTATTTACTTAAAAAATAAATAATTAAATTAAAATTAAATTAATATTTAGGGGGGGCTCCCATACATTTTTTTTGCGGTTTTTTATAGATAATGGCACGGAACCCTTCGTGCGCGAGTCCGACTCGCACTTGGCCGGTTTTATTATTTTATGGTTTTATTTGTATTCATTTAATTTTAGTATAAACACAAGCACTGCTAATAAGCAATATTTGACAAGCTATGTTTGACACTGGCCTGAAGCTGGAAGTGTATGTGTGTCGAGCTGGATACTCACACACCTGCTGCAGGGGCAATTCAATTCAATTTAATTTCTTTATTTCGGACTTCTAGGTCCATAATACATAACAGTAAACAGTAAACAGTAGGTAACATGTAAAGATCACAAACATGAAAACAAAACAAAAATAGCCTTACTTGAAAACTAGATCCGACCCCCAGACACTGGGCCCTTCCAGTTCTTATTAGAGGCCATGTGTAAAGATTCCCAGTGTCCGCGGATCGGACAGTCCAACCTTTCGGCAATGAGGTCCGCTCGTGCCCTAGCCACACGCCATCATGCCTTACTAAGCTCTACGCAGAGTTACGTGTAAAATTATAAGGATAGGAACATTATTAAAGGTAAACATTACCACCTCATGTGGCATAGATTACCGCGTTTCAACATTCAGCTGCGAAGAAGGTAAAATTCAAACACGGTAATATTCTTTATTGGGGTTTCGGTCTAATGACCAACCCCAATAAAGAATATTACCGTGTTTGAATTTTAACTCCAATAACCTCTGCGAACTTGCCTGACCGAGTGAGGTGGAGTATGGCTGAATCTTACTCGGATCCGATATAATACATTAATAACTATTTCTAATGAAGGGAATTATATGAATAAACTGCTGAGATCTGATGGAATTGAATGTTGAAAGAATGAAACAACATTGAATTCCATCATTATTATCTCGGCAGTTCATTCACATAATTCCCTTCACTAGGAATGTCAGTGTCAGTGCTTTGGTTTGTAAGTTTGAAAAATTGGGCAAGTAAGGATGAACGCAGTATACAGGGTGTAACAGAAAGGTATAGTCATAGTTTAAGGGGTTGCTAGGGACATCATTCTGAGCAACTTTAATTTTCACTTCTCTATACAAATCAGCTGATCGTCCGGACCAAAACGTATGGTGCAATGAAAAATATAGTTGCTCTGATCAAATCGGTTTCATAGTGGAAGAATGGACTCCCTAACAACCTCCTAAAATATGACTACACCCTTCTGTTACACCCTGTACAACAGATACATACAGACATTACCGCATCAAAATCTGGCAAATTTTCCATATCGTTCGCACCTCCACGTAAGCACTTTCATATAACGTGCTTGGCTTAATAAGGAATTACAGTTTTGATGTGTTATTTGAGGAAATGTGATGTCTACTTTTAATATTACACCCGCTCGCGGCGGCGGCGTGACATCATATGAATATCATATGAGGCTTCAACGGCAGAAAACCAGTTGCTATTCGAAACTTGAAAAGGATTTTAAAAAATGTATAGAGATTGGCATACCTCCATCGACGTTCAGTCATTTTGAAAAATCTTAATATTTGCAGCCATTTGCGGCATTTCACGTTTCTGGCATAGCGTGCAAACGCCATATTTAGTTATGAATTCACTATATTTTGGGAGAAATCTGAATAATAGTGCGAAGTAACGCGTCATTATTTTGTCATAAAATAGTACGTTGGCTTGGCAACAATTAGAGATAAGCTCGCCTTTGTACATTTTTTAACGTCTTTTCTGTACCTATGTCTGTTATACAATTCAATTCAATTATTAATTGATAAATAAAATTTACAAGTCATTAATAAGCTTAGAATGTACTAATAATTACAAGGTTGATCAATACATTATGAATGATTTTGATTATACGAATTACGAACTATTGTTTTAAGTTTTTTCAATGACGAAACAATTTTTATGTTGTATTTTTTCGCACTCAGATTTTTAGCACATAATATCGTTTATAAAGTGGTACATCCTAGAAGAAATCATAACTATGCCACCCTTGTAGCAGTTTAGATCATCTCTTTGAACCCTTTTTGGCTTCTATACGCTCGCTGTTATAATCCCTGACCTTTCTAATTACACGATATCCTTACTGTCTGCAATTTACTTATTCATGGCATGGTGATGCCAGCCTAACCCTGAGTTACACGAAACTTTGAAACTTTCAAATCGGCAAAATATCTCATCTTACTAACGCGTCTATGAAAACCACCTGTAAAAGTATGTATGTAAGAAAAACATTTATTTCAGTGTGATTTCAGTACATTTTTTCATTTTAATAAGGAAGACATTACAGGCCACACATATTGTATCAATTGGAAATTCAAATGCTTTTTTTCGGTATTGTTCTGAGTAAAAAAGCCTCAAAAATGATAAGGCTAATCTCACAGAGTAGATTTATTTTTATTTGACAATCTATCAGATGAAAGTTTTTATTTTTTATTTTAAATGTCAAATTGTTTATACACTATGTAGTATTTTAATCTGAGCCATTTAATCTAGTGGGAAGTAGCAGCAACTTATCCTAAAACACAGGGTTCCCCCTTTTTTAGGGAGTAGCGATACATCCCTTGTTTACTTCGCTAAACAAGTTTATAATGTACATGTTTTTCTGAAAATAAACGATTATGATTAAAGTTGTTTCCAATGTTATGCGTAGTGTTTATACTATCTTTGGTTGTTTCATTTGAGTTTTTCTTTGCCTGCACATTTTTTTTTGGTAATATTTCACGATATCTTTAAAAAATGGGTTCAAACAACAAAAAGTCTTACAGTATCGACCTCATGATTAAAAAATATATCAAATATTCTTGCGAATAGACGTTACAAATTCGCCCGAGATATTAGTTAGTATAGAGATTTGCCGATGTCCTTTAAATAAGCATATTCATAACATTCGAAACAAATGTCAATTTTATGCGATTCTCGCCAAAAAGTCGGCTAAAACCAGACTTCAGCGTCTCCTAAATGCCCTACAAAACACCTAGTTGTTCAAATATTTTAATTTTACCCCAAGTTTGCCAAGTCTTTGCTTTCTTGTAGTTTTACCGCTGAGCTTAATCTACTCGTAATTCTCTTATAATATGAGAAGGCATGCCACTTGGAATATTTTGCGACCAACCACAGATTATGGTCTCCAAACTTTATAGAATGTCCTCATATTCAAAAGCTTGCGGCGATTGGCTAGCCCCCTGTCACGCAAAATGGAGTAGCTAAATCACTGGCTAAAAAAGTAAAAATATTTAAAAATGCCTTTATTTAAATGCTCTAAAAAGAAGAAAATAAAATTTCTGTTTCATTTCATCATAGAGAAGGTTTTCTTTTCAACATAGGACTCTGAAATATGAGTAAGTGCGGCAAATATGGACCACCAATAACTATTTCGAAAATAAAACCAAGTAATACATTTAAACAGAAACATTTTAATTATTAATCAGTCTTATGTTTAATCATCCATCATAAACAAACAAAAAAATAGGAACTTCTCCACAATTAACGAAAATAAAATTTAAATTTCTAGCAAACCCCCATTTTGAGAAAATCCCAAACATGTGGGTAATATGGCCCACAGTGTGTTAAATATGGACAATGTGGTCCATATTTAACACACCGTGGCATAGTTGGAGATTACAAAAAGTTTTAATTGCAATAATCACACAAAAAATAATTATTTAAATATTCAGAGCAGTCTTCGTGCATGATACACACTGTAACCATGTTTCTCCTCGTCGATCTTCAGAATATAAACCGGTTCAATAAATACAGCTATAGCATCATTCGGACATCTTCTATCAAGACTACCCTCAGATGAATCATCTGGAATGTACTCAGCATCAGACTCTGATGATGAAGCTTCATCTTGTATTATTTCTTTAGTTGCTGTCTTGCCTTTCTGTGCGTTAAATTTAAATTTTTTGGATGCTTTGTTTTTTTAATCTTTTTTTGATTTTCTAGGACTTTTTTCTTCGATTCTTTGTCTTCTTTTTTTCAGTGATTCTTCTTATACCTGCTTGTACGGTAAAGATTTTACGATCGTTCTGATTTACCAGGTTTTCTTCCTCAGTTGGACTGTTTCTTCATTTTTACAGGGATGGGAGATATTTGGTGAGGTGTTACATATAAATTTTCTCGTGAACCAGTTGAAGTCGATGGTTTTGGGTCAAACGAAGCAGAAGTCGTAGGTTCTTGATGAGTCGTTGCTACTGTATCAATGGTGACTGGCAATTGCGGAGAATCTACGTTCTGAGAGACTGAGAGACTGTTCATATTTGCCACAACTATATCGGTCCATATTACCCGCACCTACCCATTTTAAATAAAAAGTCAGTTCAAGGTTATTTATATAAAGATTTCGGGACAATCACTTTACCAATTCTAAGCAGATACCTCATAGTTCAATTTCTTTAATACATCTCAATAATAAATCGACAATGTAGGGTTCAACACTTAATCAAAACTCACCGAAAATAAGGATCCAAAACAGGAAAAAATTAATTTTTGACGCAGTGGCTAAGTTCGTAATATGCCGGTGACGCCTGTCGACTGAAGCATTGCCGGCAAGGAAATGATTCGCTGGCGTTGCCTTACCGACTCCTGCGATTAGCCACTTGGGAAGAAGCATGGTAGGCCATAATACCCGCGTGGTCCATATTTGCCGCACTTACTACACGCATTTTTTATGGTAATGTACACAACTTTCTTTGTCGTACCAACCGTAGCTGAAAATCAAACCCGTATTTTGTTTAAATACATTACTCAATTAAAATGATATAAAAGCTTGTTGCGGAATTTACTTGTTTGTATATATAATTATGTACCTACTAACCTAATCAATCTATTTTAAAATCATACCAGCGTAATTCGGCACCTTGGTAAGTGGACAAGTTTATTCAGGCCACATACTGATCTAGTATTCTGTCTGGCTTATTCGTGGGTTAATCTAATAAACGTTATCTCTTGATATCCCGGGTCCGCAATTTGCAATATTATTTTAGGCGTAATTGCGTCTTCTTGGGCTATGTTTCATTTCGGCTCAGGATAATTAGAACTGAAAGCGCCATCCGACATGTTTGTACCTCGCTTGCTAACTAACGTTCCAATGTGAAAGAAGCAGTCTCCCCTAACACAGGTTTTAACGGGAGTCCTCTACTATTTGTCATGTAGCCTAACTAGAATAATCTAATTTTGAATTGTAAAAACCTTAAAATTAAGAATCACCAATCATTCGCCAGTGAGTATTTTAAAACAATTACATTTTAATTGTTATCTGCACATAGCGGCCACTGTCACAGACGAGGGGTTAATAGTAACTAAAGATATAAAAATGCAAACTAATTCACTTCGCCACAATGCACGCATATGTACGGTCGCCTGCGCCTAAAAGTATACAAGCAGTATAAAAGCGGCTTCCCACGGTGCGCGATATCGCGGACGGACGCGGACCAGCACGCACGACGTGGAAAGGGTCTCGTCCGATCCGAGCGCGTCCGTGGTAGCACAGACGACAGGTCAGAACCTCGTCAGATCCGTAGTATCGCGGACCGTGGGAAAGAGCCCTGTCTGCGTGCGTTGCCGTCCGTGGTCGTCGGCTGTGCGTGATGATCCGTAGAATTCACTCGTTAATATGACCGCCCGTATACTTTTAGGCGCAGGCGACCGTACATTAAGTTTGGTTTACTTATTTGTTTTTTTTTATGTATTTTCCTAATTTTCAGCTTATGCCGCATAGCGAATAAATTATTTGGTAATAATTCACCAAGTTAAAAACTAAACAAACCCGACTACACGACCTGTTACATAATACTGTCCGCGCGGGAAGCGAATCGTCTATGAATTCTCAGAACTCATCTCAATGTCAATGTGCGTAAACACCACAAAGTCACAGAAAGGCAAAAATCCGTAATTTTGGTTACCTGGATGATGATACTATGTAGAAACTTAAGTACATAACCGATTCCAAATTTTCAAAAAATGGGACCAACCTGAAATCAGTTCATAAATAATACCCATTTCGAGGAAACATACATAAATAAAATCAGTTAAGTGCGGGTCGGTATCGCACACGAAGGGTACCGTACCATCGTACAACAAATCAAAAGCACTCAAAACAATAAAAAAATAAACAAAAAGAAAATTTGAAAAGTTTATGCCTTCACGAGGATTTGAACTCACGATTGAGGGTCTACTACATACCGGCTGCGCCACCACAGCGATGTGAGTTGACGCGAAATATGCTATCATATTTAAATGTGTAGTATTATGTGTCTATGACATGGTTGCTATGACAATAAATAAACAGTTTCAGTCAAGATCTCCATTTTGAAATGCGTAAGTGTATCTAAACACGTCTCTTGTATCGGGGCCCCCTTTAATTTGCATTATCTCTCGTATTTCAGTATTTGTGGTTGGTGCGGCAACAGATATACACATTCTGTGAAAATTTCAGCTTTCTAGCTATTACGGTTCGTGCAGACGGACCCGGTGACAGACAGGACGGACGGACGGACGGACAGACGGACAGCGAAGTCTCAGTAATAGGGTCCCGTTTGGCACCCTTCGGGTACGGTACCCTAAAATACAACATACAACCGATTTGATAACCCCCTCCTTTTTTAAATCGTTTAAAAATGAACAAAGAGTTTGCATCCTCTTTTCTGTATTTATGGTTAAAAACCACAGCGAGCGGCCTCTCCATTCTCAAACCTTGTTGTTGGGTAGGCATACGTTTGTTTTGGTTAGCCGCTTAATTCGATTACGGTAATACGTACATTTGTTTATACTAACTACAGTAGAGTAGGTAATTGTATTTCGTAGATTAAATTAGCTATAACCACAATATGGTATCAACTCACAAATACACATTATAAAGCTTTGTCTTTCAATGATTAAAAATATGTAATCTTCGATTATCTAAACCTCTGAGTTGCACATAGGAATTTACCAAAACTTACATCTCTAATTTGTTTCGTGCAACCCAACCCTGTATGCCTGTTTTTACATATTTACCGTATAGTTTTTTTTTATTATCCGTCTATCAAAAAGCCTTTGGTCTTTCGAGCCGGATTAAAATATCAATTAGTATTACTGGAGTAAACTTAAGAGACCGGTGACCGCCTGAATTTCCCATACAAACGTAATACAAAAATGATTTGAATTTGAGAACTAGTTCAAAGCATTTAGACTGTTAATCGGATTAATACAGTGTTTTCGCAGGTTCCTGGTCGTATACCAAGGTTCTTATTCAAATTACCTACTTAAAAATATTTTTAAATTGGTTGAAGAGGAACCCTGGTATACAGACCAGGAATCTGCGTAAACAGTGTATAAATCCGATTAACAGTCTAAATACGTTAAACTATTTCTCAAATTCAAATCATTTTTGTATTACGTTTGTATGGGAAATTCACGCGGTCACCGGTCTCTTAAACCTTAACTTTCGATTACAAACCAACAAATAAAGCGTCACGTCATTTCCCATACGCAGTGGCAGAGGCACAGTTCCACCCTCGTTATGCATTAATTTCTAATGAATTGAACCGGTTCAATTCCATTCATTTATACCCGTTTTTAACCGACTTCAAAAAAGGAGGGGGGTATCAATACGGTTGCGTTATTATATTTTTATTTTATTTGTGTTATCTCGAAATTGGTATTATTTGTTAGCCGATTTCAAAAATTCTTTTTTTTATAAAAAATAGACCTTCAGGTTGGTACCATTTTTTGAAAATCAAGATCGGTCCAGTATGTAGGTTTCTACATAGAAAATACTGTCATCCTGATATCCAAAATTACATATTTTTGTATTTTTGCCTTTCTGTGACTATGTATGTGAAATAATGATGAAAATTAATGAAATAATGAAAATTTATTGCATAAATAATATGTGGTGCAGATGAATTCTGGCTGTAAGGACCGGTTTCGTTTATTTTGTGTAATATTGTGAGTTGTAAGACGTCATTCGCATTCCACGCGGACAGGACTATCCCCCGGTTTCTGAGACGCTGATCAAAGGTTACGATTAGCTAACAGAGCGATTAACTGATTTCAGCCAATCACGTGCCGTCATTAGCCAGGAAGTCGGATTTTTAGGGTTCCGTACCCGAAGGGTGCCAAACGGGACCCTATTACTGAGACTTCGCTGTCTGTCTGTCTGTCACCAGGCTGTATCTCATGAACCGTGCTAGCTAGACAGTTGAAATTTTCACATAATGATGTATTTCTGTTGCCGCTATGACAACAAATAAAAAAAATATATAAGGGGGGCGCCCCATACAACTAACGTGATTTTTTTGCGGTTTTTTATAGATAATGGTACGGAACCCTTCGTGCGCGAGTCCGACTCGCACTTGGCCGGTTTTTATTTTTAGTTTTTAACTTGGTGAATTATCTCATTGCTCAAATAGCGTTTATCTGTCTGTTTATCTGGGGCTTTTGACATTTCACACGAACAAAAAGTATCAAATAAAGTTATATGATTTATTTTTCTCTTGAAATACTGGCTCTTAGAAAGACAACAAAATGGCGTTACTAATAATCATCCTTTCTCGATAATTCTAAAACGCAGAACCCATGTAACACGAAACCTTCACATACATCCTTCATTATATTTTTCCACTTCCCTTGTTATCATGTTTCGTTGGCAAATAAAAAGTACTTCAAAGAGCTGAATACGTTATTTACATGTGTTCAATTGTTTTTGTTTTTCTCGCACCCTCTTATGGCTTACATCTTGTTTAGACGAGCACCAACAATATTATAATGAATATTGAAAAATTATACACACCCACTTATATACGGTGATTTTCGATTCAGCAGTAGTTTAGCTGAAAGGCTAATTCGATTAATCAAACTTTCGGCGCACCATCGGCCAATTGTTTACTATTTCTAAAGATCTTTCGGCGCACCATCGGCCAAGTGTTTGCTATTTCTAAAGATCTTTCGGCGAGACGTGCTGTCGGTATAAAAATGTATCGGCTAAGCAATTTCAAGCTCTACCGATAGTCGATGAACAGTGATTTCTATTTAAAGTGATATCGATTAAGGGTAATTCGGGATATGATTCGGGACTCAGTTAATGGTGTGCCTCTGCCCTGTATGTGAAAAGGCGGGACGCCAGTTGTGTTATGTTTAGTTTAGATACGTCCTAGGTTTGCTGGAAGAGATCTCTTATTAGAGATAAGCTCGCCTTTGTACATGTTTTTTCCTAATATTAAGTTTCTGTATTATGTTTTCTGTGCAATAAAGTATAAAGTAAAGTAAGTGTTTTTGACTTATGTCTCCAATAGCTACGCATGTTGAGAATGTATATTATATAGTTTTTGGACAAGTAATGACAGCAAAGAGTTGTTATGCTGGAAAAATATTACTTTAATTGACTTTAATTATTAATTGATACAATGTTATTGTCATAATTGAAACAAAAAGTAAACTTTAGAAAAAACCGACTTCCACAAACCCTATTTGATTAGATTGAGTTTAATACAAACTGTAACCCCTTATCCCCCCCCCCTTGGGGAATTAATTTTGTCAAATCCCATATCAGTGCTACCCCACGCTACTAAGGAACCCCTGTACAAAGTTTCATGGCTCTAGGTCCACCGGTTTAGGCTATGCGTTGCCTGCCCGTCAGCCACGCATTGTATTTGTACCTAGTATTGAGCAGATCTGGTGGCCATATGTGGTCTTCATCAGCAGTTCCGCATCACAATATTATGCTTACCATGTGCATTTGCACGAGTTATTATGAAAAACACAAAAATCACTATAGGTCTGCCTATAATATTTGAAGAGTTCCCTCGATTTCTCCAGGATCCCATCATCAGATCCTGACCTGGTGTCAATGGGACCAATGAGAAGGTAAACCCTTTCAAACAAAAAAATAATTTTCCAAATTGGTCCACCCGTTTAGGCGCTATCGGGGAACATACATAAAAAAAAAAAAAAAAAAATATCCGGACGAATTGTAAACCTCCTCCTTTGGGAAGTCGGTTAAAAATATGATGACTAAACATTTCTTTTCATCAAATTACAAGCAAACTAAAAGAAACAGAGATATTTCGTTTACTATCGTGAAATTTAATATTTCGCTGTTTGTTTGGCTTTTGCATTGCCTCTGGAAAAAGAAATGGAATCGCTCAGCTACGCCAGCTTGTAAAATAAACTTAAACATATGCTTCTGGCCCCACACTTCGATCCGTTTTGTCATGGGAACGGCGAATAATAACGGAATTTACAAAAAAAACAGTCAAATTACAGAGACTCTATTTCATCTGTCCCTCTCAGATCACACTTCAGTGCAAGGAGAAGGGTAGTTTTAGAGCGAGAAGGATAAAAAACAGCTTTCAGTGTAAAGTACATAGTCCTCTGGTAGCGACAAGCTATGAAATTCACTTCGATAGCTATTCAGCAACGCGCGCACGCGCTCGTTGAAGTCTTTATTTCAAAGCCTTTCAGTGATTTTGGCTAAACAAAACACCATCGATGTTTGGATTAACAATGGTTATTAGCATTTTTATGGGACATCATAACACCATTGAAACTAGTTACCGTTTGGTGGTAGCTGGGGACAGTCCATACAATTTACGTGGTCCTTTGACACATCGTCAAATATAGCCTCACAGTCAAGTAATGTCTGACATTATTTGCAACATCAGCGATATCGCTTTAGTTATTTCTTGCTATCTCAGCTACCCACTGGCCGCTCACCCTACCGCTTAACTAAACCGGACGCTCCCGCCTAATATCACCGCGGTCCCTTTTTGCAAACTACCCGCAAAACGGACCAGATCCAACATCAAATTGTTGGGCTACCCGCAGACGAGTGTTTGAAAGGGTCTGCTGGCGACGCAAAAAGGGTATCACAGAGCCCTTTTAAGCATAGTTCGATGGGAAGAAGGATTATAAGAGGCATCAAAAATACGTTACTGGCACTCAAATTCGGATATTGAAAATTGTTCAGTTAATATGGCAACTTGAAAGTTATTTGTATGAAGCTGAAAATGATTGGAATTTTAGTTATATGGATAATATCGTGAGGTATGAGGTGAGGTATTCATATTATCTATAGGTTCATACTATGGCGTTGGGTTAGTCTCCTGTCACGTAAAATGGAGTACTTATCTAATAATTGGGTCAATCAACTATTTAACCCACACTTTGCTGTCAACGCACGCACTCCCTCTGAACGTTCTTCGAGGACTAGCAGCTCAACGGGGCGCTTTCAAAGGACACCACCGCGCCATGCGAGCAAAAGCAAACACAAACGAAGCTTCTTATGGCAAATAGCGCACCCTATGTGTTTCTGGGTGAAATTTACAAGGGTAACTCAGCATACACATTCTTGTGAGGGACACAGTCTAGTTAAAAAAAATAGGATTGTTAGGGTTATTTATATTTTCTCATGCACGTGATAAACTATAATATACTATAATATATATATAGCTTGTTGTATATGAAGTAACCGAAAGCAAAGGGTCTACGTTAATTTAAACTTAAAGTTTACATGGTGAATGTGATCTTTGGGATAGCAATATTTTGTATGGGGCGTATTTTTCGTGTACTGAGTTACCGTAACATTTCATGGAAATTAAAGATCTTCGATAACGTAATCAAGTTCCCCGTAGTGCCTGCTAGCTTAGGTACTATTGTTATATTCGTCAAATGTGTAAATTTAATTACGCAATTACCACGCACCAACTTTGAACTTTACGGCGTGGACAGAGATGACGCACCCGCTCCGTTGCCGCTCCGCTTCCGCTCCGATACCGCTAAGCCTCGCTCTCACCGCCCTTACACCGATTTGTGTCTTAATGCTCTGTAATAAGTTCCCTCCCTGTTCCAATTTGTCTACTTTAAGGTTTACTTCGAACATTTATCCAGTACGTGGCCAATTCTTTATCATCATCACCTTGAGCACCCCATAAAAGGAAACATAACTCAACATAAAAATGCTTTTTCATAAACACGTACCTCGACAAATAGCAGGCCTATTACTGTGCTTTTACCGTAACATGCGAAAAACAAAATGTTATGTCGCTTTGTATGACAGAGTTATACTACAACATTAACTATGATATATGTGTTTTACCGCATACCGGGCTGACAACAACTGTCTGTTTTGATAAAAATGTGCCAGACGAGTAGTATGGAGCAGTAGCTGGATCCATAGCGCTTGACAGAAGGCTTATTGCCGCAGCTTTGAAGATATGAAAGTATCTTACGATGACAGGGAGCACTTATCCAGTGGAGAGCGCATAGATACATTTTCCTTTGAAACGCAACTCGCCAATTTACGGCAGGGGACGAGGTAACTTAGAGAGCTGTGATTGGTCAGCCGCTGCGAAACTGTCTGGCAGCCCGTCATCGTGCATAGGTTGTTACGTTGACGACAACTAAGGTTTGGCGAGCCGCGTTCCCCCGCAGGCGCAGTCAATTGCAAATATAGTCTCTGATCCTGTATAAAAAATAATAAACAGTTATGCGTATGTGCGTATCTGCGCGGTGAAAACGATCGTGTGGGTGCAGCAAAAACTGGCCGAGACGGATATTGGATGAGTGACCCGTTTTGTATCTTCTGTATCTTCTGTAAGGGGGCTGAAGTGCCTGCACGTGGCCCACATGTGCGGGGCCTTTGTGCATGTCCCCTTCTCCCACTCTCTTATCTCAGCCAACCCAACTCCTCCACAAGTTGGAGTAGGAGGCCTGGATGTTCAAGGAGCTCCCGGGTCGATGATGCTTCTCCCAGAATCGCCATCCTGGTTTCAATTGTGGATGGACATGCCAGCAACATGTGCTCGACCGTCTCTTCCACTTCCATGGGAGTGACCCGTTTCTATGTGGCACTGTTTCCGTAGGTCCCGGCTACTATCGCTACTCGGTGGTAGTAGTCGTAAAGCTGTGTTAGAGGCCTGTAGTATATGTATGTGAGACGGATGGTGGGTGCTGCGACACCACATGCGACGTTAGAATAAACGAACAGTGCGAATCGAGCAGCCCTGCCTTTCACTTGTCTCTCAATACGCAACAGTGGCGGCGAATAAAAAATCAGAACGCGTGCAGTTACGGTCGCAAAATGGCGGCTTCAACCACTCCTATTGGAATCCTGGGCAATTTTGACCATGAGTTGCAAGACTGGATAACTTATCGCAGCAGGCTACAGCAATGGTTCATTGCAAACGGGATTGATGGAGAAACAGACAAGTCGGGATCAAAGAGGAAGGCTATACTACTCAGCGCATTCAACGAAAGTTCGTACAAGCTAACTGTGAACCTTGTATTACCGCGCACACTAGACGCGGTAGCATTCGTGGAGATATTGAAGATCTTAGACGTGCATTTCACGCCGAAGCGTTGCGGGTTTGCAGAAAGGCATAAGTTTTACGTGGCAGTGCAGCGGGCCGGCGAGACTCACGCGCAGTGGGCAGCGCGGCTGAGGGGCCTATCGGCGCATTGCAACTTCAAGCAGCTGGAGGAGACGCTGCTGGACCGGTTCGTGATGGGCATGCTGCCTGGTCGCGAGCGTGAGAAACTCTTCGCCAAGGACGTCAGCGAGCTGTCGCTGGCCAAGGCGGTAGACGTGGCGGAGAGCGTGCGGTGCGCGCGCGCAGGGGCGGCGGCGGCACCAGCGGAAACCAGCAGCGAAGGGGCCGTGTACAAGATCGACAAGGGGCCGAAAACCAGCAGCGTCACTCAGTCGAGTGCAGTGCAGTGCAATGTGTGTGGACGTAGAAGCCACGCATCAAGCGAGTGCCGGTTCGCTAATTACAAGTGCAAAAAATGTAACATTAAGGGTCACTTGCGCCGTATGTGCAAAACCGTAAATTACGTTGATGTTGAAGCCGATCAAGCGAGCGAGGGTGATGACGGTGAGTTATTTAACATACGGTCAAATAATGGGGCTCCGATGATCGAAACAGTTACGGTTAAAGGGTTACAGTTGCAATTCGAAATTGACAGTGGTTCCACGGTGACTGCAATTCCAGTTAAAGTCTATTGTTCGTATTTCAGTGATGTGCCTCTAACAAAATGTAAGAAAAACTTAATAAGTTATACGGGGGGTAGGATCGACAGTCTGGGTGTGGCGCGGTTACCGGTGACGTATGCAGGCGAGACAAGAACACTCGACGTGTACGTGATTAAAGATGGCGGGCCGCCCTTGCTAGGCAGAGATTTTATTTCGAGTTTTAGCTTAGAGTTATCGCCAATCCAATATTGTGATCATCAAGGTTCCACAAATGACGTAGAACTGCAAACATTACTAAGTCAGTATTCAGATTTATTTGATGAGGAGCTGGGGCGCTTTAACATGTATAAGATAAAATTACATTTGAAGGATGATGCTAGACCAGTGTTCATGAGAGCTAGACCTGTGGCTTTTGCTTTGAGGGAAAAAATTGAAGATGAAATAGATCGGTTGGTTCGCACGGGGGTAATAGAACCGGTTAAGCACTCGGAGTACGCGTCGCCTGTCGTGCCGGTGCTGAAGCAAGACGGCTCGGTCCGGCTTTGTGCCGATTATTCGCAAACGTTGAACAAACAACTTGTCGTCGAGCAATATCCGTTGCCGACGGTACACGAGTTATTTACGCGGTTACATGGCGGCGTACAATTTAGCAAGATAGATATGCGATTAGCTTACAATCAATTAGAGATCGAGGACGATGACAATGTGACTTGTATTAATACCAGCAAGGGTTTATTCAAGTATAAGAGGTTGATATTCGGGTTATCTTCAGCCCCGGCGATATTCCAGCGGGCTATAGAGAGTATTTTAGACTTGGACGGCGTTTTGTGTTTCTTAGATGATGTACTAGTAACGGGAAAAAATAGGGCTGAACACATGTCTAGGTTGAGAACCGTTCTAGCTAGAATAAAAAGCGCTGGCTTAAAACTAAGAAAAGATAAGTGTGAATTTTTTAAGGACGAAATCACATATTTAGGCTACGTTGTGGACAAAAATGGGTTAAGGAAATCGCCGGACAAGGTGAAGGCTATAGTGGAGGCACCGGTACCAAAAAATCTAAACCAGCTTCAGTCATTTTTGGGGTTGGTCAATTACTACAGGAATTTTATTCCAGGCGCATCGACCTTGCTGTGCCCTTTGTATGAGTTGTTACGAAAAGATGTAAAATGGTCTTGGACAGCTGAACATGACAAAGTTTTCATTGAAATAAAAAATCTTATGGCATCGGAAAATGTGTTAGCACACTTTGATACTAAGGCTAAGATAGTTCTGACGGTGGATGCATCGCCGAATGGATTGGGAGCTATTCTGTCGCAAGTCGGGTCAGATGGGTTAGAACGGCCGGTTTCGTTCGCATCTCGAACGTTAAACTCGGCAGAAAAGAAGTACTCACAAATACAAAAGGAAGCGACCGCCATCATATTTGGGGTACGACGATTTCATCAGTACTTATACGCGAGGTCGGTTCCATTTATATTACGTACGGACCATAAGCCACTCGTTTCTATTTTTGGCCCACAAAGCGGTATCCCACAGGTGTCGGCTAACAGGCTTCAAAGATACGCATTGTTTCTGTCCGCATACAACTATGAGATAGAATTCGTACGAAGCGCTGATAACAGCGCAGACTTCTTATCACGCGCGACATTGCCCGAGGCAGGGACAGAGACGGACTCTGCAGGGGGGGCGAGCGCGCGCGGGGGCAGGCGGGGGGACCGCGCCGCGTACATCAACTTCGTAGTGGAGGGCTCGCTACCGGTCACTCTCGCGGAGTTGGGCCACGAAACAAGAAACGACCAGGTTTTGAAAACGGTGGTGAAACATGTAGTGCAGGGGTGGCCACGGACAGTAGATAGGGAGTTAAAACCATATTTTCAATGTAGATTACAGCTGTCCGTGGAAAATGATTGCTTACTGCGTGGACATAAGGTCGTGATTCCAGAAAGGTTACGACCAAGAATTCTTAAGGAATTGCATAACTCACATTTTGGGATTGTAAAAACCAAAGCCGAAGCACGGTCTAGATTTTGGTTTCCAGGGGTAGATTCGGAAATAGAGAGAATGATAGGGTCGTGCGCTGTATGTGCGGCTTCACGACCGTCCCCGCTGCGCGCCCCGCTGGCGCCGTGGCCCTACCCGGCGCAGCCATTCGATAGGATTCATCTAGATTTTCTAGGCCCGATACACAATAAAATGTATCTAGTAATTGTTGATGCACACACAAAGTGGGTTGAGTGTTATAATATGAATAACAACATTACGTCAGCCGCCCTCATTAGTAAACTATACGAGTATATGTCCCGGGTGGGAATACCTCGTACTGTGGTCTCAGACAATGGGACGTCTTTTAACTCAGAACGATTTGCTGACTTCTGCAAATTAAACGGTATAAAACACGTCACATCTCCGGTGTATCACCCCGCAAGCAATGGCCAAGCAGAGAGCTACGTGAAAATTATAAAAAAGGGTATAAAGAGTGCACTAGCTGTAGGTCGGAGTGCTGAAGATACGAATAATAGGCTATTTAAATACTTGTTCGACTATCGGAACTCCATTCATTCGACGACGGGGCAATCACCAGCCAGCTTGGTATATGGTAAACAGCTGAGATCAAGGTTAGATTTAATAAATCCACAGTCATCACCCACGCCCACAGATCTAACTAATGCGGTACAAAATAAACAGTGTTTACAGAGTAGGTATCACGGTGGGGTGGCAAGGAAAGACTTTCTACCCGGGGACGAGATTATGTACAAACATTATATAAACAAGGACAACTTTCAATGGACTAGAGGAGTCATTGTAAAAGGAATTGGGAAAAGATTGTACATAGTAAGAGACGTTAGAGACAACCAGGAAATTAAAAGGCACAAGAATCAGATTGTGAGGCATACCGGTGAACCAGGTGTTCAGACAACGGGTGGTTCAGATACTACGTGGGAGGAAAGAGATAGGCAGAGCATAAGTGATGCGAGCTTTGACGAGCCAGTGGAGCCGGAACCCGCGACCATCGAGCGACGCGAGACCGTGGGCGCGCGCGAGCCTGCGCCGCCACCACCGACGGCCGAGCACCGTGACTCACCGACCGCGGGGCCGAGCCGCCCGAGCCAGGCGCCGGACGCTACCTCTCCGACTCACAATCAAACCACCTCTCGCAGCGGTCCTTCATCTATGCTCCTACGTAATATTCCACGGGTAGATTACAAACCGTTCCTTTAGGTTAAGTTAGCTTAAAATATAGGTGGAGGGATTGTAGTATATGTATGTGAGACGGATGGTGGGTGCTGCGACACCACATGCGACGTTAGAATAAACGAACAGTGCGAATCGAGCAGCCCTGCCTTTCACTTGTCTCTCAATACGCAACAAGGCCCTAATAGGGCAGCTTGATAACATCTGACAGCCGCAGATTGGCCACTAGCCTGAAACCCCTCCACCACACTGAGCCAGTGTGGTCGAGTATGGCTCAATCTTAATCGTATCCGGGTAAAGGTGGGGGCATTAATGGGCTGCATTTACATATAAAGTACTATACAGGGTGACATTTAATTAGTTGATCATATTTTGGGGTATGATAGTACCCATCATTATGAAGAACTTTCCCCAAGGCACATGGGGACGCAAACGAAAAAAATTTTTGGGTCTCCCATAGTAACTTGAAATCAGCTGATCGGGGCAATGTACTGAGAGACGAAATTTTTTTGCCGTTTGCGACTATAAGTTTTATGGTGAATGTTGTTCATAATGATGGGTACTATCATTCCCCAAAATATGGTCAGCTAATTAAATGTCACCCTGTATGTAGGTACGATGGCAGAATTATTAAAATTGTACAACAACTATAACATGTTTCAGGTTGTAGAATTGTTTATTTCATTCTTTTGTTGCGTTTTCCAATACACGTAGAAAACTTACTTCATTGTATCGCAAAGCTCGCGAACAAAACTTATACCGCCACTTGTGGGTTGTGGGGTAAACGGTGCTTCGCGCTTTAAATCTACAACAAAATTGAAACACCGCCTGCTAACATTTTCATCACACTTTCCATCAACGTCAAGTGTAATAACCGGCCAAGTGCGAGTCGGACTCGCGCACGAAGGGTTCCGTGCCATTATCTATAAAAACCGCAAAAAAAATGTATGGGAGCCCCCCCTAAATATTAATTTAATTTTAATTTAATTATTTATTTTTTAAGTAAATAATATACTCAATATATTGTGAACATTTTAAGCGTCTACCTGCTACCATTATCAATATCGAGCAAAAATGAGCAAAAAAATCACGTTTGTTGTATGGGAGCCCCCCTTAATATTAAATTTCTTTTGATTTTTAGTATTTGTTGTTATAGCGGCAACAGAAATACATCATCTGTGAAAATTTCAACTGTCTAGCTACCACGGTTCATGAGATTCAGAATGGTGACAGACGGACGGACGGACGGACAGACGGACAGCGAAGTCTCAGTAATTGGGTCCCGTTTGGCACCCTTCGGGTACGGAACCCTAAAAATTGAACAGATAAAAATGTTGCGAAATCACCAATACATAAATTTCTACTATCTAGGATAGTACCATATAAAGTGGAGTTTATGCCTTGATCGACCTCGTATCATATAGGTACTTTTCAAGACGAGTCAGTAGAATCCAGTTCAGAATACCGTACGTATGGTTTATCCATTCTAACTTGTCCAAAAGTTCGAAAACTCATTCATGTTAATTATTTAAATTCTTAATTAATTTCTATCATTCAACATTAAATTCTATCGGATCTCAGCAGTTCATTCGCTTATTTCCTTGCATAATATTCCTATTACATTTATTGAGGGAGATATTACAACTACTATTACTATTATTGTACCGTACATGTAGAACTGCTACAAGATTCTATGAAGATATTCTCGAGCGAAAAAAAATGCCTCTATACCATAAGTCTTTGCCAAGAATTGAGTTTCAATACTGCACACTTTGGTCTTGTGCCAAAACCTAACCTTTTATTTAGTGGGTATATCATACTGCAATTTTAAGTTCAACTTTTGCTGACAGTTTTATCTTTGCGGCTGGAAGTTTTGAATTTAGAACGCGACATCATTGGCAAAATAAATCATAATCTTTTCTGTAGGTTTAAGCAATTTCGTTCTTTATAAAGATATGTATTTTTCTAAAATACGAAATAAAAATAACCACCGCATAAAGGTCAATAGCACATCTCTTGACTACACTTAGGATTCTTAGGAAATTCAAGATTAAAAAACCTGCAATATTTTATTTTAGCATTTTTTTTTTTTTTTACGTAGCCTATAATGTGTCCCACTGCTGGGCAAAGGCCTCCTTTATTTTAGCATTATTTTTTACAAATGTCATATCACCTCGTGGTCGCAATAAAACATTGAAATTCTTTAATAATGTATTGCCAATCGAGAATAAAATATGTGCCGTCAAAATGCGTTTTGTTCGTCTGCTGTATGGCAATGGCAACATTGTAAGATCGTCATACAATTAAATAGGTAGGTACTTACATACTTAACTGCTGAAAATTTACGGTTCTGATATCGACGAGTTTTTTTTTCCTTGTTATCCTTTCCATCCTGGGTTTGCTGGAAGAAATCTCTCGATAGAGATAAGCTCGCCTTTGCACATGTCATTTCCATTTTTAATTGTCATAATGTATTGATTTGTGTGCAATAAAGTATAAATAAATAAATAAAAAAAAATAAACAACTTAAATAAACTAGTAATTACATCAGGGAACTTAAAATGTAAAAGCCGTTGGAAAGTAACACTAGGTGAGTAATACGCAGCAGGTGCCCTGGATACTACACTAGGAAACCTGTGAAGTAGTAGCCAGTGAAACCGTCGTACGAACCTTTCTCCAAGTACCTATTACAATAGTTGGCATTTCTTTATTATGAGTTCTTTTATAACATTTATAAGCCTTCAACGTCTGACATGGCTTTTAAATAAATTCGTCAACCAAAAACCCAATTGTAATTATATTTGACTACTTACTTTTCCTCTCAAAAACTCACTCACTTCTTGCCAATTTCTGTTGTATGTAATTGATTACATCGACGACGCCTGCTGTAAATAATCGATTGCATTCGCTCGGTACATGTCCATCGAGTCGGTAATGGATTTCCTTTCTTTGTCGATATGCATCAATCCGTTAGCAAGTTAAACATAAGATTATTTGCACAGTAAGCGAAAGAATTACCTGGGTCGGCAAAGTACCGACAAAGATACGATACTGAGTAGCATCGATACTTGCAATGTGCTCGATACTTTTTGTAGCGTATCTTTATATTCTTTATAATACCGAAACAAAGATAAATCTGTTAATCTTTGTCACGCGTACATGTGACTCAAGCGTCCACAATTCAGATTCAGTTCTTTTGTTCTATTTTTTAGGGTTCCGTACCCGAAGGGTGCCAAACGGGACCCCGTCTGCCTGTCTGTCTGTCTGTCACCAGGCTGTATCTCATGAACCGTGGTAGCTAGACAGTTGAAATTTTTAATAACTATAAATATAGGCTACCTGCGAGCCTATTTATGATAAGTAGTCATCTTAACCATCTGTCATTGTTTCATCATGAATAAAGATTATTATACTTATTATTTATTATTATTATTACCACAGATACTTACTATAATATCAAACTAATACAGAAAGACAACCTAAAATAAAATATGACACCGGCGTAAACTGAGATGCTACGGAAGCTTCTTTAGTTCGAGGCCATTATCGCTTGGTGCAGCGCATTCCAAAAATTGCAAATACCACGAGATATATGGGATTTGATTCCAAAATTAGCACCACCTAGAAGTATGTTAACTGAAACCATGGGGTTTAAAATACAAATCTTACTCCTCACGCCATCTCTTTTTTACGAAGGGTTACTAATTATAATTTGTATGGGATGAGCGCCCTGTGTTATTAATTACTGTAGTCCATTTCCTATAAACTTGGCTATTGTTTTTGGCTATAATCGAAGCCTGGTTTAAAGACTGTCTAATCTATCTCTATCACGTAATCTATAACGCGAAACCGTGTTACAAATATTATGTAACAAGACTAACCGGTTGACTCGAGCCATTTTTTTTTTTTGTAAAAAAAAATACATTAAAATTAGTTTGACAGTGGGTACCAACGTCAAAAATTAGACATTCATTGACGTCTTGGTACCCACTGTCAAAATAATTTTAATGTCATCTAAGTAATTACGAGAGACACTTTTCCGACCTGGATATTTTCCTGTTAAATCGTCTGCAATTCGAGCGCCAAATAAAAAATGAACTATTAGAGCGGATTAATAATGAGACGGATTATTGTTGATTATTTTTAGATTTTTAGATTAATGTTGCATCGATAACTCTTCCGGAACATCCACACACCACATCCACAGTAGGGTAAAGGGTACTAATTCCAGCACCCCCCCATTGATTGGCACTCTGGACTTTGAACACAATTATTAAGAATTACCAGATAAGAAAAGTAAAACAAAAATTTCTATTAAATCCACCATTTCGTAAGTGACAACGCCAAATTGGTAGTTTTTAGATGAAACTACTGTCAACTCTGTGAAAAAATGTTCTTTCCCAACATGTCTCTGTGTGGTGCGGATTGTTGAAATCGTTACGATTTTTGTTAAGAAACAGGTGAGTGTTGAAGCCTTTTTACTTGTTATTTTGGAAGTCTAGATGAGAGTTAATGGTTTTGTTGTTATTATATGAGTCAAGTTATGATATTAAGCAGTTTGTTATTGTATTTCAACGCCTAAAATCAGTTTTAATTGGGGCCAATCATTGTAACCTTAAGTTTCTATGAAGGTGCAGTTCATTGGCACCGGGGCTAATGATTGTTAAAACTATTTCAGAATTTTTAATTGCAATTAGTACCTAAATTAATTGCGACGAATGAGTTGTTTAAAAGTATGCACTCAAAACTGTAATCAGCCCTCTATAAACAAATGATGGCACTGCTAATCATTGTACTTTTTGACCATTGGCACTGCTGATGATTGTATTCTAAGTGGGGCCAATCAATGTACTGAGTTTTTACGATTATGCTTTTATCTAGTAGTGATGTGCTAGATATATATATTTTATTTTATATATTATATTTTATTTTATTAAAAGTTTGGAAAGGTTAGAGGTGGGTATTTTCACCAAAAATATTTTGTATATAGGGTATTAAAGGTCATTAGATAGATGAGGTACCCACATTCGAATGAGTCGAAATCTGAGGTAGGTAGCAGGTTCTACGGAATCTACGGATAGATAGGTAGATTTTCTAGTCTGATAGGTTTAATGTTTCATCCACGAACTATAGTGCCATGGTAGATGTCTCTGAGGAAATACCGGCAGTAGTATAGGCATTGACGATGCGATGACCACACAGCTGACTCGCTGCCGCGCAAGGTCATTCTTTCATTCTTTGATGCCGCAAAAGCTTAATGTTACCTAATAGTTAAACTACCTATGTTGTTTTTTAATAATAATATTTCTATGTAGATTTCGATGTTTTTAAGGGATATTGGTGCAAACATTCAAGAATATAATTCATAAAGTTCTAGGTATTTTATTTTATTTCCCATCACTATTACTCAATGGAGTACATTCATTGGCACCTCACGTGTATAATGATTGGCATGCCAATCTTTATACTTATTATAGGGCTAATCATTGTGCTGAAGGGGCCAATGAATGTACTTTTGGGTAATATTTCACTATTTTGTGAATTGATGAATTAAAATTAGATTTTAGAAGGATAAATCAGGTTTTATTAGATTCTTAGATCCCTATGGTAGTAGAAAACACAACATCACGATAGTTTCAATAGCTAACTGCATAGATATTGAACCACAAACATGAGATTTTCCTTAAGGTGCCAATCATTGTACTGCTTACCCTATCTCACCCTGCTTAGTGGGCAGCCAGCCCGAAACCCGATCCCAAGACAATGGTCGTAGGGCTAAGCACTAAGCAGGTACACTCACTCACCTCACTCATACATGTTGGCATATTCCCACATTTTAGTAATTTTATTTTTCATTATTTCTACCTTACCCTATCTATTTTGTAATTGCACTATTTCGTAATTGGCATTTTATGTATTTAATATTGATTGTATTGTTTATTTTCATAGGCTGTGAAATGGCAAATAAACAAATGAAATGAAATAAGCTGATGTTATTTAATACATCTGACAATATACCAAACGTTTTGTCAACAAACTGAAACACCGTAGCATACGAATGTAAAGAGATGAGATTCGCGATATCTTGCGAAAGGAGGACACTACTTTAATAACCTAAATGGAATAAGTATGTCTGTCGATGTCGGTCGCTATAACTGGTTCCCACGACACATCCACGTCAGGGCCAGTAGCAATTATTATTTACTATTATTCATTTATTCTCAGATATAAATCCATTGGTAAGTACATAAAACACAAAATAAAATATTACATAAAATCAGACAACAACTAAAATGTTATGTTGAATACAGAAGTTTACAGCGCTGCACACATACACACATCCTACACTATTTTTTTAAAAGCTTTTATTTAACTTGCACTGTATGTATGTTTGTTTGTTTGTTTGTTTGTTTGTTTGTTTGTTTGTTTGTTTGTGGGTATCACGGTTCGCGTCAAAAATGTCGGCTTGAATTTGACCCACTTCCCGTTATCCGATTGAGCTGAAATTTTGCATACGTATGTAAGTTGGATGACAATGCAATATTTTTTTGACTTGGAGCTGATCTGATGCTGGAGCCGGAAGGTGGCCATGGGAACCCTGTTACCAAATGACGCAATCCTATTGTGTTTGGGCTCATTTGATTTATATTGACAAGTACTTTGATCCTAGAATATTTTTTATGACATGGAGCTGATCTGATGCTGGAGCCGGAAGGTGGCCATGGGAACTCTGTTACCAAACGACGCAATCCTATTGTGTTTAGGCTGATTTGATTTATATTGACAAGTACTTTGATTCTAGATTTTTTTTTATGACATGGAGCTGATCTGATGCTGGAGCCGGAAGGTGGCCATGGGAACCCTGTTACCAAACGACGCAATCCTATTGTGTTTAGGCTGATTTGATTTATATTGACAAGTACTTTGATTCTAGAATATTTTTTTTATGACATGGAGCTGATCTGATGCTGGAGCCGGAAGGTGGCCATGGGAACCCTGTTACCAAACGACGCAATCCTATTGTGTTTGGGCTCATTTGATTTATATTGACAAGTACTTTGATCCTAGAATATTTTTTATGACATGGAGCTGATCTGATGCTGGAGCCTGAAGCTGGCCATGGGAACCCTGTTACCAAACGACGCAATCCTATTGTGTTTGGGCTCATTTGATTTATATTGACAAGTACTTTGATCCTAGAAAATTTTTATGACATGGAGCTGATCTGATGCTGGAGCCGGAAGGTGGCCATGGGAACCCTGTTACCAAACGACGCAATCCTATTGTGTTTGGGCTCATTTGATTTATATTGACAAGTACTTTGATCCTAGAATATTTTTTATGACATGGAGCTGATCTGATGCTGGAGCCTGAAGCTGGCCATAGGAACCCTGTTACCAAACGACGCAATCCTATTGTGTTTGGGCTCATTTGATTTATATTGACAAGTACTTTGATCCTAGAATATTTTTTATGACATGGAGCTGATCTGATGCTGGAGCCGGAAGGTGGCCATGGGAACTCTGTTACCAAACGACGCAATCCTATCGTGTTTGGTCTCATTTGATTCGTCTTCACAAGCACTCTAATTCTAGATTAGATGTTTTGTCCAGGCCCCCGATTCTCGCGCTGTCGAGATCATCTCCCCAGTCAAGATATCTGTTTTGATACCGCCTAAATCCGTCGAAAATTATCTCGATTTATATTTATTATGATCGAAAACGGGTCGAGATATCTCGGTTGGTCGAAAGGCTAGTCGTAAGAATAGCTTTTTCTTGTTTTTGATAGAGATTTCGGTATCTCAAAATTGATATTTCGACCATGGACATGATCTCGCTAGCGCCAGAATTGCCTCGCTGTAATGTTAAAGACTAAAAAGTTAAAAATAAATTAAAAGTAAAAAAACATTTTAAACAAAGCTTTTATTTAATGCCCTAAAAAGAAGAAAATAAAATTTCGATTCAATCAAATGCGTTATTTTATTAAATTACACACTTAATACGATATAAAAGCTTGTTGCGGGATTTATCTCCAAGTCTGTGCAAATAGTCCCTACCACCTGATTAAGTCTACACAAGTAAATCTCGCAACAAGCTTTTATATCGTATTAATTGTGTAATTTAATAAAATGACGCATTTGATTGAATCGAAATTTTATTTTCTTCTTTTTAGGGCATTAAATAAAAGCTTTGTTTAAAATGTTTTTTTACTTTTAATTTATTTTTTGTTTGTGTGTACATCTACCCAGTGCTTGAGCAAGGGACTTTCGACCCTATCCGCCAACGTACTGATGATCCCGTTTGAGTTGCCGCGAACACGACTCATCATAGAGGCTGCTCTCTTACGCAAGATGGCAAAAAAGTCGTCTGCTCTTGCCTCCATGAACATTGTTGAGGCGCTGCAGTATCGCGGCAGCTCCAACACGATCTTCAGCGCGTTATTGTATTAGACACCCAGAGCGCTGTAGGCCCTCTGCGTATAGCGGACCCACAGACTGCAGAAGGTTTGACAGTAAGCTCATAAGCTCTGAAAAGTATAAGTTTCACTTCTTTAGTGCACCGTGCAAACCTGCGGGCCAGCACGTTACAGCGAACCGACAACGCCCTGCGCTCTCTCTCCATGTCCAGATCATTGTCTCAAGCAAGGCTGTGTCTCAAGCTGAGCGATGTATGTGTCTGTATATGTTAATGTTTAAGACTCGATTCCTTACCCCTTCGTCAGTGTGAATGGTCAACTCGCAGGTAAAAAAAAGTAAAGTAAATGTAGCCCATTAAGTCCCCACCGAGGGGCACAGGATCTTTACCCGGATCCGAGTAAGATTGAGCCATACTTCACCACGCTGGCTCAGTGCGGGTTGGTGGAGGGGTTTTACGACTACTACATACTACGAAGTAGTGGTAGTGGCCGGGACCTACAGCTTAACGTGCCATCCGAAACACGGAGTGTCCGATAATGTACTTAAGACAAATTAATCATCTCATTGGTACATGGTCAGCACCGGGATTCGAACCTGCATCTCCTGCGTGAGAAGCAAGGTGAAACCCACTAGACCACGGAGCACCGCAGGTAACAATTGAAAAGTAATAATTGTTATAAAAACCCTGACATTTCCTGTATCCAAGAAACAACTCATGACATGTTGCTATAATGTTACTCAATAATATTCTCGATTCGTGTAGCGTAGGCAAATAAATCAATGGGAATTCTTTTAGCGGTGCTCCTCACCTACGATCCCGGCACCGCTGTAGAGTTGCGAATAGTAGCACCTCTAGCATTAGTTTACCTTAGTGCCGTTCTCTCATTCCTCAGATAGCGTTTATCTGTCTGTTTATCTGGGGCTTTTGTCATTTCACACGAACAAAAAGTGTCAAAAAAAGTTGACTGTTTATCGGTCTTTTTAGAGATCCGGGCTTTGTCAACTTGCGCGAATTCTGTACAAATTGTTAAGTTGTTAAGTTTTATAATGAGAATCCCCTTGACTAGCAGTAAGACACCCCCCAGAGGGTGCATGACAGGTGACACCAAGACGTCTGAAAACATCTATTGTAAGGGATGAAAGCATAACTGCCCCTAATTTTAATGTCATATATTTTTCTTTTCCAGCCAGGAGAACATGCAGAAGGGCTAATGCGAACCTGTAATTGGAACCTATTCTTGTGTAATCCTATCATAATACTTTGTCATCTGTGTATTCTGTTGGTCCGCTTACAAAAGAAATAAAATAAATAATAATAATGAAATGAAGTGCTCGCGATATGCGTGGATCTTCACTAGGAAGATTGGCCACAGCAAGCACTTATCCAGTGGAGAGCGCATAGATACATTTTCCTTTGAAACAACTCACCAATTTGCGGGCGGCGGGGGACGAGGTAAGAGAGTCAATTGTAACCCCTTTTCTACCCCCCAGCATTTCTAAAGGATGGGATGGCACCCCGACCAATATCCAGAACTCGGCCCTGAAAAATCGTCAGTTCCTGCCTCTAAAAAAAAGTTGGGCTAGCAACCCCAATCTTACACCACTATTTCAAGTTCTTTAGATATTAGACTTGGCGCCCCCTTTCTCAAGTTTCCTATCCGTAAATGAAAATAAAAAGGATGGTCAACATGGTTTTATTTGTTACTTTAAAACTTTAAAACGAGGTAAGAGAGAGAACATATAAGTATATGAATGCCTGTGTAAACTCACACTAGGCCCACCGAACCCTCAGTATAGTGATACGAAGAGCGGAGAACAATATTCTACATTAGCATTCCTTGCGCGAACCTTTTCAATTTCCCTATAATGCGAAAGAAAGATTCAGTCAGTGCGAAATATACGGGCTATATAGTGCTGTTATAGAGCTCATAGTGCTACAGGGTGGAACAGACCGGTTGTCGTGGCTACGCCCCGAGTCAAGCCATTGTCATTCTCCTGGCCGAAAAGGGAAAAATATTGACATCAAAATTAGTTTGACAGTGGGTACCAACGTCAAAAATTAGACATTAATTGACGTCTTGGTACCCACTGTGGCCGATTCTCTAGGTTACACTCACTAAATTAGTTGACAATATTAAGTCCGACAGCTCTTATGCGGTCGCCATAGATTCCATTTTCAAACTTACTTTTGAATTATTTTAATGTACTGATGAACTAATTCAAAAGTGAGTTCGAAAATGAAATCTATGGCAACCGCGTAAGAGCGTCGGAGCTAATATTGTCAAGTAATTTTAGTACGTGTGCCCTAGAGAATTGGCCCCACTGTCAAACTAATTTTAATGTCAATATTTTTCCCTTAATAATTTTAATGTCAATATTGTTCAAAGGACTCTTCTGTCCTTAAGCGAATGGGCGTGAATATAGTGTTAGAGATTTTATAATATTCAACGCCATTACAGAAAGAACACTGTTACTTTTCCATACTAACATATTATATCTCGAAGAATTTTTAACGTCTATTCACAAGAAAAGTCATTGATAGTTTTTTTTTTAAGTCAATGTGGGCTGAGGATGATGATGATGATGAAGGTCGATACTGGTCGAGTTTTGATCTTTTAATAAAAGTTTTAAGGATATCGGAAAATATTTCCAAAGAAAAATCGTGCAGGCAAAGAAAAACTCGAACGATTAAATAAATACTGGCTGGAAACAACCTCTATCTGATGATGTCAAATAAAAAAAGTTTTTACTGTTCAAATTAACCGATTGGTTGGTTTTACTTAAGAGACCGGTGACCGCGTGAATTTCCCCTACAAACGTAATACAAAAATGATTTGAATTTGAGAACTAGTTCAAAGCATTTAGACTGTTAATCGGATTTATACAGTGTTTACGCAGGTTCCTGGTCTGTATACCAGGGTTCCGCTTCAACCAATTTAAAAATATTTTAAAGTAATTTGAATAAGAACCTTGGTTTATGACCAGGAACCTGCGTAAACACCGTATTAATCCGATTAACAGTCTAAATGCTTTGAACTAGTTCTCAAATTCAAATCATTTTTGTATTACGTTTGTATGGGCAATTCAAGCGGTCACCGGTCTCTTAAGATCTCACAACTTTTTACGATAGAGTAACTTTTTATATGCAAGCATATTATTTTTGATAAGATCTCATTCCTTTTTGTATTAGGTACTAAGTAGTTGTCTATATCTACGGGTGAATTTTCGGGAAGTGGGTCAATTTCGATACGATAGATTTGACGGGAACATTGTATGTAAATTGTGTGTGCTAGTTCTATTCCCACTTGGCCGATTTCAACTCTCCGTGTTGTCGCGAAATCATTCTAGATAATATTATAACCCCTTTATATTTTGACGGTGACCTATTATATCAATGTCACGATGACCAAAGATAATATAAACAGCAGCGAGGCCGCTATAGAAAATCACTCGTCCAAGTTAGACTAGCCAGACATAAAAGCGGGTGCCGTTCGGCACCCTTCGGGTACGGTACCCTAAAAAGGAGAGGTTCTTTGTTACCAACTCTTAAATCTACAAAGGGTAGTACTGATTTCACTGAATTCATAATTCATAATTCATAATTTATTCAGATAGAAAGTTAGGCACATAGTTGTGTGGATCCCAGTCTCCTAAACTAGGTTTATCACCTGTATTTCAGGAGGCAGGGCTCTTCCATTGCTTGGTCATTGAATTTTGTAACAAATTTAATAAATTTAATAAAACACCATCAAAAAGTAGTTTATGAAATTGGTAATGAGATATGTGTAGTGTAAGTGTGGGTGTGTGAGGAAGAGGATTAGGAAGGAATGAGGGAAGTGGGTTATGTAAGAATGTATGAACTTTTCATTGAGTTTAGTTACCAGGGGAATGAGACTATATGAATTTTCAGTAAGGTACACAAAATGAATTAAAATTTAGTATGTAGGGATTGGCGGACAAAAATTTGGGAAGTTTTATGAAACTATATGTAGAAGGGCTTCAGTACCCTCATAGGATATTTTTTTTAGCCACGTGAAGATTGTTATTTTGCAGGACAAGTACTTTTAATTTTTAGTAGTTTATTAGCTTTATTATAGTGAAACATGTGCTGTGTCGGGATTTCAATACGGCGAATATGAAGCATTGTTTTTCGTTTTCATTTTATTATTGAATCAAGTTGGAAGCGAATGCACTGCAGTATTGTAAAACTGCATTGCTGCATTTGTTTGCGAAACCAATCTAGCATTTTCTGTGAACGAGAACTATTTGTGCTCCACACAAGTTACTGAGTGATCTGAGTTCATTGAACTGTTGGTTGGTAAAACGGAGTGAATGGAGAGTCAGAGGTGAACAGGGATAGTTCTAATGGAGCTGGCTCTTTTCGATGGAGATATTCGATATCTCGAATTGATATTTCGATCATGGAGATGATCTTGATAGCGCGAGAATTTCCCCCCAACTCAACCCAGAACTCATCCTATCAAGGTCTCGTATGGTACCGTATCTCATATCATCAAAGAAATTTAATTTTGGCACTTAAGTAAGTACCTATTAATTTTATTAAATATTTCGGGTTCCGTACCCGAAGGATTCCTAACGAACCTTCGAAGCTGTCTGTCTATCCGTCTGTCCGTCAGTCGGCTGTCTCGGAACCGTAATAGGTAGAGTTCAAAGCATTTGTAAGTATATGTTGCCGCCATAGCGGCGCCTACAAGACGTGTTTTATTGATATTTTTTTGTTCTTTGGTACAGATTTCTTCATGTGTGAGTACGGTTTGCACTTGACCGTTTTTTTCTTGTTCGAATTGTTATGTAAAAAAATAAACGGTTAAGTGCGAGTAGGACTCGCGCACCAAGGGTTCCGAGCACACTTGGAGAACGTAACATGTGTAATTAGGTTTCCACATAAAAAACTAAAGTATTATGTCATCCATGTAAACCAAATCAAGACACACGGCAGTGTGGCAAAGCCAGTTTTAAATATTTTTGTAGAAAGACAGAAAATTGCAGTTTTCAGATTTTTTCCTTTACTTCTGCTATAAAACCTTGCTTTGTTTCTTTCATGATTGTAGTCCAAGGGTAGTACCTTAAAGGTTTTGGGTCTATTGCGATTACTATGAAAATACAACAATTTTACAGCATAAACGGTCGTATCGTTCGATTGCGTTGACCTAAAGGTTGTTTTTTTCACAGTTTTATGCGACCACAGACCTTAACAATTGATATTTTCAGCTTGATGTGTTCACGTGTTCTTGATATAAAGGTTGTAACACACGGACAGACAGACAGACGGACGGACGGACAACAAAGTGATGCTGTAAGGGTTCCTTTTTTTCCTATTAAGGATCGGAACCCTATACAACCGAAATTAGGTAGAACTGTGGCTAGTCAGAAATGAACATCGCAAAGCGCGGCAAATTCAAAAATTCTTATGCTTGTAGCACCGTGTATGTTGCCGGCAAAGAATGAAATCCGTCATTCCACAGTGTTACTGGTCAGTTGTCCAACAGGTGTATCCTAAAGAATGACGGATTTCATTTCATAGACAGCAGTGTGACCGCTATAAAAACAGTCGTCCAAGATACGCTGGCCAAAGTCTAGCACAGCTCAAATATTTCGGCGGAGACCGTCGACCTCATTGCTTACCTCGATAGCGTAGATATTTATAGTTTATTGCACAGAAAACATAATACAGACTCTTAATATTAGAAAAAACATGTACAAAGGCGAGCTTATCTCTAATAAGAGATCTCTTCCAGCAAACCTAGGATGGAGAGGATAATTTAATAAAAGGTAGACCTACATAAGTGCACAACGATAAATATACGATATTTATTTACTTTATTCAGGTTCTTTTTATTCGTACTCTTACAAAGGTAGAACGTTTTTCATTACTTACAAATACCTAGAAGAAAATACCTCTACCGACAATCATCCTTTTTTCTAAACTTTTTGGTTACGTTCCCGCCTAACTTTCTTTTGTTTTAATTTATTTTTTAAACAATAGAAGGTCGTTGTTTCGAGAATTGGGTCTGTCTGCTTATTAACCTTTTCAGTAAGCAGAGCTATTTAGCTCTCTGTAAATGTTAATCAGAAAAAATGTAATGAATCAATGAACCAGAAAAAAAAAACAATGTGGCTAATTCACAATGTTTGTTTACAATTTAAATACATCTCAGTCACAATGCTTTCTGTGATTTCTGTCTCAATAGCTTCCACTATTCTTATTCAAATCCTAAGTAAATAACAATACAACTTCAATCTAGAAACTCAATTCCGGACTCGTACCGTCTGCAGCGACATCAAACGTACAATCACGGTAATGCGGCCAAATGTAATACATCTAAGAATGACGGTAACTCGGCCAAATGTAATACCTACGTCTAAGTAAGGAATAGCATCTTTTCCTTGTTATCCGACGAAACAACTGCCACTTTCGTACCGCTCCGGCTGAGTGGTAGCGATAGCAGCAAAATCAGAACCGTGGACAAAGGTAGCTTTTGTTTCAATTGATGAAACTTCAGTTGGGTTACTTGTTAATTGTGTGGACAGTAACTTATATTTTCCAAAAATATACCGACGGATTCTTATAAATTTAGAATAAACAGAACCATTCTCTGAAAAACAATAGTTTGAGGTCTATATTATTATTTTTTAAACAATGAGTTGGATTCTTTCTATTAATTCTTGCATGGATGACAACGAAAGTAAAGCATTATAAAAGTCATAATCTGTAAGCTACAAGCGTAAAAGATAACAAAGCTGTGAAGTCTGGCCATATTTGGAAAGTTTTAAACATTTTGGTTAACTTTTAGTTTTGGGTTGTCTGTCTAGCCTTTTTTCGGGTAGTATTTAAACAAGCGACAAAAAAGTCTAATCTAACCTAACCGAAATACTAAGCGAGCGACTAAAATACTGACGGAGAGTCAGTAATTTCGTCGGAGGTTTAGTTTTTTTTTTCGATCGTTTTATAATTCCCTTTTTTCTCTCATTTACAATACTTATGTGATCTTAAATAAAAGTGCGGTCAAAAACGGCGTCCCGTTGTTCTAACAATCTTTAATCAGCAAAACGTCCTCAAAAACATTTTCAGCTTCCGTTGCGAACAGTACACAAACCAAACCAAGTATTACCCAACGGAGATGATTCCCCATAACATAACCAACGGATCTCAATCGCGTAATGCACTAAGCTTGTACCCAAACCGCGAGGGTTGAAGTTTTGCGCTTTACATACTAAATAGTTGAAGTTAGTTGGGTTAGTTCGAGACCTACTTAACTAATTGATTAAAATACACGGCCCTGGGACAATTGTTGGAATCGAGTTTAGCGGTACTTAAGCTATTGCTAGCGCTACATTTTGTTCGAATGTGATGGAAACATCATGAGGAAACCTTCGTATATCCAGCGTAGGCCAGAGCTCTGTCATGGTTACTAATTGTTTATTTCACCGGGTAAACAGCTTATAAATTCAAAGCAAGTTGGTTTAGTTTTTTACTACTTAATTAGATAAGCACTAAAAACAAAATGTCTCCCAATGTGTAGCTGCGATGTTGCAGTGTCCCGAAATATGCTTCATTTTGACTATGCTCAAATGTCACTGGGCATATTTCGGGACACGTTGGGCATGTTTCGGGACACGTTGGGCATGTTTCGGGACATGTGCAACGTTGCACTGACATCTTAGGAATTTAGGCTACATTTCTGCCCTAGTGTAACTGCCTAACCTAACCTACCTTACCTGTCAGATTTACTACAGCAAAACATCTGAGAAACTCTTTGCTTGAGAAACTCTTTGCTTACATCCTACATGTCGTTGACGCACACAGCTTTAGGAACACTGAAATTCCTTCGTGTTCAACCTTTTTGTTGCCTCATCACCAGGGATCGGAACGAAGGTGTGAATTTACCTAAAGTTTGTAGTCGGACATGACAAGGAGCAGTTACAACCACTTGAGTTGAGTTGAAAAAATGACTGCACCTTTCAATTACAATCTGTATGAATGTGTTATTTACCTCGCTTGAATGATGTAAAGTACAATACTCAGTCATTTTTACGAAAATTTTAAAAATAAAAAAGTTATGATTTTTTTGGGCATCAGCAGTTTCAAAATGTTTATAGTTCGGTGTTTCAAATGTAAGGAACATGTAAAACTAATAAAAACAAAAATTAACTGGTTAGACAAAAACCCGAAAAACAGGTTAAATTCAAACCGGTTCAACTCAAGTGGTTGTATGTAACTGCTCCTTGTTATGTCCGACTACAAACTTTAGGTAAATTCACACCTTCGATCCGATCCCTGCTCATCACCAACGTCACCAACACACCCAGTTGACGCTTCGCATACAACTTCTTTAGCTGTAGGCACAAAGTTTCTGTCACCTTCCAGAACTTAAATTATGCAACCGCTGCGCCGTAAGAAGAATGTAGTAACAACAAGTTTGCGATGAGCTTGCCTCTAGTTTGGGGTCTGTTAAGGTGATGAACTGTATAAAATGATAAACTGATAAAATCTAATTATTTAAGTCATTGTGCAATGCCCTAACGGGGCCCATATAATTATAGAGTACCTACTTTTAAATGAAATGTACCTATTTATATGACACAATAAATAAATACTGAAATACTTAAAGCTTTGGCGATGGGCGAGTATCCTGTCGGACAAAATGGTTTATTGAATTGCTTAAACTTCGGTGAATTGTCATTTCACATAGCCAAAAACTTAAATGAATAAAATCGGTTAAGTGCAGGTCGGTATCGCACATGAAGGGTACCGTACCATCGTACAACAAATCAAAAGCACTCAAAACAATAAAAAAATAAACAAAAAGAAAATTTAAAAAGTTTGTGCCTTCACGAGATTTGAACCGACGACCTCCGGATTGAGAGTCTACATCATACCGGCTGAGCTACCACAACCGTGTAGGTTGACGCGAAATATGCTGTCATATTTAAATGTGTAGCATATGTGTCTATGACATGGTTGCTGTGACAATAAATAAACAGTTTCAGTCAAGATCTCCATTTTGAAATGCGTAAGTGTATCTAAACACGTCTCTTGTATCGGGGCCCCCTTTAGTTTGCAATATCTCTCGTATTTCAGTATTTCTGGTTGGTGCGGCAACAGATATACACATTCTGTGAAAATTTCAGCTTTCTAGCTATTACGGTTCGTGCAGACGGACCCGGTGACAGACAGGACGGACGGACGGACGGACGGACGGACGGACGGACAGACGGACAGCGAAGTCTCAGTAATAGGGTCCCGTTTGGCACCCTTCGGGTACGGTACCCTAAAAATCAAGCGTAGCTGAATCATGAACCTTGTGAATCTTGCCTAGAAACGATTAGGCAACTCACCCTGAGTTTCTCGAAACAAATTTTTAATTTAAGCAAACGTTTAGCAACTGACTATCCTATGAGATTCTCGCGATTAAATTAGTTGAGTGATAACTTAAATTTTAAAATATTTTCGTGAAACTCAGGGTCAATCGTTTTGTTGAATTGAATTGGTTGCAGTTTATTGAATGCTGCCCCTTAGTGTAGGTCCCCAGCTTTTAAAGTACTAGAACGTCCCTCCAAACTCCACGGTCCGAGATTTTCAACCTACCTACATTTACTTCGAAATCTATAAAAATAACCGGCCAAGTGCGAGTAGGACTCGCGCAGCAAGGGTTCCGATCACATTTTGAGAGCGTAACATGTATAATAAAATAAGGTTTCCACATAAAAAACGAAATTATGATGTCATCCATGTAGGTAAACCAAATTGAATATTTTTGTAGAAAGACAAAAATTTGCAGTTTTCAGATTTTTCCCTTTACTTGTGCTATAAGACTTTCTTTCATTCCAAATTTCATGATCCTAGGCCAACAGGAAGTACCCTACAGGTTTTGATTCCCTTGCGAGTTCCACGCGAGTTCATACAAATTCAGCAAAATTATGACATAATATCGCGGTATCTTTTGATTGCGTGGACCTAGAAGTTTAATTTGTTCACAGCTCTAAGGGACCTTAAACATGAGTAACCGATATTAATTTCAAGATGATGCCTCTACGCGTTCCTGAGAAAAGGGGTCGTGACAGACGGACAGACAGACAGACAGACGGACAACCGAGTGATCCTTTTAGGGTTCCTTTTTCCTTTTAAGGTACGGAAACCTAAAAACAGAATAAAAGAACCGGGTCTTTTCGTCCATTGGACGAGCTACTAGCTAGGTGTCTTTATCCAAATGGCAACATTACCAGCAGATTACCGGGTCTTTCCGTCCATTGTTTAAGCTAGTAGCTAGGTGTCTTTATCCAAATGGCGACATTACCAGCAAATTCTAAGGACTTCGCCTTAACCGACCCACAACTTGCTGTTGTTAACATAGTTTCGGCGTATCCGAACAATTTGCTCGCGAACACCGAAGTAGAGTTTAGTCGCGAGCAAGTTACGGAACCGCCGCAGATAATGCCGGGATGTGGGCAGCACAATTCGGAACGAACTCGGCGATGGCGTCGTCGATTCAAAGGATCGAGACAAGTTACTCGTAGCCAGGAATTATTAGAATTAGGAATCCCCGAAGTAGGATCCTGTAAAGTATGATTAACACTTCTTCGGGCTGAGGGCAAATAAGCTACATTTTGTTTAGAACTTTGTTAGATATGATGTGCTTCAGCAGAAAGTAAATTATACTTATCATAACTACCAGGACTTAACAATAATTCAACTTGGAAATGGCACAAAAAGAACGCTTCCCATAAATTCGACAAAATTGTCCTGTTTATCACACTGAATTGCCAATTTAGCTCCTAATTCACATGGCAAAGGTCACATTTTCACATGAACTCCGACATTACACGAAATACACCATTGAAATACAAAGTATTATCAGTATTATCACTATTCAGATGAAAAGACAAAATGATCTAAATCGCTGGGGCTAGACGGGGGGAAATGATCTTTATGACAAAAGGGTTACGGTGTGAATTACAACCTGAGTCTTTGGTGACTTCAACATAGTACTGTCTGTTCGGAGAGGGTTGATAAACTCATTGGCTGAAATCTAAGTAGTCAAATTGGATTCTAAAAGAGATGTTATGTCGTATAACAGCACTCTAATAATAATATAATCTTTATTGCAGATTTCATTAATCCCAAATATAAATAAATGTACATGTAAATACATGTAAATAATCAATAATAATGATTAAAATGTCCTAAGTTAAATCATCTTTCACTTCAAACCAAGCTATCAATCTTTAAATCTTTAAATCTCTGTTCCAATTCAAACTAAGGGTCGGAGTATGCATGCATGCACAATAGTAGTCATTAAAGTACAGCAAATAATGTTTTGTCTTTTAAGATAAAATTTAAAAAGAAGAGTTTAATATGATGGCCGCTACAAAAAAGGCAAATCCTTCCATATAAAAATGGCGTTGTTGAGTTGTTTTGTTGTGGCAAATCTGCGAGCAATAAGCAATGCCCGCCATACAGATTGCAATACTCAAGGACATCCCGCTATTGCTGGACATTTTCTTATTACTTATCAACGCTCTCCGTCTAGACGTTAGAGTTATCAAAGCTTGGATCGGGGTCATTTCATTTTGTGTAACGATTTTCGTCCCGCTTTCTAAATTGTACAAAGAGTCGTCGTCCTTTTTAGTCGAGAAAATTCCATTTTTTTTAAGCAACAATTTAAGCATAGAGTATAGACCCTTTTATTATTAAAACTTTCTTTTTATCGCGCTGCTAAGAAATATTTAGAGATGTTTTTTAGGGTTCCGCACCCGGAGGGTGCCAAACGGGACCCTATTACTGAGACTTCGCTGTCCGTCTGTCTGTCTGTCTGTCTGTCTGTCACCAAACAAAAGAAATTTAATATTTTAAGGGGGCTCCCATACAACAAACCTGTTTTTTTTTGCTCATTTTTGCTCGATATTGATAATGGTAGCAGGTAGACGCTTAAAATGTTCACAATATGTTGAGTATATTATTTACTTAAAAATTAATAATTAAATTAAAATTAAATTAATATTTAGGGGGGGCTCCCACACAACTTTTTTTTTTGCGGTTTTTTTATAGATAATGGTACGGAACCCTTCGTGCGCGAATCCATGTAAACTAGTTCGTGTTATGCTATTAATTACTTACGATGTACTTAATTAGGTAGATATTAAGTATAAAAAATAATAATGCCACAACACCATTGCCGTAAATTTAATTAAAATAATATTTAGATACATTTATGATAGTTATGTAAAAACTTGTATTTTCTGAAAAAGCAATAGTGACAAAACAGCAATTGAATTCTTCTTTTACTTTTTTTGAACATTCATAGTCTTCCAATGTGTATGTGATCTACAAATATATACTTATAGTTTGATGTTTTCGTTAAATATTTTTGTTTGTTATTACGTATTCTAAGGCACAGTTTGTAAGTTTAATTTAATGCGGAGTAATAAATTATTTAATAGGACCCCACAATTATGCACAGAGCCCTTGCTAATTGTGTAGGTTCATATTATGCCCAAAAATTCAAGGTAAGTCATTTTACTTTGAATTTTTTCAGAGAGAAAAGTAACTTTGTATTTGTTTTTATAATCATTTTTGCCAGAAGCAATGATTATCGAAACGATCTCAGGCTACTAATAGTTGCATCTAAGTTTTGTTTAAATTCATGATAATTTTAAACATTTTGTCATTTCGTCTAATATAAATAAGAATATCTTATATCTTATTTTAAATCACTTGCCATAAATTTATCTGAAACACGGTGAATAATACGCTGTGTTCAGAATATTATATAACACAAACTAAAATTAGCCAACCAAACAATCAACACTACCTACTACACTACCTAAACACTACCTACTATACTTGACTTGACACAACACTAGTCAACACTACCTACTACACTTGACTTGACACAACGCTAGTAAACACTACCTACTACACTTGACTTGACACAACGCTAGTAAACACTACCTACTACACTTGACTTGACACAACGCTAGTAAACACTACCTACTATACTTGACTTGACACAACACTAGTCAACACTACCTACTACACTTGACTTGACACAACGCTAGTAAACACTACCTACTACACTTGACTTGACACAACGCTAGTCAACACTACCTACTACACTTGACTTGACTCAACGCTAGTCAACACTACCTACTACACTTGACTTGACACAACGCTAGTCAACACTACCTACTACACTTGACTTGACACAAACAATCAACACTACCCACTACACTTGACTTGACAAACACTACCTACTACACTTGACTTGACACAACGCTAGTCAATTGCATTTCTATTCAATTTCTCTTTAACCAAAAAATAAGACAAACTCCGGGGAGATTTGAAATCACCAGAGTTTCGGAGCAGTTTTCATAATATTTCATAAATTCTGACAACCGGAAGACCCAAAATCCCTAAGATACGGGTTCATTACCTAGTTTAGGGGTTTGAAGTCGTAATTATATTGATGACACCATGTACAACAATTTCACTGTAATCTTTAAGTTAGAAGTAGTAGAAAGTACAAAATAAACTTTATCTTATCTTATCTTATCTTATATTGTCTAAAAACGAACGGTACATCTCAAACACGTATTCAACTCAGACGAATGAAACTCTCAATAATCAATCTGTCACAAACATGCCCCAAGGAAAATAGAAACCTGCCAAGCGTGAGATATGTAATATGCGAGTTCCGTATAAAGAGCAAAATTATAGCATTTCGCGTTTATCTATATTTCATGATATCTTGTAAAACTTACAAGCGCCTTGGGGAAACCTGTTAGTTTGTGAAGGTTTGTGAGGATAAACAAGACTGAAAATAAATAACTCACGGGACCCTAAAAAGAGCGATGCATCAAATCTTTCAGCCTGTCCAACCTCCCTCGAGCCGAAGAGGTTGATTGAAAATTTTCTTCTTTATTCAGCAAGTGCCAGTGTTCTCAACTTACCTCGATATGAATAGGAAAAGATTGTGTTGTGCTAGCAGGCAACATTCGAAGATCGAATAGCGAAATACGGTATTTTATACTTTTAAAAACACAAAATGTGTCTATAATAATATATATATATATATCGGCGGCCGATCGTAGAATCGGGCACATCATGATGTGCCGATACGTGCCCCGCCATTAGGCCGCGTTCCTCCAAGCCCGCCATTTCATGATATGCCTGAGCAAATACTGGGCAAATCATGAAGTGGCGGGTTTTAAAGAAAACATGTATTTTTTTAAACATTTTTATTCAGCACTACGTGGTGTTTTTTGTGTTATATATGTCAAACGAACACGAAGACTATTCGGGGGCTTCGCTACGCTCGCCCCCTTTAGTCTTCACCTAAGCTACCGCAGTGTTTGCCTTAAGAGATTTTATCGTTGCATGATATTTCACGTTTGAGCGGCCGCCGACATATACATTTCTGATACTATTAACCCATTTTATACACAATGATTTAACTTCAATTGACTACCTTTTACAATACCGAATTGAGGCATGCTCATGCAAGCTACACAAGTGATTGTTTTATCAATTGCATTTAAATAGACGTTTTGAGGACGCATTAACTTAAGTTAAAACCGTCAAGTAAACGAATAAGGGAGTAAGATATTTCCATATCGTTGGTAAAAGGACCTACTATGTTCTCAGCGATTCTACCGTGGGACCAATCTGAACGACTATTGTCCGGCAAACCAGCTTCATATATCAATATGATATATTCGCGTGATAATATGTACTGTAACGTGGAAGACTTCGCAAGTAAAGAATTAAAGAAAAATAGATGCACTTTAGATAAAAAGTTGACTTGGCAAATTTTTGCAGCTGAAAATGTTTACTAACATAATGCGGACAGTGCCAGCACTTGAGAAACTGTATGTAGCACTTGTTTTGTTTTTCATTACTTATGAACCCAGCACCAGCATCCTAAGTGTTCGTAGGACGGACCGCATTAGGAACACCACACTGCGCTCCATAACTGGCATCGCTGATGTGGGTGCACAGACCGCTAAGCTAAAGTGGAACTGGGCCGGCCACGTAAGTCGCATGCACACAGACAGATGGGCGAAAATCGCCACTGACTGGGTGCCACAGGACGCATACCGGCGTAGAGGCAGGCCTAAACGGAGATGGCGGGACGACCTCGACAAGTTTTTGCCGGGGTGGCCGGAGGTGGCCAGGGAAGTGTGGACGAAAGAGGGGGCGGCCTTTGCCCAGCAGTGGGACACTTTAATGGCTAAATAAAAAAAAAAACAAAAAATGAACCAAACAAAACAAAATACTAATATTTATATAATCATTTTATTTTAGCAAAATATTTTTTTCTCTGACTGTCTGCATGTCTGTGTTAAGTGTGTTAACAGATAGAGGTCTCTAAGTCTGAGTTGACAGACAGAGGTCTTTGTTGTTGTTATTGTGTGTTTCGTTCTAGGAGCGTGCGGATGCTCAGGTCAGTCTGGTGATGGGTGATTCATCATCATCATCAATCAGCCCACACCTACCCACTGCTGGGTATATAGGCCTCTTCTCTACCACGCCATCCGCTCCGGTCCTGTGCCTCCCGCATCCACTGCCTGCCAATGGGTGATTGGATCTAATAAATCCTGCGAAAATGAGCGAGAAAGAGAAAATATTGACGGCGCTTAGTCATAAGTGTTTGACATCGTCCACTAGTGTGTCCGTCCACACACACATAGTATCCAAGTGTAGGGCCAGCAAGGTATACATATTGTATACGATTGTTCAAGTCATCGCTTCTAAAACTTTTGGCAATACCAATCTAATGTGCCTTTCTCCATTTATCCCCAGGTGTCAGAAGACATTGGCTACGTGGTATACTCAGCACTGGGCAGTTTCTACATTCCCTCGTGCATCATGGTGTTTGTCTACATCCGGATATACTACGCGGCGAAGGCGAGGGCACGGCGCGGGATCAGGAAAAAGCCGAGAGGGGTGAGTGAAAGTGAAAAAAATGGATGTGAAAAAAATGGATGTGAAAAAACAGGGATGATAAAAATGGAAGTGAAAAGAGGAAAGGAAAGGATGTGGAATTCGACTAAGGATTACTATGTGTTGGTTTTAAGTCTGGAGATAGGCTAGTTACTTGTTAGTTGTTAGGGCACGGCGCGGGATCAGGAAAAAGCGGAGAGGGATGAGTGGCAGTTAGCGTTGCCAGGCGTCCGGCTTTAGCCGGACATAGTCAGGCTTTTTGATTGCCTGTCCGGCCAAAATAAGCGTCGTCCGGCCTGTCCGGCTTTTGTTAGGCTTTTTAGATTTCAAAATTCGCGCGCATCGAGACCGAATTCGCGAATGAAAGAAGCCGGCGCGGCGCCGCGCCATCGCCGGCCGGCCGAGCGAGGGCGAGCGCTGTTGCCCCCGCCCACCCGCTCCCCTGCGTCGCCTGCCTGCGCCACTGCACACACACACATTCTAACGCTCAGTCGTAGTCGCTACTTAGAGTCTTAGACTGATGTTGCATTTAATTTGAATTAAGGAAAGAATTATTGAGACTGATTAATAATAAAGTACTTTTAGACTAATTTGGCATTAGTTTTATTGTAAATTATCAAAAAAGCTTGGTTTTCATTAATTTTCTACATTAATACCAAAAAATCCCCTAAAATGCAAAGTGTCCGGCTTTTTTACCAAAATGTTAGGCCAAAAAAAAAATTACTTTTTACACGAATATTTAAAATTGTTGAAAATGCAGGATGTCCGGCTTTTTGACCCAAATGTTAGGCCAAACTCACAGCTCTGTCCGGCTTTTCGGTATGAGGACCTGGCAACGCTAGTGGCAGTGGAGAAAACGGATGTGAAAAAAACGGGGAAGGTAAAAAATTATGTGAAAGAAGTGTTTATTCTCTTTTAACACGGTGTGAAGTTCAAAATAACGTCAAAAAAGAGTTCCACACAAATCGCATATTTTTTTAAAGGAACCTACTAGTTTGCCTACAATCTACTCGTACAACTGAGGCTGTACCTACACTCCTTACAAAGGAAATATACTGTGTATAATAATTTATCAAACATTTCATAAACTCATGAAAAATTTTGCGTGATTTCAGAACGAGCAACAAACGAGCTTCACTAACCCGCCGAAGGGCACACGCCCGATGCCGGCCACGCCTTCAATACCAATGCCGAGCGGCGTCGATAGCAATTCTAATAATAGGTAAGTGAACATGAGGCCAAATTATTATGATCATAATTTATCAATTGGCTGGTAGTCTAACAAAATCAGAAGTTGAAACCGTATTTAAAAAAAAAGGGTTCGTCATTATTAGAAAACGTATATTTTCATCAGTTATATTTTATAAGCATAATTTTGTGTAAAAAGACCACCATTTAACAGCAATATGGTATGAAAAAAAAATAAAAAATATTTATTTATCAATAGGAAAAAAAACCGGCCAAGTGCGAGTCGGACTCGCGCACGAAGGGTTCCGTACCATTATCTATAAAAAACCGCAAAAAAAAAAGTATGGGAGCCCCCCCTAAATATTAATTTAATTTTAATTTAATTATTTATTGTTTAAGTAAATAATATACTCAATATATTGTGAACATTTTAAGCGTCTACCTGCTACCATTATCAATATCGAGCAAAAATGAGCAAAAAAAAATCACGTTTGTTGTATGGGAGCCCCCCTTAATATTAAATTTCTTTTGATTTTTAGTATTTGTTGTTATAGCGGCAACAGAAATACATCATCTGTGAAAATTTCACCTGTCTAGCTACCACGGTTCATGAGTTACAGCCTGGTGACAGACAGGACGGACGGACGGACAGACGGACAGCGAAGTCTCAGTAATAGGGTCCCGTTTGGCACCCTTCGGGTACGGAACCCTAAAAACATGCAATGAGTTGCCGGTGACTCCCACACTAGGCAAGTCTGTGTCGTGGGAATCAAATTACACGATTTACAGTAGATATTTATTGGTACGTCACGCGCCGTCATGACGTTTATGACGTCATACCACTTGATTCCATACAAATGTCGAACAAAAAAGCCTTTTGGTAGCTCATCAATGGTATCTACGTTGAATACCCTTGTCTAGTAGCATATTCTTTGGAAAATGCTGAGCTTTAGTTAAAAACACAAAGTGAGTGAGTTAATACCTCTACTCCTATATACGATCTACTGCGATCTGCCCCTGTCTACTACTCATCAAAGTTCGCAATGAATAATGTATAACCCTTGTCTGTCTTAGCTTCTAAGATGACTAGGTTCGTATTCTGAGTCTGTTTGACTTTACCGTCTATGATCCGTTATCCAAGCGTCTACAAAAGGCTTATTTTATATTTTAATGGAATTCAATGTGTCGATAGAATATTAATAGTCTAGGCGTGCGTGGATCGTCTGTTAGTAACGACAAAGTAGCGCCTAACATAACATATCATAGCGTCACGCTTTTCCCAAACGCCAGAGGCACAGTAAGTTGTGGCCTGTTTCAGCCAGTTCAAGTAAAACTAACAAAGGTTTAAGACTAGTTATGACTTTAACCTTTGGTAGGCCTAAGACCGGATCCGTCCCATCAAAATCAGAAAGTCATTTTGTCATACGTCCGTAATCATCAGACATCTATTACTCGATATATTCAAATAACTTTCAAAGAGTGCCTAGGCAAAAAAAAACTGATCGGAATTCAGAGTACTGACCAACATATCTATCTGATTTTAAAGTTTTTAGGATCTTCTATCAGCTGACACGAAACATCGGGATCGGTTACTACTCTGAACGGATCCCGGGATCAATGTCAACGAACCCCGGGTTGAAGGAGGTGACTCTAGTGAATACTTGCCTTTAATTATTTCTCAATCTTCCCCAGGGAAAGTCAGATATCAACGATCGAGGCGCAGCAAGTGCAGATCCCGGTGGTGACCTGCGACTTCGCGTCGGACATCTCGACAAGCGAGGCCGGCGAGCTACCGGCGGTGGAGGAACGGAAGGACACGCTCAAAGTCGCTGCTGGCTCTGTAAGGACTTCATTTATTGTTCATCATAATCATCAGCCTGTCAGGGAGTAAAGGCCTCTTCATGTACCTACTAGCTCGTCCAACGTCCACAGAAGACCCAGTTTTAAAGGGTGCCAAACAGGACCCTATTACTAAGCCTCCGCTGTCTGTCTATCCGTCTGTCCGTCCATCAGCGGGCTCTCTGGCACGAACCATAATAGCTAGAAAGTTGAAATTGTATATCTGTTGCCGGTATAGCAACAAATACTAATACAAACGAAAAAAATTAAGGGTGTTCAGAACCTTTTTCTTATTTATTAACCACTGATGACTTTTGTTTGATCTTTGCATCGGGCTGCATATTTCGACAACACAAAACTCAAATTTCTCGCGTCCACAATTTTCCGATGTCACAACTCAAGATACGATTCTGTTCGCAGCTGCTGCGTTCAAAGTTTATTTTTCTCTAAATAAAAGCTTTTCTCGCTACACAGCTGCCAATTATTATCAGGAAAATTACAAGATAACTTCTGGCGTTCAATTAAAATGCTTCTATTTTAATCACTGAACCAACAGTAATTTACTTAATTAAGAACACATTAACTGAACTCATAAACCGTTGAACTATAAGTACATGCAAGGATCATCCTCGTCTATTATATTTAAACTAATTATGAAGAAACCTGTGATGTTTATTAGACCCAGATGGGACTAAAAGCAATTTTCGGTCTATTTAATCCAATAATTTAACTAATTTATATTTCCCTGGATAGTTTTCTGTCTTTGGTCGTCTTATCATAATTTACTCTGCCTCCCGTCCCGTGGTGCGGCACTTAAGAAATTAAACTAAAACCATCCGGAGTGACTTACTCACAACGCAATCTAATTTGTCATAGGAAATCCTGTTTTCCTGCAGGCTGTATTGCGTTTGAAATGTGTTGTTTAGGTAGAGGCTTATTTATTTCGGTTGTTTGGTACATTATGGCCTAAACCATAATGCTATAAATTCCATAGTTTTTGGTGAAATGGGTATTAGACCCCTTAGCAGTAAAAAATAGCTTTCGTGCTTTCGTTGTAGTTTAATTTAAAATACTTAGTCATAAGCTCCAAGCTTTTGCTGTGACACAATAAATTAATAGAGATTTCTATAAATAAAATGGTAGTTTAAATTTGTATAACCTTGAGAAATATTAAAATCTAAACAACAGAGCGAATGCATTCAAACTTCAAACGTAACTAATCTAGTGATTTATGCTTCCAGCTGACGACCTCAGCGCAAGTTACGAGAAATCCCCTCGCCACCTGCCCTCTCAGGAGCTCCACCCTCTCCGTGAATGGAGAGCTCCAGCTCCAGCAGCAGGCCAGGACCAGGGCACCAAGTGTCGCCATCGACACAGACATGGTGTCCGAATTCGATCCCTCGTCATCAGACTCTGGGGTCGTAAGCCGCTGCGCCGTCGTCAAACCTCTAAAGCTAAGAATATGCCAACCCATATTTGGCAAGAAACACGATAACAGAAGACACGAGAAGAAAAAACAGCAGGTTCACAAAGCTGAGCTCGAGCCAGCGATACCAAAGCCGCATAAACCGAGAGATCCGGAAAGAGAGAAACGGAGACTGGCCAGAAAGAAAGAAAAAAGAGCGACGTTGATATTGGGACTCATTATGGGGAGCTTCATTGCGTGCTGGCTGCCTTTCTTCTTTCTTTATATCTTAGCGGCAGCGTGTCACGTGTGTAACATTCCGGGCCAAGCGTTCGCGATAGCATTCTGGCTGGGATATATGAACTCAGTGTTGAATCCAGTGATTTACACTATTTTCAATAAGGATTTCAGAAGGGCATTCAGAAGAATACTGTTCAAGTGATGTTTGGCCTACCTGTGCTGCTATAAATGCGTTTCAAATCGCATCATGTTGGCTCAGCAGAGGGCAGCACCAGGTCTTTACAATTATCGTTAAAAACATCATTACTTTCTGCTTTATCATCGCCAAACAGTGCTACTTTGACTTTTTGCAAGTTTTCGTTTTCAGTGCTTTCAAGTGATGCTTTTTCTATTCCTGTCATAGTGCTTCTTGTATCTTGTCATGCGTTGGAATTTGGACGTGTAACAGACATTTATTTGCGTTAGTCGGGACATTTTGAAATATCTTCTAGGAATACCGCATATTTTCGGACGTACTTAAAACATTAAAGTAAAAACCTATAGCAGAAATTCTAGTTAAATAATATAGGTAAATTGCGCATTACTGTTGCTCTGAAATCAATTTGAGCAGCCAAATAAAAGCCATAGTTTTAAAAACATATGTAAGAGATTAGAAACATGTAAACTACATTTGCTATAGAGAATGCCGTAGAACGTTAGTTCTTAGATGAACGTTTGTAATAGATTTTTCGGGATATATTATTGCAATGCATAGATGATCACTTGATAAATAAATAATTGCGACTCGCAAATGATAAAATTGTGAAAGAGAAAAAATAATAAATAACTTAGCAATTAAATTGAAACTTACGTTTACAGCCCAAAAAATAAACAAGTGGTAAAAATAAATCAAAATAGAACATGGTAAAATTGTAGGTTTAGTTTTTCAATTAAAATCAATCACATCTCTTATCTCTAGGTCCGAAAGAAGCCAATATATTTAATGTCTTATCGGTTAAACATTTTTGATGTCATCATGGTGCCACAGAATATTATCAAAACATATTTTGGACGATTTCAACGGTTTTATAACATGCAATATCAAGTGATCTCAATATATTTATTGCAATAATTTTATCTATATGTAATGATTGCAATATTTACCTATGTATATTTGTGTACCCAATTACACCTGCAAAGGTATAATGTAATTAGAAAAAACTGCAAGAACACTAACGGATTTGATAATATTAGCATACATAACATAATTGATATACAAAACTTATGAAACTGTATTCCTTAAAATTTTAACATGTAGGATTTCATAGCTTTAAGGTGCGTCTAAATGGTCCATATTTTCACTGCAATATGTGGCTGGAAACTATTGGTCTTTTTCTAACATGTGAACGAGTAAGACTAGGAGAGGGACACCAATAGTTGCCGGCTACATATTGCAGCAAAAACTGGCCCATTTAGGAGCTCCATTAACCACACTACTAATTATGTTTATCCATATGTTTATTTTGAAATAACAAGCAAGGGTTTTTATATTTTTTATGAATGTTGAATATTTTCTCACTTAAAAAAAAACAACTAATAGACACTAAATATATATGAACTAAAGTTCAGTAGCCTTAAAAGATGCCCTTGCAGCATTCAAGCGCATTTCAAACATGTACAAAATCATATCTAAACACAATTCTTCATTTGCTAAGACACTATAACCTAGCATGCACATTAATATTTTCATATCATCAACTATTTAAAAAATATTTAAAAAAAAAATAAAAAAAATGTTTGCTTTATAAAAAAAAATGATATTTGTAAAGATTTGACGTTGAAAGGAATTGTTAGAAAGTACTTATTATCTGAATAAAATATTCGGTTAAATACTTTCACAATAAATAGAGAACAGCAGCCTTATTCACTAATACAAAATGTTGACAAACAATAAAAATACCATAATGAATGCCTGCAGTGCGAGAGGCCCCCGGTTCGAAACCACGGCCACGACAAAGCACAAATTTACTTTTGTAAGTAGGTATGTCATTTTGCAATATTTTTTAGTTTGGACAATATTTGAAATTGATGAATAAGGAGAGAGGTAAGAATCGATAAAAACATAATTAAACTGTAATCTAATAATTTTGACTGTGTCTCTGTGCCTATCAATCAAGCACCACAATAATGACATGCACTAATAAGAAACATAATAATCTATACCTCTGAATTCTAAAGTATAAATAAATAATACATACCTTAATTAAGTTCTGTGTGTAAAGTAGCGCTGGTCGCAGTTTTTTTAATATTTTATGTGAATTTGTGAATTTATTTATATCATTTGGTAGAATATTATATAGGTAGTCGTAAAACGTGTGAATTTGTAGCTAATTCAATAACCTATAAAGAACACCAAAGTATTCCTTGTAAAAAGTACCTGTCTTGCAATTTTTGAATTATTTTATATGTGTATATTGTTATAATTTTATATTATAAGTTGTTTATTTAGTAAAATGTGAATTAGCAAGCAAGAAAACCAAACTTATGATTAGTATTAGATTTATTTTACGTTTTTGAGTGTAAAAATCAGCAACAACTATGACTGAAAATATAGTTTATATATATCTACATTACGTATTACTTATATCTGTGTCATCTGACAAAATGTAAAAAAAATATCTAATAAGTTATGGAATAATATAAATAATAGAATACCTTACCTATACGTTTAATATGATCACAACGAGAAATTAATTCTAAATCCATGTAAACTAGTTCGTGTTATGCTATTAATTACTTACGATGTACTTAATTAGGTAGATATTAAGTATAAAAAATAATAATGCCACAACACCATTGCCGTAAATTTAATTAAAATAATATTTAGATACATTTATGATAGTTATGTAAAAACTTGTATTTTCTGAAAAAGCAATAGTGACAAAACAGCAATTGAATTCTTCTTTTACTTTTTTTGAACATTCATAGTCTTCCAATGTGTATGTGATCTACAAATATATACTTATAGTTTGATGTTTTCGTTAAATATTTTTGTTTGTTATTACGTATTCTAAGGCACAGTTTGTAAGTTTAATTTAATGCGGAGTAATAAATTATTTAATAGGACCCCACAATTATGCACAGAGCCCTTGCTAATTGTGTAGGTTCATATTATGCCCAAAAATTCAAGGTAAGTCATTTTACTTTGAATTTTTTCAGAGAGAAAAGTAACTTTGTATTTGTTTTTATAATCATTTTTGCCAGAAGCAATGATTATCGAAACGATCTCAGGCTACTAATAGTTGCATCTAAGTTTTGTTTAAATTCATGATAATTTTAAACATTTTGTCATTTCGTCTAATATAAATAAGAATATCTTATATCTTATTTTAAATCACTTGCCATAAATTTATCTGAAACACGGTGAATAATACGCTGTGTTCAGAATATTATATAACACAAACTAAAATTAGCCAACCAAACAATCAACACTACCTACTACACTTGACTTGACACAACGCTAGTAAACACTACCTACTATACTTGACTTGACACAACACTAGTCAACACTACCTACTACACTTGACTTGACACAACGCTAGTAAACACTACCTACTACACTTGACTTGACACAACGCTAGTAAACACTACCTACTACACTTGACTTGACACAACGCTAGTAAACACTACCTACTATACTTGACTTGACACAACACTAGTCAACACTACCTACTACACTTGACTTGACACAACGCTAGTAAACACTACCTACTACACTTGACTTGACACAACGCTAGTCAACACTACCTACTACACTTGACTTGACTCAACGCTAGTCAACACTACCTACTACACTTGACTTGACACAACGCTAGTCAACACTACCTACTACACTTGACTTGACACAAACAATCAACACTACCCACTACACTTGACTTGACAAACACTACCTACTACACTTGACTTGACACAACGCTAGTCAATTGCATTTCTATTCAATTTCTCTTTAACCAAAAAATAAGACAAACTCCGGGGAGATTTGAAATCACCAGAGTTTCGGAGCAGTTTTCATAATATTTCATAAATTCTGACAACCGGAAGACCCAAAATCCCTAAGATACGGGTTCATTACCTAGTTTAGGGGTTTGAAGTCGTAATTATATTGATGACACCATGTACAACAATTTCACTGTAATCTTTAAGTTAGAAGTAGTAGAAAGTACAAAATAAACTTTATCTTATCTTATCTTATCTTATATTGTCTAAAAACGAACGGTACATCTCAAACACGTATTCAACTCAGACGAATGAAACTCTCAATAATCAATCTGTCACAAACATGCCCCAAGGAAAATAGAAACCTGCCAAGCGTGAGATATGTAATATGCGAGTTCCGTATAAAGAGCAAAATTATAGCATTTCGCGTTTATCTATATTTCATGATATCTTGTAAAACTTACAAGCGCCTTGGGGAAACCTGTTAGTTTGTGAAGGTTTGTGAGGATAAACAAGACTGAAAATAAATAACTCACGGGACCCTAAAAAGAGCGATGCATCAAATCTTTCAGCCTGTCCAACCTCCCTCGAGCCGAAGAGGTTGATTGAAAATTTTCTTCTTTATTCAGCAAGTGCCAGTGTTCTCAACTTACCTCGATATGAATAGGAAAAGATTGTGTTGTGCTAGCAGGCAACATTCGAAGATCGAATAGCGAAATACGGTATTTTATACTTTTAAAAACACAAAATGTGTCTATAATAATATATATATATATATCGGCGGCCGATCGTAGAATCGGGCACATCATGATGTGCCGATACGTGCCCCGCCATTAGGCCGCGTTCCTCCAAGCCCGCCATTTCATGATATGCCTGAGCAAATACTGGGCAAATCATGAAGTGGCGGGTTTTAAAGAAAACATGTATTTTTTTAAACATTTTTATTCAGCACTACGTGGTGTTTTTTGTGTTATATATGTCAAACGAACACGAAGACTATTCGGGGGCTTCGCTACGCTCGCCCCCTTTAGTCTTCACCTAAGCTACCGCAGTGTTTGCCTTAAGAGATTTTATCGTTGCATGATATTTCACGTTTGAGCGGCCGCCGACATATACATTTCTGATACTATTAACCCATTTTATACACAATGATTTAACTTCAATTGACTACCTTTTACAATACCGAATTGAGGCATGCTCATGCAAGCTACACAAGTGATTGTTTTATCAATTGCATTTAAATAGACGTTTTGAGGACGCATTAACTTAAGTTAAAACCGTCAAGTAAACGAATAAGGGAGTAAGATATTTCCATATCGTTGGTAAAAGGACCTACTATGTTCTCAGCGATTCTACCGTGGGACCAATCTGAACGACTATTGTCCGGCAAACCAGCTTCATATATCAATATGATATATTCGCGTGATAATATGTACTGTAACGTGGAAGACTTCGCAAGTAAAGAATTAAAGAAAAATAGATGCACTTTAGATAAAAAGTTGACTTGGCAAATTTTTGCAGCTGAAAATGTTTACTAACATAATGCGGACAGTGCCAGCACTTGAGAAACTGTATGTAGCACTTGTTTTGTTTTTCATTACTTATGAACCCAGCACCAGCATCCTAAGTGTTCGTAGGACGGACCGCATTAGGAACACCACACTGCGCTCCATAACTGGCATCGCTGATGTGGGTGCACAGACCGCTAAGCTAAAGTGGAACTGGGCCGGCCACGTAAGTCGCATGCACACAGACAGATGGGCGAAAATCGCCACTGACTGGGTGCCACAGGACGCATACCGGCGTAGAGGCAGGCCTAAACGGAGATGGCGGGACGACCTCGACAAGTTTTTGCCGGGGTGGCCGGAGGTGGCCAGGGAAGTGTGGACGAAAGAGGGGGCGGCCTTTGCCCAGCAGTGGGACACTTTAATGGCTAAATAAAAAAAAAAACAAAAAATGAACCAAACAAAACAAAATACTAATATTTATATAATCATTTTATTTTAGCAAAATATTTTTTTCTCTGACTGTCTGCATGTCTGTGTTAAGTGTGTTAACAGATAGAGGTCTCTAAGTCTGAGTTGACAGACAGAGGTCTTTGTTGTTGTTATTGTGTGTTTCGTTCTAGGAGCGTGCGGATGCTCAGGTCAGTCTGGTGATGGGTGATTCATCATCATCATCAATCAGCCCACACCTACCCACTGCTGGGTATATAGGCCTCTTCTCTACCACGCCATCCGCTCCGGTCCTGTGCCTCCCGCATCCACTGCCTGCCAATGGGTGATTGGATCTAATAAATCCTGCGAAAATGAGCGAGAAAGAGAAAATATTGACGGCGCTTAGTCATAAGTGTTTGACATCGTCCACTAGTGTGTCCGTCCACACACACATAGTATCCAAGTGTAGGGCCAGCAAGGTATACATATTGTATACGATTGTTCAAGTCATCGCTTCTAAAACTTTTGGCAATACCAATCTAATGTGCCTTTCTCCATTTATCCCCAGGTGTCAGAAGACATTGGCTACGTGGTATACTCAGCACTGGGCAGTTTCTACATTCCCTCGTGCATCATGGTGTTTGTCTACATCCGGATATACTACGCGGCGAAGGCGAGGGCACGGCGCGGGATCAGGAAAAAGCCGAGAGGGGTGAGTGAAAGTGAAAAAAATGGATGTGAAAAAAATGGATGTGAAAAAACAGGGATGATAAAAATGGAAGTGAAAAGAGGAAAGGAAAGGATGTGGAATTCGACTAAGGATTACTATGTGTTGGTTTTAAGTCTGGAGATAGGCTAGTTACTTGTTAGTTGTTAGGGCACGGCGCGGGATCAGGAAAAAGCGGAGAGGGATGAGTGGCAGTTAGCGTTGCCAGGCGTCCGGCTTTAGCCGGACATAGTCAGGCTTTTTGATTGCCTGTCCGGCCAAAATAAGCGTCGTCCGGCCTGTCCGGCTTTTGTTAGGCTTTTTAGATTTCAAAATTCGCGCGCATCGAGACCGAATTCGCGAATGAAAGAAGCCGGCGCGGCGCCGCGCCATCGCCGGCCGGCCGAGCGAGGGCGAGCGCTGTTGCCCCCGCCCACCCGCTCCCCTGCGTCGCCTGCCTGCGCCACTGCACACACACACATTCTAACGCTCAGTCGTAGTCGCTACTTAGAGTCTTAGACTGATGTTGCATTTAATTTGAATTAAGGAAAGAATTATTGAGACTGATTAATAATAAAGTACTTTTAGACTAATTTGGCATTAGTTTTATTGTAAATTATCAAAAAAGCTTGGTTTTCATTAATTTTCTACATTAATACCAAAAAATCCCCTAAAATGCAAAGTGTCCGGCTTTTTTACCAAAATGTTAGGCCAAAAAAAAAATTACTTTTTACACGAATATTTAAAATTGTTGAAAATGCAGGATGTCCGGCTTTTTGACCCAAATGTTAGGCCAAACTCACAGCTCTGTCCGGCTTTTCGGTATGAGGACCTGGCAACGCTAGTGGCAGTGGAGAAAACGGATGTGAAAAAAACGGGGAAGGTAAAAAATTATGTGAAAGAAGTGTTTATTCTCTTTTAACACGGTGTGAAGTTCAAAATAACGTCAAAAAAGAGTTCCACACAAATCGCATATTTTTTTAAAGGAACCTACTAGTTTGCCTACAATCTACTCGTACAACTGAGGCTGTACCTACACTCCTTACAAAGGAAATATACTGTGTATAATAATTTATCAAACATTTCATAAACTCATGAAAAATTTTGCGTGATTTCAGAACGAGCAACAAACGAGCTTCACTAACCCGCCGAAGGGCACACGCCCGATGCCGGCCACGCCTTCAATACCAATGCCGAGCGGCGTCGATAGCAATTCTAATAATAGGTAAGTGAACATGAGGCCAAATTATTATGATCATAATTTATCAATTGGCTGGTAGTCTAACAAAATCAGAAGTTGAAACCGTATTTAAAAAAAAAGGGTTCGTCATTATTAGAAAACGTATATTTTCATCAGTTATATTTTATAAGCATAATTTTGTGTAAAAAGACCACCATTTAACAGCAATATGGTATGAAAAAAAAATAAAAAATATTTATTTATCAATAGGAAAAAAAACCGGCCAAGTGCGAGTCGGACTCGCGCACGAAGGGTTCCGTACCATTATCTATAAAAAACCGCAAAAAAAAAAGTATGGGAGCCCCCCCTAAATATTAATTTAATTTTAATTTAATTATTTATTGTTTAAGTAAATAATATACTCAATATATTGTGAACATTTTAAGCGTCTACCTGCTACCATTATCAATATCGAGCAAAAATGAGCAAAAAAAAATCACGTTTGTTGTATGGGAGCCCCCCTTAATATTAAATTTCTTTTGATTTTTAGTATTTGTTGTTATAGCGGCAACAGAAATACATCATCTGTGAAAATTTCACCTGTCTAGCTACCACGGTTCATGAGTTACAGCCTGGTGACAGACAGGACGGACGGACGGACAGACGGACAGCGAAGTCTCAGTAATAGGGTCCCGTTTGGCACCCTTCGGGTACGGAACCCTAAAAACATGCAATGAGTTGCCGGTGACTCCCACACTAGGCAAGTCTGTGTCGTGGGAATCAAATTACACGATTTACAGTAGATATTTATTGGTACGTCACGCGCCGTCATGACGTTTATGACGTCATACCACTTGATTCCATACAAATGTCGAACAAAAAAGCCTTTTGGTAGCTCATCAATGGTATCTACGTTGAATACCCTTGTCTAGTAGCATATTCTTTGGAAAATGCTGAGCTTTAGTTAAAAACACAAAGTGAGTGAGTTAATACCTCTACTCCTATATACGATCTACTGCGATCTGCCCCTGTCTACTACTCATCAAAGTTCGCAATGAATAATGTATAACCCTTGTCTGTCTTAGCTTCTAAGATGACTAGGTTCGTATTCTGAGTCTGTTTGACTTTACCGTCTATGATCCGTTATCCAAGCGTCTACAAAAGGCTTATTTTATATTTTAATGGAATTCAATGTGTCGATAGAATATTAATAGTCTAGGCGTGCGTGGATCGTCTGTTAGTAACGACAAAGTAGCGCCTAACATAACATATCATAGCGTCACGCTTTTCCCAAACGCCAGAGGCACAGTAAGTTGTGGCCTGTTTCAGCCAGTTCAAGTAAAACTAACAAAGGTTTAAGACTAGTTATGACTTTAACCTTTGGTAGGCCTAAGACCGGATCCGTCCCATCAAAATCAGAAAGTCATTTTGTCATACGTCCGTAATCATCAGACATCTATTACTCGATATATTCAAATAACTTTCAAAGAGTGCCTAGGCAAAAAAAAACTGATCGGAATTCAGAGTACTGACCAACATATCTATCTGATTTTAAAGTTTTTAGGATCTTCTATCAGCTGACACGAAACATCGGGATCGGTTACTACTCTGAACGGATCCCGGGATCAATGTCAACGAACCCCGGGTTGAAGGAGGTGACTCTAGTGAATACTTGCCTTTAATTATTTCTCAATCTTCCCCAGGGAAAGTCAGATATCAACGATCGAGGCGCAGCAAGTGCAGATCCCGGTGGTGACCTGCGACTTCGCGTCGGACATCTCGACAAGCGAGGCCGGCGAGCTACCGGCGGTGGAGGAACGGAAGGACACGCTCAAAGTCGCTGCTGGCTCTGTAAGGACTTCATTTATTGTTCATCATAATCATCAGCCTGTCAGGGAGTAAAGGCCTCTTCATGTACCTACTAGCTCGTCCAACGTCCACAGAAGACCCAGTTTTAAAGGGTGCCAAACAGGACCCTATTACTAAGCCTCCGCTGTCTGTCTATCCGTCTGTCCGTCCATCAGCGGGCTCTCTGGCACGAACCATAATAGCTAGAAAGTTGAAATTGTATATCTGTTGCCGGTATAGCAACAAATACTAATACAAACGAAAAAAATTAAGGGTGTTCAGAACCTTTTTCTTATTTATTAACCACTGATGACTTTTGTTTGATCTTTGCATCGGGCTGCATATTTCGACAACACAAAACTCAAATTTCTCGCGTCCACAATTTTCCGATGTCACAACTCAAGATACGATTCTGTTCGCAGCTGCTGCGTTCAAAGTTTATTTTTCTCTAAATAAAAGCTTTTCTCGCTACACAGCTGCCAATTATTATCAGGAAAATTACAAGATAACTTCTGGCGTTCAATTAAAATGCTTCTATTTTAATCACTGAACCAACAGTAATTTACTTAATTAAGAACACATTAACTGAACTCATAAACCGTTGAACTATAAGTACATGCAAGGATCATCCTCGTCTATTATATTTAAACTAATTATGAAGAAACCTGTGATGTTTATTAGACCCAGATGGGACTAAAAGCAATTTTCGGTCTATTTAATCCAATAATTTAACTAATTTATATTTCCCTGGATAGTTTTCTGTCTTTGGTCGTCTTATCATAATTTACTCTGCCTCCCGTCCCGTGGTGCGGCACTTAAGAAATTAAACTAAAACCATCCGGAGTGACTTACTCACAACGCAATCTAATTTGTCATAGGAAATCCTGTTTTCCTGCAGGCTGTATTGCGTTTGAAATGTGTTGTTTAGGTAGAGGCTTATTTATTTCGGTTGTTTGGTACATTATGGCCTAAACCATAATGCTATAAATTCCATAGTTTTTGGTGAAATGGGTATTAGACCCCTTAGCAGTAAAAAATAGCTTTCGTGCTTTCGTTGTAGTTTAATTTAAAATACTTAGTCATAAGCTCCAAGCTTTTGCTGTGACACAATAAATTAATAGAGATTTCTATAAATAAAATGGTAGTTTAAATTTGTATAACCTTGAGAAATATTAAAATCTAAACAACAGAGCGAATGCATTCAAACTTCAAACGTAACTAATCTAGTGATTTATGCTTCCAGCTGACGACCTCAGCGCAAGTTACGAGAAATCCCCTCGCCACCTGCCCTCTCAGGAGCTCCACCCTCTCCGTGAATGGAGAGCTCCAGCTCCAGCAGCAGGCCAGGACCAGGGCACCAAGTGTCGCCATCGACACAGACATGGTGTCCGAATTCGATCCCTCGTCATCAGACTCTGGGGTCGTAAGCCGCTGCGCCGTCGTCAAACCTCTAAAGCTAAGAATATGCCAACCCATATTTGGCAAGAAACACGATAACAGAAGACACGAGAAGAAAAAACAGCAGGTTCACAAAGCTGAGCTCGAGCCAGCGATACCAAAGCCGCATAAACCGAGAGATCCGGAAAGAGAGAAACGGAGACTGGCCAGAAAGAAAGAAAAAAGAGCGACGTTGATATTGGGACTCATTATGGGGAGCTTCATTGCGTGCTGGCTGCCTTTCTTCTTTCTTTATATCTTAGCGGCAGCGTGTCACGTGTGTAACATTCCGGGCCAAGCGTTCGCGATAGCATTCTGGCTGGGATATATGAACTCAGTGTTGAATCCAGTGATTTACACTATTTTCAATAAGGATTTCAGAAGGGCATTCAGAAGAATACTGTTCAAGTGATGTTTGGCCTACCTGTGCTGCTATAAATGCGTTTCAAATCGCATCATGTTGGCTCAGCAGAGGGCAGCACCAGGTCTTTACAATTATCGTTAAAAACATCATTACTTTCTGCTTTATCATCGCCAAACAGTGCTACTTTGACTTTTTGCAAGTTTTCGTTTTCAGTGCTTTCAAGTGATGCTTTTTCTATTCCTGTCATAGTGCTTCTTGTATCTTGTCATGCGTTGGAATTTGGACGTGTAACAGACATTTATTTGCGTTAGTCGGGACATTTTGAAATATCTTCTAGGAATACCGCATATTTTCGGACGTACTTAAAACATTAAAGTAAAAACCTATAGCAGAAATTCTAGTTAAATAATATAGGTAAATTGCGCATTACTGTTGCTCTGAAATCAATTTGAGCAGCCAAATAAAAGCCATAGTTTTAAAAACATATGTAAGAGATTAGAAACATGTAAACTACATTTGCTATAGAGAATGCCGTAGAACGTTAGTTCTTAGATGAACGTTTGTAATAGATTTTTCGGGATATATTATTGCAATGCATAGATGATCACTTGATAAATAAATAATTGCGACTCGCAAATGATAAAATTGTGAAAGAGAAAAAATAATAAATAACTTAGCAATTAAATTGAAACTTACGTTTACAGCCCAAAAAATAAACAAGTGGTAAAAATAAATCAAAATAGAACATGGTAAAATTGTAGGTTTAGTTTTTCAATTAAAATCAATCACATCTCTTATCTCTAGGTCCGAAAGAAGCCAATATATTTAATGTCTTATCGGTTAAACATTTTTGATGTCATCATGGTGCCACAGAATATTATCAAAACATATTTTGGACGATTTCAACGGTTTTATAACATGCAATATCAAGTGATCTCAATATATTTATTGCAATAATTTTATCTATATGTAATGATTGCAATATTTACCTATGTATATTTGTGTACCCAATTACACCTGCAAAGGTATAATGTAATTAGAAAAAACTGCAAGAACACTAACGGATTTGATAATATTAGCATACATAACATAATTGATATACAAAACTTATGAAACTGTATTCCTTAAAATTTTAACATGTAGGATTTCATAGCTTTAAGGTGCGTCTAAATGGTCCATATTTTCACTGCAATATGTGGCTGGAAACTATTGGTCTTTTTCTAACATGTGAACGAGTAAGACTAGGAGAGGGACACCAATAGTTGCCGGCTACATATTGCAGCAAAAACTGGCCCATTTAGGAGCTCCATTAACCACACTACTAATTATGTTTATCCATATGTTTATTTTGAAATAACAAGCAAGGGTTTTTATATTTTTTATGAATGTTGAATATTTTCTCACTTAAAAAAAAACAACTAATAGACACTAAATATATATGAACTAAAGTTCAGTAGCCTTAAAAGATGCCCTTGCAGCATTCAAGCGCATTTCAAACATGTACAAAATCATATCTAAACACAATTCTTCATTTGCTAAGACACTATAACCTAGCATGCACATTAATATTTTCATATCATCAACTATTTAAAAAATATTTAAAAAAAAAATAAAAAAAATGTTTGCTTTATAAAAAAAAATGATATTTGTAAAGATTTGACGTTGAAAGGAATTGTTAGAAAGTACTTATTATCTGAATAAAATATTCGGTTAAATACTTTCACAATAAATAGAGAACAGCAGCCTTATTCACTAATACAAAATGTTGACAAACAATAAAAATACCATAATGAATGCCTGCAGTGCGAGAGGCCCCCGGTTCGAAACCACGGCCACGACAAAGCACAAATTTACTTTTGTAAGTAGGTATGTCATTTTGCAATATTTTTTAGTTTGGACAATATTTGAAATTGATGAATAAGGAGAGAGGTAAGAATCGATAAAAACATAATTAAACTGTAATCTAATAATTTTGACTGTGTCTCTGTGCCTATCAATCAAGCACCACAATAATGACATGCACTAATAAGAAACATAATAATCTATACCTCTGAATTCTAAAGTATAAATAAATAATACATACCTTAATTAAGTTCTGTGTGTAAAGTAGCGCTGGTCGCAGTTTTTTTAATATTTTATGTGAATTTGTGAATTTATTTATATCATTTGGTAGAATATTATATAGGTAGTCGTAAAACGTGTGAATTTGTAGCTAATTCAATAACCTATAAAGAACACCAAAGTATTCCTTGTAAAAAGTACCTGTCTTGCAATTTTTGAATTATTTTATATGTGTATATTGTTATAATTTTATATTATAAGTTGTTTATTTAGTAAAATGTGAATTAGCAAGCAAGAAAACCAAACTTATGATTAGTATTAGATTTATTTTACGTTTTTGAGTGTAAAAATCAGCAACAACTATGACTGAAAATATAGTTTATATATATCTACATTACGTATTACTTATATCTGTGTCATCTGACAAAATGTAAAAAAAATATCTAATAAGTTATGGAATAATATAAATAATAGAATACCTTACCTATACGTTTAATATGATCACAACGAGAAATTAATTCTAAATCCATGTAAACTAGTTCGTGTTATGCTATTAATTACTTACGATGTACTTAATTAGGTAGATATTAAGTATAAAAAATAATAATGCCACAACACCATTGCCGTAAATTTAATTAAAATAATATTTAGATACATTTATGATAGTTATGTAAAAACTTGTATTTTCTGAAAAAGCAATAGTGACAAAACAGCAATTGAATTCTTCTTTTACTTTTTTTGAACATTCATAGTCTTCCAATGTGTATGTGATCTACAAATATATACTTATAGTTTGATGTTTTCGTTAAATATTTTTGTTTGTTATTACGTATTCTAAGGCACAGTTTGTAAGTTTAATTTAATGCGGAGTAATAAATTATTTAATAGGACCCCACAATTATGCACAGAGCCCTTGCTAATTGTGTAGGTTCATATTATGCCCAAAAATTCAAGGTAAGTCATTTTACTTTGAATTTTTTCAGAGAGAAAAGTAACTTTGTATTTGTTTTTATAATCATTTTTGCCAGAAGCAATGATTATCGAAACGATCTCAGGCTACTAATAGTTGCATCTAAGTTTTGTTTAAATTCATGATAATTTTAAACATTTTGTCATTTCGTCTAATATAAATAAGATTAATGAAATATTTTCAGTATTATACAGGTTTTGTACAAAAAATGATGTGAAGTAACCAATTACATCTCTTGTATTTAGCAAATTGTCAAATAGCTTGTTTTAAATTCTAAATAAAATATACATAAGCTATTATTCTATAAAATCTGTATTCAATAATTAGAAAATTGTTCAACAAAAATTGTTCTAAAATACTATTTATACTATTAAAAATACTGTAACCAATCTAAGATTTGTTAAAAGTTTTAATTTTTAATTCAAAATGTGTTACGTTTACATTGTTCTTTATAAAAATTATTATAAATTATAATAGTCGTCGTCTAAGGTTATACGATAACTACTAAATCTTATTGACTCAAGTGTAAATGAAAAAATATACGAAGTACCAAATATACAAATTTTAATCTTTTTACAGAATTTTATTACCATAATATTTTATCTTCGCTCTTAAAATGGACTGTTTAGGCTGGATTCGACCAACAAAAACTTATCCGGAGAATAACTATCCCGGGGATAACTTGTAACTTTTTCATAGACACCAGTGACACCTAGGCGAGGTGATCTGATCTACGTGTCACTACTGGTGTCTATGAAAAAGTTATCCCCGGGATAGTTATTCACCGGATAACTTTTTGTTGGTAAAATCCAACCTTAGTTTAGTAACCCAACGCAACCCTTATCATCTGATGCAGACTTTATCGTATGCTTTATGATTCGTAACTGTTAGGTACTACGCTCTCAAATATTTTATTTTGAGAAGTCTTTTCAAGACGAATCAAATGAACCCAAAGTCGATGGGTTTATTAGTAATCCTAGGGTTCCCTTTGCTACCTTCGTGCTCCTTGATAACATAATGTTGTATTGTCATCTCAATTACATTCACATACTAAGTTTCGTAATGATAGATCTAGAAGTATTCTTAGATTTGTTGCACGATGTTATTTAGTTACTAGATAACGACCAAATAACAGGATGTTAAAAAGTCCCACTTGCGTCATCCTGTCGTCACCCTCTCCCTCTCTTATACTACAACGTTTGAGTTTCAGATCAAAATCGATGAATAACTTAAGTTATCATATCAGTTCGAGGCTGACTTGAACTTAAGTTTAACCTAACTTGCAAGTTGGAGTAGGAGTACCAAGAAAACTTAGCTCGGAGTTAAACGACGAGGTGTGGAGCGGTAGTATGGGAGACGGCAGTAGAAATACATAAATCAAAATTAAGGGTTTTCAAAGGCAGATACAAAAAAAGTAGTATCAAATTAGGTACTCGATAGATAGCGTTATGACAACCGCTCCGAGGCTTTCCTGGCCCAAAGGATTTCGCTCGCCGTGCAGCGGGGTAAGTTACCCGGTTAACGCAGCCAGCGTTATGGGCACCTTTGGTCCGGGCGATTCTTGGGGGCGGTTTGTTTGTATAATTGATTATTTAGTTATTAATTACATTTCACTAATTTATTAAGTTAAGATGAGAGACGAGTTATGATGTTGTGATATGATATGATAAATAGTTTACATAAGAAGTACTTATTGGATGGCCTGTCAAAACCTGATGGTAATAACAAATATGGGCAGATTCTTCTCTGTTATTTATAAAGTTAGGATTTATAAGTCAAGTTATTTGATCGCGCAGCCTTACTAGAAGTGTCAACAAATGTCTGTCTGTCAATCAAACATGTTTTTGGTTTTGTATTTTTATTGCGATATTACTTGAAAGCAGGGTAACGTTATCTATGCTTTCACATCTGAAAGCTGGATCAAGGTCGGTCTGGAAAACCTCTCATTACCTAAGTAGCGTCACGCCTTAACCTCCTGCCTAACATTTTTCTGGTGTATTATTTTCTAATTTTCACAGTATTTCTTAGTTGCAATTCAGTAAATTGTAATATATTTTGTTCATTGCTATGACAGAGGTAAAGCGGCTGTAGCAGAAACTTGTTGCGAACGTTTAGCCAGTTATCAAATATTTAGAAAAAAACACAAAAAGTAGTACCACATTTTATGGTATGTCCATTGTCCATCCATAGTCCAAGTCCATAGATTTTATTCTCTGACAGTAAAAGGTGTGTTAATTTCAAGAGGCATTCAAACTGATTCCGGAGATGCGATTACTTAAATTAGGGTAGGTACTTCCAAATGAGTTATTAACATAGATAATATGTATTGAAGTCACTGCTAGCTCCCACACTACACGGTTGTAGAACTTACGATATCGCACTGTCAAGCGAAACACAACTCGATGCTAGAACTGTTCACTCGATTCAGTTTACGACTGCTAAATGCCTATTCATCAGACCAGGCTCGCTTGCACTATAGATACATTAATGATTATAATATCATCTGACATCAAGTTTCGTAATGACAGAAAAACTAGTAGCAGGGCCGTTCCCTGATTTGTCGCATGATGTTATTTACTTACAAGTGCAATAAACAACAACAAAAGCGTCAGCGTCACGCCTTTTCACACATAAGTTTGTTAACATTAATTACAACAGATCATATTAAATACATTGTGTAAAATAGATTTATTTACACGGGACCCAGTATCTTGAGAATTCTGTCATAAAGTAAAATTATTGGACTCTTCACAGAAAGTAGATATTTTCCTCGTATTGATTCCCTTGTGTACTTAATTAATTAGTAGAGGATTTGAACCGCCCCGCACACATTCTCAATTCTCGCCACATCGAAACTTCTTTAGTTGCCGAAGCTTGATCAAATGGTTTATTCCCATTTTATAAGGTTTGTATCAATCAACTTAACAACAAACTCGGCCGGCAGAAAACTTATTTATTGTAAAAATTACATCAAATACGATTATTTCAAATGTTCAAAAAGATGACTGTTCTCAGTCATTTTTTTTAGTTCAAGTTACGTTTATCGTTTATTGCTTCCATAAATTCACATTTAATTTGTTTTTAAATTAACAATACAATTTATCACAGATAAAATATTTATGGACCCTGTCCATAGGGCACTGCAACAGTAGAGAGGTATAATACTAATGACTAGGTATTGTAATGTTTATGTGTTGTGTGTGAGGGTGTGTGTGTGTGTGTGTGTGTGAGGGTGTGTGAGGGTGTGAGGGTGTATGTGTGTGTGTTTTCATTTTATTATGGTGTAATCTTACTCATATCCGGATAAAAGACCTGTGCTCCCATATCGGTGGGGACATTAGTGGGCTACTTTTCTTGATTACATGTACTTGTGTTTATTTTTGCAGGAATAAATCGGTTAGGGTAGGTTAGGTTAGGTTTTTTTTTTCACGGGACAAAGAGATGAATATTCATGTATACCACCGTGCTTCCCGACGGTCGGCATGCCTAACTTCACGGGATACTGTGTACCCAGTTCTGCTGGTCTCGCATGTTAGGTTAAATTAAATGGCTAAGAGCGAATTTTACCTTTACCTCAGGCTGGATTTTACCAACAAAACGTTATACGAGAATAACTATCCCGGGGATAACTTGTATGCAAATGACAGTTCAAAAAGAGGTGATCTGAATCTGTGTCTATGAAAAAGTAGAAGATACTCTCAAGTAAAAGTTACTCTTTCGTTGGCAAAATTCGCTCTAAATGAGAATATCCCCGATAAAATACCTCCACACCCAAAACATGAATTAGCTAGTTCCCAGAGCACCCAAGTTATCAGAGTAAAACATGAATTTCAGATCGAATTTTCAATTAAGTTACTTGTAAGTTGGGATGGGAGGGGGCTCCCTAGTGACTGTATAAAGTTCATGTTGAACTAGCCTTGTTGGTTCATGGTAAGTGGGTTGCTTAAGTTGATTTTGAAAGTGATTTATTGGTATATTTGCTGTTAGGCTTAACAGGTTTTCTTGATGTTGAATTGGTTAGGTTATTCAAGTTATTTAAGCTCATTTGTATTTTTCCTCCCGAACAGAACCGTGGTCCAACCGGTCCAACTGTCCAAAGTTAATTATATCTACGCACCTCTTTAGATCATCTTTCTAAGGCGCCTCATGAATAAATTAGGGGTGCTTTTTTCATGTGTATTTCAGGAAATACTAGGCAAATCATAATCAATTTCTGGTCATACGTAATTTGACTATATAAAATTTCATGAAGAAAACGTGTGTGGATAAAATTTTCTCGATAGGAAATAAATCCAAAGTCAACCCTTTTTCCAATATTTTTTTCCTATTATACCGCAGTAGTAGTGAAGAATAATGATCTCTCTATTAATTGTAATAAGTGGGGAATATTGTTACTAGTGATTTGAAGATTGAAATGTAATTCCCTGAAATAGCTTATTTTTTATGTTTTCTTTTCCGTTTTGGCGCTTACGTTGATTCAGATTAGGCGCGAGCGCACAATTAAAAAAAAAGGTAAAAGTAAAAAAAAAGTAAAAATACGTTTATTTCCTGATACAAGTCCTTAGCAGAAGGGTTTCCCTGTCTCCTAAATTAGGGTAGCCTGTGTCTTGGGAGACAGTTGCCATCCTACTTGTTCCTATTCCCGAGTTATATTCGCTTTTCATTTCCGCAATATTCGTTTACTATGGTTTGTAATTATTCATACCTCGCCTTAATGTTAGTTCAAATTCTGCAAACCTTGGCATTTCAAGCTTTGAAAAATTTAGCAAAACGCTGAGGACGGATTTTTATTTTGACGAGTCTGGTACTGACTTTCGAGCTTTGCACAAAGTGACGTCATTGAGTTTCCTAGTGACGTCATTGAGTTTCCTAATAGACACTTCGCACTTTCATAAAATGTCTTGAGGACTGGGAAGCACTCCTGTTAATTGGCAATTAGAGACTAGATACACCTACTATAAATTGCCATTTCCTTTTGTGGGTCTATGATGTTGGTGCGCGTGTCTTTGAAAAGGAACTTTAGGTGGTAGGTACCTATTGAAGAAGCGATGTGTGTGACCGTGCGGTAGTTAGGGTCGCTGGTCCTAAATCGGTCTTTTATAAGAATAGTGTTATTTGAATAAACGAAACGCAGGGACTTAGGGCACAGAAGAGATAATAGTACTCAGTACAGAACGGCCACTCCCTTCCCCGCGCTGAACAGATACCGCACCCCACTCCTGGCGTCAAAGGATTGGTTAAAGAATCAATAGACAGGGCTGAACGCCTGACGAGTGACGGACGACGTGACGCGTATACTTAATATCGCTGCATTTGCCGCGCCACCAGCCCTAGCAAAGTTTACGCACACATTTGCAAGTATACAAACATCATTTGGTTATGTAGTAGTAATAGGTGATTCTTTTACGAGCGTTCCATGGAGTGTCCGAGGTGTGCTTGGGGCCCGTAAGCACAGCGTTATTTTTCACGCGATTTTTTCCCGCAATTCTGTAACACATGCAATGCATTACATGACCGCACTGGCGATTTTTTCCCGCAGAATCCTGCATACAAATCAGCGATTTTTTCCGCGAATTATTGATTCGCGCGGAAAAAAATCGCTGTGCATACGGGCCCTTACAGTCTTGCAATAATCTTTTGGCGCTTTTATGACGTTTCAGGGGGCTGGCGGGGCGACCCCTGAAACGTTCTACGCAACATAACGCAAAGAGTCTTTTAAAAAGCGTTAGTTCCACCCTGTCACCGCAAATTGAACAGATCGTTCGAAAGTTATTGTTCTGAGGTTCGAAAGCTCTATTCAGTATACAACTAGCGATTTAGTTCCCTTCGTTCCCACCGAGTAGTTCCATTCATCCTTCAAAAAAACAGTCTAAATCATAATCAAAATGAGCTCTGTAAATCTGTACCATCGTTTGATGATTGCGATTCGAATTGTAAATTGATTGATAAATTAATTGATCTTCTAGTCTAGACTTAACCCTTCAAATTAGTCTAGTCTTATGAACCTTGGGTTAATCCTTCGCAATAACCAATCAATGATCATGTAGATTATCCATTAAGTTTCACATTGATTACCAAGAAGCATATTGGCATACTACTACTTCCACGGCCTGCAATGTTGCTATAAATTACGCCCACCAGTAATACAACTAAACTACAAAATAGATGGTCCAGCAGTGCACTCCTTGGCGGGGTCGCTGCCGTCCCAGATAAACTAAACACCGATATGTGCAGCAAGTGAACCCGGTATTTTATCCGACTGTGCCAGGAGGAGGCTAATGTTTCCTATAGGCTACTATTACTAGGTCAGACACGAGACAGAAATTGCACTCTTGTGTGCCTTTCTGAGGTAATGGAAGGAGGTTGTGCCGATTTTCATTCTACGGATACTTCCTTTCGGTTTGTGCGAGTCGGTACCTTCTGGTCAAGACAATTAGGTATTTAAAATAATCTAAACAAACATACCGACACCGCATTCAAAAGTGGTTAGTTTTGGCTTTAGGTACCGCATTTCGAGAAGCTACAGATTGTACTTAGAAAGTTGCGCCAAAAGTTATTGACAAATTACGTGTTTTTTAAGGTTTAGGTAAGTACTTATTATTAATTCAGGTTCTACAGCAACCAAAATAATAAAACATTTTAAAACACATGTTTATTGCATTAAAATTACTCAATAAGCTGCTAAAGACTAAAATTAACTAAACAATTAAATATTCATTTAATAATACACAATAAACAGAAACATAACGCGTAACACCTTTTCCCAGACTAGTAAAATACCATATTGAAGTCTTCGGAACATAAAACCCAGTCAATGAGTTGTCCAGCAAACGTAAGCATACGGGACGCACGCATAGCATAGCATATAGCGTCATGTTCAATGTCAGCCCGATTTTTGAGTTAAAAAAAAACTGGACTTTGGCTCAGTCCGTTCCGTGATCTTCATCTCGCAGTGGATTGAACGGGTGCTGTCGATTCTGAACTCAGACTGTTGCTCAATCGTCCCGCTGTCATTGTCGTAGCCAATCACGAAGCATTGGCAGCATTTCATGCCTGCAACAAGGATTATGAGTCAACTCCCATGAACATCTACAATAACGCCTACCTACCTGTTCTGTATTTTATTTTTCTCTGTCCATCCTGGGTTTGCTGGAAGAGATATCTTTTAGAGATAAGCTAGCCTTTGTAAACTTCTCTGTATTTTTTGTGTTTTGTCTTTTATGTGCATTAAATATATACGAACGCCTTTGATCGCCACAACAGAGTTTCGCCCACACACGTTTTTACGAGGCGCAATTCTGCACGCGATTTGCATGGCAATAGGCCTGACGACTGTATCAAATAATTAAAGATTTAATGATTCTAGGGGAAGATACATATTAAAAGAATTTAAAACACTAATTTCATTTGATTAAAAACATTGAGATTAATATGATTTCAATAAAGCGAAAAATTAAAATACTGCATTCGGCCATTTTGATCGAAACAGGAATCATAGCGCATGACGCTGCATGACGTCATGACTATGTAAACATCACTTTGTTTTGTTGTGATTTATGCAGATTACTCATTTTGACATTGACATGTTTACTTAAGCGTGACATCAAAGCCGACTCCATGACACCTGAGAGCTTTTTTCGCGCACAATTACAAAATATTAGAAAAATGGCTTTAAACTTCGTTAAACATTAGTTTATTTCCGAAATTAAGTTTTTTTCGTAAATAGTAAACATGTACGCACATTACGCACATAACGTGGGCCCCATATACCGGTTTGTTTGTAGCCGGCGCGGCACGTCTCGCCGCCGTCGCCAAGCCTAAACCGGAATTTTGCGCCCTCGCTATAGCTATTGCCATGCGATTCGTTTGTAGAATTGGCCACTGGGTTGATTGTAGCCGGCGGCGGCGAACGCGCCGATCGAGGGGTCGTTAAGCAAGCAATAAATAAATACAAGCAATAAATAAATATGACATAGCGTCACGCCTTTTTCCGTACGGGGTGGCAGAGGCACAGTTGTGCCCACGTTAAGCCAGTTATTCAATACTCCTATATTAAATGTGAAAATCTCAGAACAAAAAAGCGTATTAAAAATACAGAGAGCCCAGAATGCTATGCTGAAACAAATCTCCATTGCACCCTGGTTCATCAGAAAACGCAGAGGTCGACAAGCATCTTAATATGAACACAGTCAAGGAGGAGATAAAGTACTACAGCAAACAGTACAAATCCCGTCTTACCAAACACCCAAACCTACTTGCAGTCCAACTGACAATTCCCTCCTACAGGGGGCGCCTGAAGAGACGTAATATATTAGAGCTGGACAGCCTTTGAGGCAAGTAAAGACTAATCCCAAAGGGGATTTACCTCTTCATAACACCATCACTCAAAAAATCTGCTCATACGCAAAGACTGTTTGCACGATAAACTAATAACAAGAAAAATACTAAATAACTTTTACTTAAATCATACATATTTTTTGTTTCTTCATTTCAAGGGGAGATCAGAAGGTAGATAAGTGTAAGTAAACAGTAAGTTAGTATTACCTTTGAAACAAATAGGCAGGCAGGCTAAACACGGACTGAACAGCGACGGAAAACAGCAAAGCTTTGGTACACAAACACAGAAGCACATGAATTCATTGGCTGCTCTTATCCGATGAATCTAACAATTTCTGTGGTTTTTCTATGATGGTATGTCATTTACTGCTGAAATTCACACTTTTCTAAGCTTTTCTAAGGTTTATACAGCAGAATTAATACAAGATGTTTTGTATGTTTTGTTATGTGGTCTGTATTATTCATTGTACGTAATACGATGGAAAGACCCACGCTCAGAAAGACTAAACTTAAACATGATTGTGTTAATCAAATCATAGGAATTAAACAAGACTCGAAATACTAAAAACGTAGAAATATCTTCACGCAATCCCAAGCACATCCCAAGAACCAAGTAAACGTAGTGATTACTTTCTCTGTGGAACCAAGAACCAAGAACCCTGAGCAAGAACCATCCAAGAACGCCAAGAACTTGAAGTTTTTCTTGGAATCCAGAAGAACCACAGAGTGAGTGAGCAAAGAGCTTCGAGAGAAGAGAAGAACATACCAACTACCAACATACCTACACTATTACAACGAAACTCCTTGCTTTGCTTTTATACTTACGACTTTCCAACCTGAGTTTCCAACGATCTCGCGCGGTGACAGGAGGACCTAACGCATGATGACCAATGAGGAATAAAAGGTTCGTTGCATTTGCGTAGAGCTGGTGCCTCCTGTAAACGTCACTCATCTCATCAGCCAAAGCTGCTTTAGTTATTGCTCAGAGTTATTGCTCAGAACAATAAGTTATTGTTCTGAGAGTTATTGTAGAGCCAAAGAGCCAAAAGATTGTTGGAAGCGTTGGAAGCATCCCAGACTATTATCAACATTATCAAATAGATAATAAGAAAGGAGGCTGCAAACTTTTTGGTTGGAAGACTCAGAATGACGAAACTCCTTACTTGCTTCTTGAGGTTGATGTGGCGAAAGCGGCGAAAGTGTGGCAAGGATGTGGCGACCAAGTTAGGGCCCGTCCACACAACGACTTTTTTTCCCCGCGCGATTTTTTTGCCCGTGAGTAACACGTACAATAAAGGTTCAATACCATGGGATTAGATTAGCCCCACTGGCGATTTTTTTTTACGAAGTTTTCCGCATACAGTTTACGGAATAAAAATCACGCAAATAAAATTCGAGCGGAAAATATCCGAGGGCCCGTCCGCACAGCGACTTTGCACCGCGCGATTTTTTCTCGCAATGGGAGATTGCAACTTTTCAAGACCGAACCTTCATCAAGCTTTCATATATAGCCTGTAGATATTGCTACCATGTTTATAGGGTGTCAACGTCAAACAAAGAGTTTCATTGATCTGATGAGGTAAACCACCTAGGATTAAGTATATTTTAGGAGGGAGGGCTATTTTCCATAGACAAAATTAATGTTCCTGCACGGACCTTATTGTTCTGAGCACGGACCCTTTTACAACCATCTTAGGGCCCGTCCGCACAGCGATTTTTCACCGCGCGAATTTTATTGTCGTATTTTTTTATTCCGTGAACTGTATGCGGAAAACTGCGGGAAAAATTCGTCAGTGCGGCTACACCTTCGATCATACAGAATCATACTACACCTATGGTATTGAACGTGTTACAGAATTGCGAGAAAAAAATCTTCGCAATCTCGGGTCGCATTCCATAGTTTTTTTTATACAACCTTGTTATTATTTATTGGTAATCTACTTTCTTTGTGATCGAATACGTTTATTTACATTAATACAGAATTACATAAATATATATTGCACACATTTTTTTTTTTTTTTTTATGAGCCTGTAATATCCCACTGCTGGGCAAAGGCCTCTCTCCCCCTCTTCCACTCCATTCGATCCTGAGCGGTCTCCTTCCACTCTTTATCCCATAGAGCCAACTCATCACTCCATCTCTTCCTGGGTCGGCCACGCTTTCTCTTTGCATTTACTGGGAGCCAGTCTGTGGTTCTCTTAGCCCAACGATTTGGCAGCATTCGAGCAACGTGACCGTGACACATATATTAAAATATAAAAAACACATCGTAGGTATTTCACGTGTTCAGGCTGTCACTAAAGTATTCCTGCCCCATCTTCACATTGAAAGGCCCTGACATGTTTTCGAGTGCCTCTTATTCTCATTGAAACTGCTCTTATAACTGAGATTTGTATTTTCACTTTCAGCCAGTACACTATTTGAGAATATGCGTTTCCCCCTCGTTTCCCCATTTCTTTCTCTGTGATTGGTTATGGTATTGACTACTGGCAGGAGCACTCTAACAGCTGTCAACGTTAGTATCCCTATATAGTCTGTGAGCACAGTCTGTGAGCTAGCAGAAGAGTATCCCTAGTCTGTGAGCTAGCAGAAGAAAGAGTAGCTGGATATTACAAATATTGAAATACACTTATCTAAATAGTACATTCAGCAAAGTAGCAGTTTGGTAAGTACTTTATTATTTAGTACAACATAGTTAACCTCTTTTCTCTCAGAAGCACACCGCTCGAACGACCGAACAATGGCGAACTTTTGTTACCTATATAAGATGTGTCGGCAAACCAGTTACAGACAAGGAACTTATTTTATCATTATGTACACACGAGACCACGAGACATCCATCGGCGGGACATCACAAACGTCAACCACCAAGACCAAGACAATGGGGATTGGTGGTATTCTTCGCCACCAGCTAGGATTCGATCGAACCCCGGCTCCCGTTAAGGAAGCAACCCCTCTATCGCAGCACCACAGAACTATTTTAACCTAAAAATCCACCCTGCATCCGTAGCCAAGTGCGAGGGGAGGTTTTGTTGCCATTGGCCTGGCAGCGTTTCCACGAGCCACAGCCAGGAAGCTACTACCTATTATAGATGGGCAATCACCCGGAATTTTTCCAATTCTTGTAATAATTCCAATATTCTTGCAGAATTATTACGAATCCTCCCGAATCCTTCCACTTGGTAAGAAAATAAAATAAAGGTGTTTTACAAAGATATGGAATTGAAACCCGCACACGTCGATAGATAACTATTAAACCAACAAAATAAGTCGGGAAAAAATGTCCTCAAGTGTCACATTAGCGAAATATTTGATATCATACAGCCTTAGATTATATACAAACAGAGTAAATTAGAGTAAATAGTCTAAGCATACAGCATAGGTACAGTGCCTTTTTTTGTAATACCTTTGCAAAATCTTTCAATTGAAACCATAATTATTTATTTGTTGGTATAGTAGTCTGCTACCCGAGACGTGTGCAGTTGTGCACGTTTCCATGAAATATCTTTTCACAACATATTTTTCCCCCATATTTACGCATATTTTCCTAGTGGAAAGGATTTGGAAGGATTCGGAAGGATTCGTAATAATTCCAGAATTATTCCAATTTTTCTAATTTTTCTGAGTTGGGTGGTTCGGAATTATTACCAGCGCCCATCTGTAGCTACTATGCATCAAATGCACCAGAGCGGGTGGTGAAAACCTCTATCCTTTTAGGGAGAACTCCAAATCTTTTGCTAAAGACATGCCAGCAAGCAACTTATCCAAAGTTTAAATTAATTTATGTACATTTTATTTTCAGCCATGTGACACTTTGAAAAAGAAACCAGGAAACTTGACGTCGGACAGCAAAGAGCCCAGCAAATGAAAAACCAATTATTATTATAAGGATGGTGCCTGTATTTCTGTGTCGTTTTGTTTCATGAATACCTTGCTTGGTATGTTAGTGGATTGAAAAATAAAAGAGGATATCACGGAACATCTATAATAATAGAATATACGAATATTTGCTTTAAGCTAGGTAAGAAACCAAGTTAAATTGTTTGGTTTCTTAATTTTACTTGTTGTTTAGTTTGTTGTTTTTACGCGTGTAAAATGTGTTACGTAATTTTGTTGCCCATGTGTCCTTTTATTTTAGTATTTTTGGTAGCTTCTTACGTGCTGACGTGTCCTTATTGTATACGGCTGTGTGAGAAAGATGCCATAGCTGAATGCAAATGCGCTGGTGAACTTTGTGAGACCGTGTAAAATTATATTTTAAAAACATTATATTCATTGTTTTATTTTTAAAGTTAGCAGAAATACTTATAGCATACATTCTTGTAACGTCCCGCCAGGAGTTTACCAATAGATATGAGAGGAGTCACATACATCTACATACATACATATACTTAATCATCACGCATCCTTTTTTCGGAAGAAAGGTAGGCAGAGATAAATTAGTGCCAGTAGAGGCCTTTTTTGGAATGCTTGTCCTAGGAGGGCCCTATAGGGGCAGTACCTATCGTAGGGGCGTGCTAAAGACAGAAGAAATGTACCGGCTTTGTATAAATATTTACGTAAGATGTGAAAGCCCTAACTCATATGATAATGATCGAATTCCAAACGTTCAACGCGTAATCGGCAGATTAATCTCGAGTCACCGTGTTAGTTTAGTTAGTTAAGTTTAAGTTATGTGAAGCCATTTCAAGTAGTACGAGCACCTGATCGGAACTTCAGTTGCGGTCTTCGGATTCGATGTACATGTAAGCCCGGATTTTACCAACGAAAAGTTATACCGAGAATAACCATAACTTTGTATGACAAATGACAGTTCAAAATTAGGTCTGATCTAGGTGTCACTGGTGTCTATGAAAAAGTAGAAGATACTCTGGAGTAAAAGTTGCTCTTTCGTTAAAGTTCGTTAAAGTTATACGGAGAATAACTATCCCGGGGATAACTTGTAACTTTTGCATAGACACCAGTGACACCTAGATCAGATCACCTCATTTTGAACTGTCATTTTTCGTACAAGTTATTCTCCGGATAACTTTTTGTTGGTCAAATCCAGCCCTTAGGTAAGGCAATATTTTACCTAGCATGTCTATGGGTAATACGTTACAGCTTTCCAAAGATATTTTGGCGGAGACATGTGGAACCGCTTGATTGATGACTAGAGACCGGATGATATGCAAAATAAAAAGTGCAAAATATGCATGCAAATATGCAAGAAAAACAACTAAAATATGCACAAAATTCCATAAAAAGGGCCAAAATATGCAACATAAAATGTTAATAAAAGACGTATATTAACGATTTTCATTTTGAAAATCTGTTATTTCTCAACGATAACAATTAACGTCTTTGCGAAAATATCAAGTAAAAAACCTTTAAGTATTTAATAGATATTGTATTCAACTTATTCATGTTTCCAATGTAAATGTGATGTGATGTGGTGACAAATTGTGTCTACGATAGCTTTATACATTTTTGTAAGCGGAAAAGGACCGTTTTACGTCCAGTACGAGATGGAAACAGAGTGAAAAATTAAACTTCTAGGTCCACGCAATCAAAAGATACCGCGATATTATGTCATAATTTTGCTGAATTTGTATGAACTCGCGTGGAACTCGCAAGGGAATCAAAACCTATAGGGTACTTCCGGTTGGCCTAGGGTCATGAAATTTGGAATGGAGGTAGGTCTTATAGCACAAGTAAAGGAAAAAATCTGAAAACTGCAAATTTCTGTCTTTCTAAAAAAATATTCAATTTGGTTTACATAGATGACAACACACTTTAGTTTTTTTATGTGGAAACCTAATTACACCTGTTACGTTCTCCAAGTGTGATCGGAACCCTTGTTGCGCGAGTCCTACTCGCACTTGGCCGGTTATTTCTCCATAGGGGTGAGAAGAGCTCGTGAGTCGTGATTCGCGGAATCGCTCAGGTATTGTCTGTGTCCACTTGTCTGTGTCTTTTGTTTAGAGCAAGAGGGAAAGTATCTAATAAGTATATTCTATCTATCTATTCAATACCCAACGTGACCAATTTATTGCTATTTTTGACCCGCCTCCCCCCCCCTGCTTGACCACTTTAGTATGGTATGAGCCAAGTATGGGCTAGTATTAGTAGTCATGTAGTATTCACAGATACTATAATATTATACTAATACAGATAGACCAACTAGAACATAATATGACACCGGGGCGTAAATTGAGATGCTACGGAAGCTTCTTTAATTCGAGGCCATTGTCGCTTGGTGCAGCACCATTGAAAAATTGCAAATACCACGAGATGGCGCTAAGATATATAGGATTTATTCTAAGATTAGCGCCACTTAGAAGTATGTTAACTGAAACCATGGCGTTTAAGTACAAATCTTACTCCTCACGCCATCTCTTTTTTACGAAGGGTTACTAATTCAAATTTGTATGGGATGAGCGCCTGGTATGGGTACGTTCTATTAGGTAGACTACAACGAGAGTGATCCAATGAGAATGCTCCCACCACTGGTATTGCAACTAAGTTGTCGAGATGAGTTGAGAGGAAGAGAAGTTTGTGACGTCACTTCTACTTCCTTGTCATATAGGGTTGAATTTAGAGGTAACTCGATATTGGCTTTAGGTTTTACCTGTGGTTTTACAAGCCTGTGATGTCATTATTACTAACAAAAATATTTCGGTTTACTTTCGGATCAATTCACCCACTAGTGAAAAATAAATGTACAAGAATAGTAAAAACGTGGCTTCTCAGCCTAGACTACTTATGAACGGAAAAAAATTTGAAGATACAAAAATGAGCAAGTAAAGTAAAATAAAATACAAATATAAATAAAAAATACAATTAAATGTAATAGTTACCTTGTTACCTTGTATTGACATTGTTATAATAATAATAAGTAGGTATCTATATAATTGTTTAAGATACACATTTAGGACGGAAACGCTGCTCCATACAATACGGGTCTTCCTAGTGTATCAAGGAGACCACATAAATGATATAATTTAAAATACATCCTAAGAAATGCTAATGTAATTTACTTATGAAAATAAACATTCATTCATTCATTCATTCATTCATTCATTCATTCATTCATTCATTCATTCATTCATTCATTCATTCATTCATTCATTCATACATCAAAATCGCGTCACGCCATTTCCTATACCTGGTGGCAGAGACACAATCGTGGCTAGTTCAATACACAATTTTGCGTGACAGGGGGCTAGCCCATCGCCGTAGCTATGGAGTAACGAAGATATCCTCACGAGGTTTTCAATCAACGTTATCGTCATGTACTTTCAATCCTCTTTTTTGCGGAACAGGGAGTCGGCTCATCGCCACACCCTTGTGAAGCAAGCAGCTCTGTTCTTGTCGAACTTACTTTGTACAGTCTTCCAATTAGTTCCAACGATATTTTGACACTTGAGTGTCATTTACAGGATGGCGTACGCAACATAACACAAACGAACCTGTCATCAACCTTTCATCTCATTGGTTATCAAGTTTAATTTATCTAAGAGAAGGGTGCTGCGGGGCTACCATGAGGCACGCCACTCACCTCAGTCGCGTATTTTGTCACAATTTAATGTCAAATGCAATGCTCGCAAGTATGGAGAAACGTCATTGTGGCGCCTGGTAACGCTAAAATTAGCAACTGGGTTTGTGGTGGTGGAAATTTTCACAAATCATAAAAGAAAAATAATGAAATAAAGTATAAGTATAATGGCGTAAACTGCAGCGCAACACTTACGTCCGCTCAAAAAGTGCAAAAAATGTGTTTTTTGCAAATTACACAAAAACCGCTTATGATTTCTAAAATATTAACACATTTTTTTTTGATATTTTGATTACCGATTTTTACACATAACAACCATACCAGCGTTCTTTGTAAAACTCCTGGACTCGTTTTAGGTAAAAAACAACTATTAGATTATTATTTTATTCATATAGTTTCCAATGCCATTATGATGTTTTCGAACACAAAATTTTTAGTCAAGGGACGATTTTATAACATACTAGCTGACCCGGCAGACTTCGTACTGCCTCAATTTAATATGAACTTTATTGAATAGCAATAAAGTTCAAATTGACTCTAGAAAACGATTGACTCTAGAAAACGTTTGTATGGGAAATAGAAAAGGGCTGTTTTTAGGGTTTTCCCGGAAATTATTCGTTTTTTTCTCGCCTTTTAAACCTTCCCTAGACCTCCACAAACATTTCAAGACTAAGATAAGATAAATCCGTTCAGCCGTTCTCGAGTTTTAGTGAGACTAACGAACAGCAATTCATTTTTATATATATAGATATTTTTTTGTGGTTTCAGGAAGTATCTCGAACTGCTGGTAGCTTTTTAAAGATGGGCATTTTGCTGGACAATCGTCTTATGTCGCGTAATTTGTCATTTATAATAATATGCGACGCGATCGTGAGTGGCGTGCCTTATGGTAGCCCTGCTGGCGAGCTCCTGCGAGTCTTGCGACGATTCTGACTTTTCCCCGCGCCCCAGAATGTTTCATTCATTCACCAACAATTCCTATCTTTAGGGGACACTTTATATCCTTTCAGGGGCCACCTAGCGGTTGTTTCGTTGACCCCTTTTGTGAACTGTTGGTGAAAACGGGCATCAGACTAATAAAACAGAGTCGACTCTTAAACTCTTTGAGGCGGACATAGGACAGGCGGACGGCAGCAAAAGGAGCCCGGTCCAGCCATATGACAGGGGGCCAGGGGGGACGCACAGAAAAAAACATTGAGAATGCATAAATTTAACCACATAGTGATTACTTTCTCTGTGTTAACCACTTTCTCCCTCGCATTTGCCTCAATATGATCATTAAGAGACCGGTGACCGCGTGAATTTCCCATACAAACATAATACAAAAATTATTTGAATTTGAGAAATAGTTTAACGTATTTAGACTGTTAATCGGATTTATACACTGTTTACGCAGGTTCCTGGTCTGTATACCAGGGTTCCTCTTCAACCAATTTAAAAATATTTTTAAGTAATTTGAATAATTACCTTGGTATACGATCTTTCTTTATATCTTGTATTAAAATTATGTGTGTCTTTTACTTGGGGAAATAATCGGCGGTTATTAAATACGAATAAACATGTAGATATCGAATATACAAATACATGGCAGGAAGTGTCATTGATTGGTATGTTTTGAAGTAGGGTTTACACATTTACAGCTTTGTTTGTTATTATTTTTTGCAAGTATTCTGACCATTTTCTTTTGAACAATAAATATTTGTTTTGCATTCACACTGTTCCGAATTACTTATTACACTTACTACGAATATGCTATGAAGTCACAGTATGAAGTCAAAATGTTGGGTGGAGGTGGGATATTTGCTAATAATGATAGGTCCTTCTACGGTATTGGTGTCCAGGTGAACCTTTAGCTGTAACCAGCTGTACTATCGCCACATCATTAGCAGTAAAGTGTAAACTGTAAAAGTTGCTCGATATCAGTAAAAAGACAGCCCGAGACAGTATTAAGTTCTAGATCTTAACAATTTTATGCCCTAACTTAAAAACACAGCGCTGCTTCTAGATGGTATTCGGTAAAAGCTAAGTGCCGGTAAATATTGCTAAAAATAAAAACCGGTTAAGTGCGAGAGTTAAACCCGCAGTGGGGGCATGTGGAGGTTCCGTACAGGGGGGGGGGGGGGGGGTCGATGGCTACCGGGCTAATCAGCTCAGTGCCTGTAGACAATGCTAAACGCGAAGGATAGCGAAACGAAACGATAACTTTTTATGTAAGTTTACGATTTGACATTTGGAATCGCTACGTGACGTCATCTTAACGAAGCCAAATGTCAAATCGCATACATAAAAAGTTATCGTTTCGTTTCGCTAGCTTTAGCGTTTAACTTTGTCTATGGGGGCAGGTAGACCTAGTTAGCAATTGTGCCAAGTGAATTTGTCAGATACTAAAATTGGCAGGTTACGACACTATTCCCCTACTTTAAATACAAACGCAAACAAAGGACAACCCAAACAAATACTTGAGACCCGCAAATTCGAATCGAAATATCAGTTGCATCTTGAAGACCCTAAACAAACTTTACAAAGGTTCTCTGTTTTTGTAGAAAAATGTTAAGAGTGAATTAGGACAGGATGTGCGGGTTCCGTCGCTATTTCTTTAGTTTAAGCGGTACGACTTTAGACAGTAAATTGGCCCACATTGGCGAAGGATAATTTAAATAGAAGTCATGCTAAATGTCTCATAACTTAAATTTTCAACACACAAAATCATAATCTGACTGAAAATAGAAGTTAAACGCCCGGCCTCATTAAGGATAAACTTGCTGTAACAACTTGTTAAGGGGCCTCACGAATAAATTAGGGGTGCTTTTATCATGTGTATTTCAGGAAATACTCGACTAATCGTAATCAATTTCTAGTATATGTAATTTGACTATATAATCTAGGGTTTTTAAGAAGGAAAACGTGTTTGGATAAAATTTTCTCGATAGAAAATAAATCCAAAGTCAACCCCTTTTTAGGGTTCCGTACCCGAAGGGTGCCAAACGGGACCCTATTACTGAGACTTCGCTGTCCGTCCGTCCGTCCGTCCGTCCGTCCGTCTGTCACCAGGCTGTATCTCATGAACCGTGGTAGATAGACAGTTGAAATTTTCACAGATGATGTATTTCTGTTGCCGCTATAACAACAAATACTAAAAATCAAAAGAAATTTAATATTAAGGGGGGCTCCCATACAACAAACGTGATTTTTTTGCTCATTTTTGCTCGATATTGATAATGGTAGCAGGTAGACGCTTAAAATGTTCACAATATATTGAGTACATTATTTACTTAAAAAATAAATAATTAAATTAAAATTAAATTAATATTTAGGGGGGGCTCCCATACATTTTTTTTGCGTTTTTTTATAGATAATGGCACGGAACCCTTCGTGCGCGAGTCCGACTCGCACTTGGCCGGTTTATTTCAATATTTTTTCCTATTATACCGCAGTAGTAGTAAATATGATTTTTCTATTAATTGAAATATGTGGGTAATCGTTGTTACTAGCGATTTCATGAATGAAATGTAATTCCCTGGAATAGCTTATTTTTTATGATTTTTTTTCCGTTTTGGCGCTTACGTTGATTCAGATTAGGCGCGAGCGCACAATTGCCATCCCACTTATTCCTGTTCCCGAGTTATATTTGCTTCTCACTTCCGCAATCTTCGTTGACCTTGGTTTGTAATTACTCGTACCTCGCCTTAATCTCATTTTAGCCAATCGCGTGATGCTATTTTTAATAAATATTAGATTAATCACCTGTTAAGTACATTTGACTACTCTTTCTTCTGAAACTGGGGTAAAAATATTACATTAGGATACCTACCATGTCAGCATGCCCTATACAAACATTCGCTAACCCTAGAACCCTAAAATGATAAGACTGCAAAGGGACAAACAGATTAAGAACCCTGAACACGACACGACAGGGACAGTGTTATCTCTGAGGAAGTAGGGAAAACGGCGGAAAAGTAAAAAATACCTACTGAGAAAAGGACTTTTGATATGATAGTAGGTAACCACAGTTACTATACCCACTACAATATAAGCGAAAACCTACTTAAGGCGAGGTATGAATAATTACAAACCAAGGTCAGCGAAGATTGCGGAAGTGAGAAGCGAATATAACTCGGGAATGGGATGGCAATTGTGCGCTCGCGCCTAATCTGAATCAACGTGAGCGCCAAAACGATAAAAATAAAAATGAAAAATAAGCTATTTCAGGGAATTACATTTCAGTCTTCAAATCACTAGTAACAACAATTCCCCACATATTACAATTAATAGAAACATCATAATTTTACTACTATCATAGGGTGCTCATCTCATACAAATTAGAATTAATGACCCTTCGTAAAAAAGAGATGGCGTGAGGAGTAAGATTTGTACTTTAAACGCCATGGTTTCAGTTAACATACTTCTAGGTGGCGCTAATCTTAGAATATATCCTATATTATAATTATCCGTAGTATTTGCAATTTTTCGATGGTGCTGCTCCAAGCGATAAAGAAGCTTCCATAGCATCTCAGTTTACGCCGCTGTCATATTCTGTTCTAGGTGGTCTATCTGTATTTAGTATAATATTTGTAGCATCTGTGCTACTATTGCGGTAAAATAAGAAAAAATATTGGAAAAAAGGGTTGACCATGGATTTATTTTCTATCAAGAAATTTTTTTCCAAAAATGTTTTCCATCATGGAAACCCTAGATTATATAGTCAAATTTTAATACCAGAAATTGATTACGATTTGCCGAGTATTTCCTGAAATACACATGAAAACAGCACACCTAACTTATTCATGACGCGCCACCCCTGGATTCCTGGGCGCTAATTTAGTTAACAGGTTGGTTAAATCAGTTTCGGCCAGCCACGTGCCGCTATTTTGAATAATATATAGAGACTTTGGCTCATTGTATTTTCCCTTGTATTTTCCGGTAAGCCCAAGAAAGAAAAGCCACAAAACAAAAACATAACTTTACTTATTTCTTTAAGGTCGATTACCTACATGATCCCACCGATCCGGCACAGTAACGAACACGTCACGGACACTGACATAGAGAATGTATGATAGTATGAAAGAATATTTTTCACTGACACGGACCTGTGCCGGTGGGATCACTGGTAGGTGGACGCGGTTCTGCAAGGAATGCTGACAGCAATCTGTTACCTCCCTGCGTTGCGTGTCGGTAAATGTACAGTCGCCTGCGTCTAAAAGTAACGCGAGTGAATCCCGAGTACTATGCGAGCCAACTAACAATAGGATCGCGTTTGTAGCCAACTTCACGTGATAAATGCCAAATTTGTAGGGTAGGGCCAGCAATAAAATTGCCGTTAGCTACCTACCCTCCCTTCCGTGTACATGCGCTCGTTTGTTACACATTGGATATTTTTGTTAAATTTGTTGTTTTGTTACCTTTGTTGTTGACTTTTATCGTTATTGTGGAGATGGAGATGGAGATGATATAGTTTTAAGTGGCGTGGAAGAACTAGAATAATATTTATTTTTTTAAATCAAGAAAAATAAACTATTAATAATTCCTGGTTTGTTTTTTTTGCACACCTTACAATATACATCATGTCATAACAGGAATCTTATTAGAAACATTAGAATGACCACATACCTCATGAATGACAGATGATTAAATTTTTTGCTAGCATTTTTTTGCACACCATACAAATTTTAATGAAGTTTGTGAATATTGCGGGACAAGATGGCGTCTTGACAGTCCTATTGTTAGTTGGCTCGCATAGTATAGGTACCTACTGCTTGTGTTCTTTTAGGCGCAGGCGACCGTACGTCCAGCTGGCTAACTTTATCTGTGAAGGTTCGGGATCAAAACAACGCATTTTTCAGTTCTCTAGATAATTCTATCACTCATCTTCCATCTCTTGCTTGTTTTTAGCTGCCCCTCAGCAGTTGACCGACCGTGATTCGGTTAGGTAGGTAAATACCTACCTAGACGTGTGGTGGGTGGCGCGTCTGTTAAAAATCCAAGATAGCGGCATGAATGGTCTGTGAAACCGAAATACGGTCGCTCAACAACATAGGGTTTTTTGGACCCCTGTCTGCACTAAAATTTAGTTTACTACTGTTTTTTATAGCATGATAACAGCATTAATTTTGGCAAAAACCTTGGAATGAAATTTAGTAAGTCTTAATTTAAACCATTATTTTATAATTTTGTGATGAAATCTCTCACTAAACCTGCCTAGTGCCTATGCTAATAAATTATGAAAGACAACCTAAACTTACATATCCTCCTCTTTTTCCCAAAGAAACATCACTAATGCACTAAAAACACTAGTATAGTATAGTAGTTATAGTATAATTTTCACGATAATAATGTTGATCACTAGTTTTGTGATTAAATCTGTCACTAAACCAGCCAATAAATTATGAAAGAACACTTACACTTCCTCCTCTTTCTGCCAAAGAAACATCACTAATACACTAAAAACCCGATAATTTTCGTCGCGGGCCGTCACACGAAACCGGTCCGCAAGACGGACTATTTTGAACTGACGGACGTTATTTTTCAATTTCTCTATGGCCAAGCATTCAACGCTTGCTGTCTTGTCTGTGTCTGGTTTCACCGGCACGGCAACACATTTCAGTAGGTTAGAAAGAGCTAACGATATTTAACGATGCATTTCATCAAAATAAAGAGGCGGGAACGCCTAACCAAACTTCGGCGTTCAACAACTTGCGCAAGGTCGATATTGTCCGAAAATCGGTCGGTCACACACAGCACCTGCTTTTCCGCTATTATTTACACTTCCGCTGGGGAGGGGAGAAAAGTTTAATTTGGTCAATGAAAAGAAAAGTAATTTTATGATTGATTGGACGCTTTTATAGTTCGATTTCCAGTAAAAAGTTTGGTAGTTATAGTAGGAAAGAGAGGGACAGAGCTATACGCGATGTAAAGCTCTGTCCCTTAGTTTTCTAAATTAGGTAACTATACCGTTTTTTTTACTATAAATTGTAACTATATAAAAGGGCCCATTTACGGGTAAAGCGCTTATTACATTACGCTGTCGGCAGGGCACGATTTGTATAGACGTCTCACTCTGATGGAACGACTAGAAAGAGACAGTGAGTCAGACAGGGCCCTGACGTCGTCGAAGTCGATTTTGAAACAAAGCCAGTATTTCTTTCATCCGTTCACTCACTCACTATTCCGCTGAAAAAAAAAAATGTCATCATCATTATCCGTCAACAAAATTGTTCCCTTGGCTGGTGTGAATTTCTAATTTATTTTACGTGTATTTTATCCATAAAAATGCCTGTTGGGACCTCAAATGCGGATCCCGCGAGGGAGAAGGCTTTCCAGGATTACAGGAAGAAGCTCATGGAACACAAAGAAGTAGAATCAAGACTCAAAGATAGTAAGTTCTATGAGTAGTACAAAATGGTCTAAATTTGCCGAATCATCTTCGATACCTACTTTTCAGTAAAAATACTATACTTTTGGTCTGAAATCGGTGAAATTAACTTATTTTTTCGTACACAGAGAGATACAAATTAAAATTTTCTTAAAACTCGGTGTTTTAAATGTTTTTTCGTATTTTTAGGTTGTTTTGAAAGCTACAAAGCTAGGTACTTGATTTGTATCATCTAATTTTTTCATGTTATTCTCTTTACCTTCCGGAGCCCTAAAATGGTCTGTAGGTACTTAATCCACAAATACCTCCACCTTTGTACAAGGGTTTCATGATTTGCTTTATTACATTAATCCATTCTTTTTCTATTTACAGTGCGAGACCAGTTGAAAGACCTGACTAAGCAGTATGATAAGAGTGAGAATGATCTGAAAGCCTTGCAGAGTGTCGGCCAAATTGTCGGCGAAGTCCTGAAACAGCTAACTGAAGAGAAATGTAAGTTTACTAGCTTTGACAATTATATCAACATACAGAATACCCAGGTATGTCACAAATATATTAACATCCAAGACCTGGGGATTTATTTTTTTGCATATGCAGATGTTGTAGCTGTCATCAATATATTTTTTAGATGCTTTAACAAGTTTGTGTCCTGAATCAAAAAGAACTTGTATTCCAACATAAAGATCTTGAACTTATTCTTAATAAGAAAGAATTAATATTCTCAATTAAAAAGTATTTGTATTTTTTTAATACTATGAATAAATCTAAATTGAAATCTATGTTCCAACAACAGTCATAGTGAAAGCAACAAACGGCCCCCGCTACGTGGTCGGCTGCCGGCGCCAACTTGACAAGGCGAAGCTGAAGGGAGGCACCCGAGTGGCACTCGACATGACCACACTGACCATCATGAGACATCTGCCAAGGGAGGTGAGTTGAGAGTAGATTTAGATTTTATGATTCAAATGATTATGAGTGATCAAAACTATTTGTCCAAACATTTCATATAATTTTGTGGTTAAGTTAAGTAACCAATAATTTGTGTCTCTATTGTGATTTTGAGTAATTTTGAACAACCATCCTTCCTTTTGTCTTTATTTTCCTTTAAAAATACAATCCATCCTTTAAAAAGCATAAAAATTTATATACAGGCACATTCATTTCTTCTGGCCCCACACTTTATGCTGCTTGTGCATCATAAATAAATAAATAATAATAACGCTAGGAATAGGAACCAAAAACAATTTACATGTTAGAATATCCTTTTTAATTTGTCCTTACATGTCAACATAACATGAAGGATTTACACAAGGGGTATTCCCTTTTATCCTTCACCTATCCTGACCCACCTCTGCGCCCATGTAACAATATAAAACCTAATATTATTATTAATACTATCTAATCTAACATTTTAGCCGCTGTGCTAAAATTAGCCGTAACATGCAATAAGTTTGCATCATAAGCTCGAACATAACAGAACTATGACCATAATTTCAAGATATGTTCTTGACAGGTGGACCCCCTAGTCTACAACATGAGTCACGAGGACCCTGGTGACGTCACCTACTCCGCCATCGGAGGCCTACAGGAGCAGATCCGGCAGCTCAGAGAAGTAATTACTTATCTATGTCGGCGGCCGATCGTAGGATTGGGCACATCATGATGTGCCCAAAAGTGAAATATCATGAAACAATAAAATCTCTTAAGGCAAACACTATGGTAGCTCAGGCGACGATTAAAGGGGGCGAGCGCAGCGAAGCCCCCGAACAGTCTTCGTGTTCGTTTGAGATAGTGTTGCCGCTCGATAGTGCCCTATCGATAGCCTATCGATAGACTATCGATTGTTGACGTCACAACGATAGTATCGATAGTCTATCGATAGTATCGATACTATCGATAGTATCGATAGTATCGATAGCTCTTTTTTAGCAATACTATTGATGAGCAACAATACTATCGATAGTATCAATCGTTGAAAAATAATAAACTATCGATAGTATCGATACTATCGATAGTATTGCTCGTTGCACAATAATAAACAATCGATAGTATCGATACTATCGATAGTATTACTCGCCAATATTGCATAAACTATCGATAGTATCGATACTATCGATAGTTTTGGACGATCGATAGTGACCTTTATTTCAATAGTATTGGTTGCAAAAACTTACCCATTTTGCTACCACACAATAACTGTCGCTCGCTAGTTTAAGATTAAGTAACACACAACAAACAAACAAACTTCACGTGTTACGCATAAAAAACTTCGTTTGGATACCAAATTAGAACCCCTCACTATACCTGCTTACTGTATTCAATACTATTGAAATAAAGGTTACTATCGATGGTACAAAACTATCGATAGTATCGATACCATCGATAGTATCGATAGTTTATGCAATATTGATGAGCAATAGTATCGATAGTATCGATAGTATCGATACTATCGATAGTTTATTATTTTGCCACCATCAATACTATCGATAGTATCGATACTATCGATAGTTTATTTTTTCTGAACGATCGATACTATCGATACTATCGATAGTATTGTTGCTTATCAATAGTATTGCTAAAAAAGAGCTATCGATAGTATCGATACTATCGATAGGCCTATCGATTGTATAGATGATTTTGGCGTTTTACTATCGATAGTAAAACTATCGATAGTTCGGCAACACTAGTTTGAGATGTATTACACAAAAAACTTTTTGTTCACAATTTTTTTTTTTTGAAAGACATGTTTTCGTTAAAACACGCCACATCATGATGTGCCCAGTAATTGCTTGGGCATATCATGAAATGGCGGGGCACATGACGGCACATGATGTGCCCGATTCTACGATCGGCCGCCGACATCTATAAGCTCGTCCAACATCCACAAATACCCAGGGCCTTGATTCTGTACGCGAATCGTATGACAGTGGCTATAGCAAGGGCTCAAAATTCCGGTTTTGGTTTGTCGACCGCGCCGAGACGTGCCGCCACGGCTACAAGCAAACTGGTATTTCGCGCTTTCGTTACCGACATGCGATTTGCTTAAAGAATCTAGCCCCAGATCTTTTGTTGATTTGTCATAGGTTTAAAAAAAATATGTGCATATCCCCTGCGCTGTGCCTGCACTTCTAATTCAGCCATCTTAGCTCCTGCACCAGCTAGATTAGGAGGCCTGCGTGTTCTCGTGAGCTCGCCTTTGTACAATGTATGGTCGCCTACGCCTAAAAGTATACAAGAAGTATAAGCGAGATTCACTCGTTATACTCTATCCATGCTTAGAAGAGAAGCAACTTGACAGCTAACCTAAAACTTCATAAAATCCAATTTTTAGACACTAGGGATGTTACCGAAACGAACGAAACGAAATTTGTTTATTCAGTAGAACTAACAGAAGAGTTGTCATCGTCATCACAGGGATATAAATGATTCATTTTGAACTGTATTATCTATTCTAATGTCTCTTTGCAAATCATGTAGAATTATTCCCGATTCACAAATGTTTAAACGGTGTATCGATTCTTTTGATTAATCGATTTTTATGAGCAATATCCCCTCACTAACAGGCAAAGATTGACATCTGTCAAGTGTTTTGTTATACTAGACACACTATAATATGACCTGCCCTTATACTTTTAGACGCAGGCGACCGTACATGTTTGTTCTCTTAATGTAACTGCATAAAGTGTACAAAGAATTGTGAAAATAAACTTGCGCGAATAGTAAACACCAATCACTTATTTCTACAGGTAATCGAGCTGCCGCTCATGAACCCGGAGCTGTTTGTGCGCGTCGGCATCACCCCGCCCAAGGGCTGCCTGCTGTACGGCCCGCCCGGCACCGGCAAGACCTTGCTGGCCCGGGCGGTGGCCAGCCAGCTGGACGCCAACTTCCTCAAGGTGGGTCGGATTACTGACGTCACCGACTCACTTACCGGTATAGACCGTTAAAGTAGTATTCTGGTGCCGATGTAGGCCGTTAAAGTGGTATTCCGGTACCGTTATCGACCGTTACAACTTACAGTAGCATTCCGATACCGGTATAGGCCGTTAAAGTAGCATTCCGGTACCGATATAGGCCATTAAAGTAGCATTCCGGTACCGGTATAGGGCGTTACAGTGGCATTCCGGTACCGGTAAAGGCCGTTAAAGTAGCATTCCGGTACCGGTATAGGACGTTACAGTAGCATTCCGGTACCGGATATTGGCCCGGGTGGCCAGCCAGCTAGACGCCAACTTCCTCAAGGTGGGTCAAATTGCTAATACACTCAGCGTCAAAAACATCGCACCTTTTTTAAATACTACTCTGAACAATATTGTTCTTTAGTACACCTTATTAGGACATTGTTAGTGGTCATTGTCATTGTGAAGGTGTGCTTCCCAACCCAATGACAATGACGTATGATAAGTGTATTAGAAATTCTAATCTGAACAAGATTGTTCTTCTTTAGTAGATACATCTTCTGAGAACATTTTAAAAAGGTGCGATATTTTTGACGCTGAGGTATTTATCTAAAGGCAAATTGTAGTATTATTCCTCTGGCCCCACATTTCGAGACCCTGTGTTGCAGGAACCAGAAACAGCGTCCTCACTACTTCACTAACAATATCCAGAGTGCAGCGAGTGATTCAAGCATGACTTTTATATTCCTCTACATATATTATACCCAGCAGATCGAGAGTTGAACATATAACAAAGCTTAAATGGCCGGCACAAGTTGTCACGGAACACGCTACGAGCCAGCAAGTCGAGTAATCCGTACCTAAATAGGGAAACATTAATGATTTGGTCCATAACTTAGATTCAGGTCATGGTGGTCAGGGCAGGCGCCCCCCATTTGCCCTAGGTACTTGAGACTTATACTAGACATGGGTTCCCTAATGCTAATTAGGGGGCGTCCATTAATTACGCGAGGGGTTTCGGGGATTCTTTGACCCCCCCTCTCCCCCTGGTGAGATTATGAGAGATTTTACTCAACCCCCTCCCCCATTCCACAATTACACGTGAGATTTCTATTGTAAAGGTGTAGGATTTATTAAAAAAAAGTTATTTGTTTATTATGACTATATTTTCGTGGAGCATCATGTTTTACTTAATATAACCCATTTTTTTCGCAATTTCACTGTGTTTTTTGCGAAAAAAAATGTTACGTGATATTTACCGAGACACCCCACCCCTCACCCCAACGTGAGATAAGATGAAATTCGGCTCGACCCCCCCCCCCCCCCCCCTGAACGCCTCACGTAATTAATGGACGCCCCCTTAATTAATCATTTTTATTTATTTAGGCCGGCCACGTACAGCCGGAATTTTTCCGATTCGGAATTCTGAAACGGGATTCAATCCCATACGAATCCGCAAAAATTCCGAATCGGAAAAATTCCGTATGTATGTGGTAGATCCATAGATTTGTATGAGTTTACTGCGTTCGGGATGATTCCGATACGGAATTCCGTATGTGGCGGCCCTTACTTATTTCTAATGATCGGTCTATGTCTGTGTTCGCAGGTGGTATCCTCCGCGATCGTTGACAAGTATATCGGCGAGTCGGCGCGTCTCATTCGCGAGATGTTCAACTATGCGCGTGACCACCAGCCTTGCATCATATTCATGGACGAAATTGATGCCATCGGTGCGTATAATCAGAAGCCAAGCCTCTGGCTGGCCTCGTTTGAAACATGCCTTTTATGTGTTAAAAACCAACACAGCGGCACACCTCGGACACTCCATAGAACGCTCGTTAAATAATCTCCTATTACTACTACATAGCCAAATGACGTCTTTACACGTGCAAATGTGTGCGTAAACTCGTTCGTTTGTGAATGTGTGCGTTCAGCTTCTATACAGTGTCTCCCGAAGAGGCTCCCCGACTCCGGGGTGAGGTGCGGTATCTGAATCCGCGCGGGGAAGGGAGTGGCCGTTCTGTACGTAGTACTATTATCTCTTCTGTGACAGCGGTTTAGTGGTTACACGTTCGCCTATTACCTAAGCGACGTGGGTTCGAAACCCTGTGCCAGGGAGCACATATCCAGTGGAGAGGAGAGCGCATAGATACATTTTCCTTTGAAACACTACTCACCAATTTACGCGCGGCGGGGGACGAGGTAAGAGAGCTGTGATTGGTCAGCCGCTGCGAAACTGTCTGGCGGCCCGTCATCGTACATAGGTTGCGTATGCGAACGTTTGTTGAATACAACAAACGTTTGGCGAGCCGCATTCCCCCGCAGGCGCAGTCAATTGGATATAATAATAGTCTCTGCCCTGTGCTGACGACATAGTATCAATTTATCGAGCCTCCTGTATGCATTGTTGGCCTTCATGTACGTTCCAATCTAGGCTGGAAAGGTTAAAAATCCCTAGGTTTTGGGCTTTTACATATTTGTGATATCGCCTTTTTAGGGTTCCGTACCCGAAGGGTGCCAAACGGGACCCTATTACTAAGATTCCGCTGTCCGTCTGTCCGTCATCGGGTCCTACAGCACGAACCGTAATAGCTAGAGAGTTGAAATGTTTTACAGAATGAGTATTTCTATTGCCGCAACAACAACAAATACACGAAAAAATGGTGTTTAGAATTAGATAGTAGGTATTAAGTCAATTTCAGTACAATAGCGCCTGACATCTTTTAATAGCAAGAGACGACTGACGACGAGGTTGAAGGTATTGCCGTTTCAAGCACAGACGATGGAGCGGAAGCCTTCGTGTGCGAGTCCGATTGGACACGCACACGAAGGCTTCCGCACCATCGTCTGGCCAATCACTCGGCCAATTTTTTAGTTCCTACAACACAGGGTATCCTGGTGTCAAGCCAAAAGCAATGTATGTACTGTATGTAAATGTTATGTTACGTGGGGACAGTGTTGCCTCTGCCACCTTATCTACAGGAATCTCCCTGACGCTATGCGTCTCCTGCGCCTCGATCACGAATGTTTTCGTAAGCGTTAACGTTAGCGAGAACGCAGGAAATTATATTTTATGTCATAAAAAATAAGAATCACGACATTTGACGTTTCGATAGTTTTCTACCGAATCTTTTATTCGTGATTGGGCCTCTGAGGCCTTTTCTTGACAGAGCGTGCAAGAGACTGGATAGATAGACATAATGTGTCTCCGTTAGACTAAGGCCCTGTCTCAAATGTTCTCGATAAGCCGTATTGAACAGATCTGATAAATAGCAAATGAATGTCCACACACACACACCTCACTTACACACACTTGCAATCTCTGACACTCCACACCATAACACTCTCTTACCTATCTGATAATTAAATTGCACCTACCTCGGGTACCTTTATTACTCCGGTTCAGCGTCGGCAGAGGCTGGTAATCTGTCAAACAGGACCTAGTACGGATACCAGTCTCTCACATAGATAAGACAAAACACATAGCACCTAAGTTAAACTATGTTACACCATGTAAAGCTATGTGAGAGAACAAAATAAACCTTTTTGTATTTTGCATGTAAAATGATAGATGCATCTGTTCAATAGAGCTTATCGTAAGACGGTCTAAATGAAAACCGTTTACGCGAATAACATAAACATTTACACAGGCACATACATTGCTTCTGGCCCCACACTAGCATACCCTGTGTCGTGGGAACCAGAAACAGCGACATCCATCACAAACATCTAAACATCCAAGACTAGACTTTTTTTTTTGTTTTCTTTTTACTTAACCAAATAACGTTTCTCATTTCGTCCAGGCGGCCGCCGCTTCTCGGAAGGCACCAGCGCCGACCGCGAGATCCAACGCACGCTCATGGAGCTGCTCAACCAGATGGACGGGTTCGACTCCCTGGGGCAGGTGAAGATGATCATGGCGACCAACCGACCCGACACACTCGACCCGGCGCTGCTGCGGCCGGGCCGGCTGGACCGCAAGATCGAGATACCGCTGCCGAACGAGCACGCCAGGTTAGCACCTTCTACTCATCCAACCAACCGACCCGACACACTCGACCCGGCGCTGCTGCGGCCGGGCCGGCTGGACCGCAAGATCGAGATACCGCTGCCGAACGAGCACGCCAGGTTAGCATCTTCTACTCATCCAACCGACCGACCCGACACACTCGACCCGGCGCTGCTGCGGCCGGGCCGGCCGTACCGCAAGATCGAGATACCGCTGCCGAACGAGCACGCCAGGTTAGCACCTTCTACTCATCCAACCAACCGACCCGACACACTCGACCAAAATACAATCGAGCACATCAAGCTAACTTGATCTAAAACAGAATCGAGCTAAATACTCGTAGGTCTTGAACACTATTGTGTTAGAGATATATATATATTTCGGAGAATAAGAATTCCCAATTGAGCGAAATCTAAAGGCACAATCGATCTAAAACACAATCGATCCAATACACAATCCAGTTAAATCGATCTCAAACACAATCGGGCTGAATCGATTCAAAACATTATCGAACCATTTAAATCGCAAACAAACTTTCGCCGATTTAAATCGCAAACAAACTTTCGTCGTACAGCAGTTTCGTCGTGATTGAGAACCAAACATACAAACTTTCATGATTTTCTTACTTTCCTTTAGTGCCCATCTTTTCACTCCTCAGATTTATTTATTTATTTATTTATTTATTTATCCACTTTACATCTAACTTTACAGGATTTACCTAATGCGATAGATGAACATATCCGTACTTTTCTATTAAAAAAAGAAGAGCCTGTACTTATTATTATTACTTAATTATTATCATAGCAAATAGTGTCTACTGCAGTTCGTATGAATTCACTCAGTGTACAAGAGAATAGATCCACCTTTTCATGAATGCGGTTGAGCGTGTGTAGCGCGCGCGTGAGCGGTGCGTGCTGCAGCAGGTTGGTGCGCGCGCTCGGCACGGCCAGCAGCCGCGGCTGCCGTCTGCGGTGCATGTGCTCGTCCCTCACACACAAGCTCAAGCAAGATAATATATCTGAATTATGAGTTTTTCCGTTAAGTATCTTATAGATGTATAATACCATTGTGAGGTCCCTTCTAACGCTTAGCTCGTTGTACCCCACCATCCCTAAAACAAATAGGGTGGGATACATCGAGGGGTAGAGAGGATATACTCCAAATTGCCTGAGATACAGAAACCTTGTAAATTTATTTTGAATACGCTCCAGCATGAGTCTGTATTTGGTCTCCTGTGGAGCCCAGATTACAGCATTACATTCTAACTGACTCCTAACCAGCGCATTATACAATGTCATGATCGCTCTGGTGTTCGTAAATTCATGGGCCCTACGCAGAACAAACCCAAGATTCCTAAAAGCTTTTTTGCAGACCTTAGTGATATGACCGCTGAAGTTGAGGTTAGAATTAATTTGCACCCCAAGATCCCGCACCTCCGTCACTCTTTCTAGTGAGGCCTCTTCCACTTGGTAACCGTATTGAAGGGGAGCTTGCGCCCGGGAGAACGTTATCGCTACACATTTTGATGTGTTAAATTGTAGCCTGTTCTCTTGGCTCCATGCTACCACCCTGTCAATATCATGCTGTAACTTCTGGCAGTCAGATGGGCCGTTTATGGGCAGGAAGAGCTTCAAATCATCCGCAAAAAGCAGACAATTGGCATCCCTAACCACTCTTGGTAAATCATTGATCATAATGAGGAACTCAAGAGGACCAAGATTACTCCCCTGACTTACGCCTGATCTTGTGTTGTAGGGTGCTGATCTATGACCGTTATACTCCACAAATTGTTCTCTGTCCGTCATGTAGCTAGCAAAGAAATCTAATAAATGTGGTGTACATCCCATAGATGCCAACTTTCTGAGCAAAATGTCATTATCCACTAAATCGAACGCTTTTTTGAAGTCAAAATAGGCGGCATCGACCTGTTTTCCTGCATCCACTGCCGGTACCACCTTACACATCAAGTTGAGCAAGTTGCTGGTGGTGCTGCGCTGAGGCCTGAAACCATGCTGCTCATTTGCGAGTTGTGAATTAACCTGCGACAGAACGCTTTTCTGGATCGCGGACTCAAATACTTTTGCTGGTGTTGATAGTACCGCTACTGGTCTATATCCTTCCACCGCTGATCCCGTCCCGCCTTTCGGTATCGGAACCACGCGTGTAGTTTTCCATTGTTTGGGAAATATTGCTGTCTTTAAGCTAAGGTTAAATATGTGAAGAAGCGGTCCCGCCAGTACATTACGACAGTCCCTATACACGTATGTCGGAATACCATCGGGCCCCGCCGATCGTTTGGGCTTCAGTCGATTCAACGCCTGTTTTACCTCTGACAACTGCAGCCTCATCAGATGTACCCGTGCAGACGCGTTTTCTCCTCCTGCTTCTATTACTGCTCTTTGTGTGTTAAGGTCCGCTCGCGATGGGTTATACACTGAGTGAAAGTATTTTGCAAACTCCGATACACATTGTGTTTCATCCAAAACAGTCCCATCTTTTAAAATACTTATGTTACTACGCCCTGCTTTTTTAGAATTTATATATTTCCAAAATGATTTCGGGTCCTCAGTCAAGTGATTTTGCACCCTATCGAGGTACTGATTGTGCGCCTCTGCTATAAGACTTTTCACCTTTACCCTACAAATTTTGAATTCCTCATAATCCGATTTCAATTTACTTGTCTTATACCTTTTGTGCAATTGTGCTTTACATTTTATATTGCGAATTATTACAGCATTGTACCACTCGGGATAAATGTACCTCGAGTTAACCCGCCTTTGCTTTTTACTTGGGACATAGTCGTCTACAATACGATTTAAAGTTGTATAAAAATAATTTACTGACTCTTCTACATCGTCAATCTTATACAAGGGTTGCCAATCTACCAATAGTAATGACGAGTATAATCCATGGAAATTCGCTTTACCAAAATTCCATTGTGTGTGGCCTGCCTCGTTCCCCTGCTGGGCGACTGGTGCTTGAGTCGGCGCTGGCGCGGCGGAGCGGTGGGTGGCGGCTGCCTTACAGCGCACGCTCACCGTGAGCGGCGGGTGATACGCGTCGACCTTCGTCATCAACTGCTCGCCTGCGTCCGCAGCCCGCACGCTCACACGCCCGTCTACTCCCGCGCTTACCAGAACTAGATCTAATTGCCTATCATTACAATTAGGTACCCTATTACACTGAGTGAATCCACAGAAACTTAACAAACATTCAAAATAATTAGTGACATTAACCGAGCACGAAAACAAATTGAAGTCTCCAATCACTATTAAATCTTTATGCTTGAGCGATAATTGTTCTAATAATTTAAATAATAACAAATATTCACATTCGTCAGTACTTGGAGGAATGTACACCACACATATAACAAACAAAAATATCCTGTTGTGATAAATAGAAGCACTAACAAGTTCAAATGCACATTTGTCTAAGTTAATTTTATCCGGCATCGATATCCGTCGCATCTCCAACCTCGGTGTGGCCACGAGAAATGCTCCGCCCTGCTTGCGTCCATCTGCTCTGTCACACCTTAAAATAGAGTACCCTGGAGGTACTATTTCTGCGTCGTGTATTGACTGATGACATCCCGTTTCGGTTATTACAAATAAATCGGAATTATGAATTTGTAAACCTGTACATATTTCTTCCAGTTTAGTTCTTAGTCCTCTCACGTTTTGATAATAAAGATCAATGTTTCTATTACTTTGTAAATATTTTCTTTTATTGACCTCTCTAGTCTCTCCGAAAGGACCACTCCCATTCACAATATTTTATCTTTACTGCCCAGTGTTTTTCTTCACACAGTTTATCATACAAACTTTCCGGCACCGTTATAATAAATGACTCGTAGCCTCTTTCAGTTTTATGTTTGATACTGTGCACCTTTATTTCCGTATTTTCACCACAGATCTTCTTAACGAATGCCATCATTGTTTCAACTGATGTTCCCTTTTTTACCCGCCAGACATGAAGATATTTTTTCTGTTCCGCCCCTTCAATTTCCACCGAATTTACACATCCTCCCTGTTTAACCTCTTTTATAGGGTACTTTTTCTTTTTCTTATTTACCGTTTGCCACAATCCTTCCTGGCTTTTTTGGCTAATTTCTATTCCGCCGTTGCTAGCTACCGTCACAGATGCACCCGCCGATGTAGTGGCCCGACTTTCCTCCGCAGGCAAAGTTTTTGCTACCACTTTATCGCTTCGTTTTACCACTTCTATTCCGCCGTTGCTTGCTACCGCCACAGTTGCTCCCGCCGACTTGGTGGCCCGACTTTCCTCCGTAGGCAAATTTTTTGCTACCTCTTTGTCGCTTTGTTTTACGACCTTTGCAAATGATAATGGAACCTTTTTTCCAATAATAATTGAAGTGTCCACTGGTATAATGCTTTCCTCACTTACTTCTTTCTGCCCAAAGCGATGTATAAGGTTTTCGAGTTGATCCAGTTTTTTTGTATTTTCTTCAACTACCGACATATTTTTCCGCAGGTCTTTCATTTCTACTTCGATCGAAGTTAACTGTTTTTGAAGTCGATTGAAGTTCTTCACCTGTTCATCCTGCTGAGACTTCATCTCCATCCTCAGCTCCTTAAGCACTCGAAGTATTTCCGCGTCATTGCGAACATCCGATGTGTCTACTTTGTTGCGCGAACCCCGAGGCTGGAAGTTAACGAAGGTACTCGGCGTGAAGGTCTCGTTCATCGCAGTTACCTTGATAGGTGTATCCGAATTCCCTATTTTGGGAACACTACACTTGCACTCTGGGCATATCCAGGAACTCTTATATTCATCACTTAACTCCTCAAACTGTTCATTAGTAAATCCTAGGCACTTCAAACTGATAGGTTTTATGAATTGTCAAATAAAGATATCTGACTGTTTATCCGTCTCTTGAAAGACCTCTCTTTAGTGTGACTAAAATACACATTTCATTACAGACTGGAGATTCTCAAGATCCACGCGCAGCCGATTGCCAAGCACGGAGAGATGGACTACGAAGCTGTGGTGAAACTGTCCGACACCTTCAACGGCGCCGATCTAAGAAACGTCTGCACAGAGGCCGGCCTGTTCGCTATCCGGGCTGAACGCGAGTACATTATACAGGTATTATACAACTTCTAATTCTGTTGTACAGTATTATACAACTTCTAATTCTTTTAGGTATTACACATATACATGTCACAATTTACTATACTACTCCGGAAAGATCCTGGAGGAAAGAGAAGCGTGGGTCGACCGGCAGCCACGACGACATTCTAAGGTCGAAGACCTGGATTTGGTTGGCACAGGACCGGTTAAGTTGGCACAAAATGGATGAGGCTTATACCCAGCAGTGGGCGGAAACAAGCTTCCGGTGATGAATTATGTTGTATGTACAGGTATTACTTCGAATTCCATTATACAGGTATTGTACAACTTCAAGTTCTATGGTATTGTGCAACATAGAATTCTCTTAAACACGAATTGTACAACTTCGAATTCTGTTATACTGTTAGGTATTGTTCTAATTATATTATGTACAACTTGTAATTCTATCTATTATGTAGGTATTATAACTTCTAATTCTATTATGTAGGTATATAATATAATTCGTAGATTTCTCGACCTCTGCTGAATAGAAGCAATGAATGTGCCTGCTTTGTTTATAAAAGTTTAATTTTCATGGAAATTGCTATTTCTTAAAATGTAATCTAATTGTTTGTGTTTTCAGGAGGATCTCATGAAGGCAGTAAGAAAAGTAGCTGACAACAAGAAACTTGAGAGCAAATTGGATTACAAGCCGGTCTAAACTGACTTATACAGCTTTTATAACTATACTTGTGTTTATTGTATTAACAACTTGATAAGTATGAATATTTGTGTTGAATTCTCATGATTTCGCGGCGTTTGAATGAGAGTTGAATACGAATGCGGATGAAATTAAAATATTGCAAACTTATTGTAGTACTAAAGGGTAAGAAATAAAACTACTTAAAATATTGCGTTTATTTTAAACTTTATACTAATGTGTTGAAAAAAATGGCGTTGTCAGTCCTCTCGTATTAGTTCGTCCATAGTATAAACTAAATCGCTATACATATAGTGTCATGTAATCGGTATTCTCTCATAAGGACATAGGCCAAACTAACTAACAATGAAGAAAAATAAACGTCGGAGCGACAGGGTCAAATTCATAAATAAGATTGATTACAAGTGAATAAGATAGAATATTTTTTTTTTTTACATTTATACACGATTCTTAGGTACTAGCCGACCATTACAATTAGGCGCACGACAGGAATGCCGTTTCGGCGTCCGTACCCCGCCTCATCCCCCCGCGCTTACCCTAGTGACGCGCAGTAGGTAACTCGCTCTCGACAGTGATACGTGTTAACGGTTCTTGGAGATTTCGTTGTCAGTTATAATTTGGAACTGAACTCCAGTCGACGGACACTGACCAGAATAAAAAAAGGAGAAAAGAAATTTCTACAGAATCAGAGAGTCTCACCGCAACCAGGTACGTCAAGCGAAGCCCCGACAGTGTCAGCAAAACTATCCACTCCAGGAAAAAAGCGAACACCGAAAATTGAATGTTTTTATACTGTGAAAAAAGAAGTACCTACCTTGAAAATATTAGCATCTGTCAAGAGAGACCTTCATTTACCAGTCAAAGACTGCGCAAAATAATAACAGAAAAATTGGGGTATCGATTCAAAAAATGCTCAAGAAAGCGAGATCGAAAGATTGGAGTTATAGGTAAAATAAAAAGAATTAAACATTTTAAGTCTCAGTTTTACATTCATAACCGAAATGTAGATTGAAATTGGTTGCCCACGTAAAACATGCCAATGATATTAGACAGTTTTACAGACAACCAGTAACGTGGAGACCGCTACCGACGCAATAGCGGTTTTCGTTACGTTTACACGATACGAGTAGATAACGCCCACTCCTATTCCCATCCCTAGTTCCAACGACGCCATGTTTGCGGTGGGCCTAATCGGTCGGGTAGTATGATTAATATAATCACTCATTTGATAAAACTAGGCAGCGTCCCATTCTTCCTAGCCTTTTCAACATTCTCATAATAACAAGTAAAATCAACATAACCTTTTATCCTGCGATTCTCATCATACTGCCTGCCGCTCGGATAAATATCCGACGTAGACTCCACCGATTTATTCGTATCGATCAGGGAATCGGTCAGTCTTTCCCGCGACGATTCCGTGTAGATTTCCGAATCGATTTGGTCGAGCAACGTATTCGATTTCGATTGTACTATCGGGTTGAATCGGACTGCAGTATTCTGCTGCTGTGCTATGTTCCTCTCGCTTTGTGTCAAAGAATCCTTCGCATTAGGCAATGGGAAGTTAAAATTGCGTATCAGTAATGTCATGTGGGTGTTCGGTTTTGGTGTTAGGTTGTTTTTCATGCAGTGGTTGATGAACTCTTCCTCGATTTCGGCGAGGACTGATTGGCTGAGGGTTTCGAAGCTTGTCGCTGTCCTGAACTTCTCTACTATGATCTGGGCGAGTTGCTTGTTCGTTTGTTCGCTGCTGCCCTTGACTTCTTGGATGCGTTTGTAAACGCCCGCACTCACTAGAACCAAGAATCTGTAAAAGGGAAAGTGAGTATAATGAGTTATGAGTCAGTTTTAAGGTTTAAGTAAAATAAGTTTTGAGTGAGTTAAAGGAATTCAATGAGTTTAAGGAACTCAGAATGAACATAAAGAACTCAGAGTGGGTATAAGAAACACAAATGAGTCATCACAAGTGAGTATTCCTGCAGCCGCCGAGTAAGTATAACTGCAGTCGAGTGAGTATACCCGCTGCCGTCGAGTGAGTATACCTGCAGCCGTCGAGCGAGTATACCTGCAGCCGTCGAGTGAGTATACCTGCTGCCGTCGAGCGAGTATACCTGCAGTCGAGTGAGTATACCTGCTGCCGTCGAGTGAGTATACCTGCTGCCGTCGAGTGAGTATACCTGCTGCCGTCGAGTGAATATACATGCCGTAGAGTGAGTATACCTGCTGCCGTCGATTGAGTATACCTGCATTCCAGTGAGTATACCTGCAGTCGAGTGAGTATACCTGCCGTCGAGTGAGTATACCTGCCGTCGAGTGAGTGTAACTGCTGCCGTCGAGTGAGTATACCTGCAGCCGTCAAGCGAGTATACCTGCAGTCGAGTGAGTATACCTGCAGCCGTCATCCAGGCGGATGGGTCCGTGCGTCTCGGCGCGCGCGCACACCGGCTCGGCGGCGGCGGCGCGCAGCTCGGGGAAGGCGCGGTAGAGCCCCTTCACCAGGTAGTTGCCGAGGCAGCGCGTGCCGGACTGGTTGCCGAGGTATTGCGCTGACGGTGGAAGACATGTTGAAGACTTTAAATGCGCCGCCAGTTTATAAACTAGAGTGCGTCCGGGATTATGTATGTAAGGGTGGCGTGACGGCAGCGTGCGAGTCGTTCTATGGTACTGCCAGTATTTTTATTGGCAATACCATGGAACCACAAAATGCCTACCTGTCAAATTACTTTCCGTCTCTCTCGAGCCGAGCGAATCACGCGTCGAAGATTGGTACAATCGCCTAAATTCGCCACCCGATATGGGAGAGGCGTGATGTTATGTCAAAACAAAAGAACTCGGTCTTTTGTGGACGTTAAACGAGCTGCTGATTAAGTGAAGAGGAATACCAACCGTTCCTCTTGCCCCTATGGTCGTCGCCCCTCATGTCCAGGCCCAACTGGCGTAGTCTCAACAGTTCGTCCTCGTTGTTCAGACTGTGGTCCACCGACAACTGCACAACTCGTAGTACGGAGTTGTCGTCGGTCCTGTGACAGCATAGTTATTTTCAATGTGCATTAACCTCAAGCATATCAGTGCTTTTCTAACCCAGTAATATAGGCCAGTTATTATAACCTGCCCCCTAGACAAAGCGAAACGCTAACCGTTGCGAAACAAAACGATAACTTTTTTATGTATGCGATTTGACATTTGGCATCGCTAAGGTGACGTCACGTAGCGATTCCAAATGTCAAATCGCATACATAAAAAGTTATCGTTTCGATTCGCTATCCTTAGCGGTTAAGATTGTCTACAGGCACTGGCACGTTCACAGTCCTCACCTAAATAATCATAATATCTTCTTCGTCACACGAATGTAATAAGATCACTCTATATATTTTATATGCAGAAGCAAAAGCATAACAATATCTGTCTCAATAACGCGCTTTTTCACAGACAATACAAAAGCGCAACTTGTCAATGTGTTGAACTGAGTACAGTTGTACACCCAGGGAGGGTCCATAGTGAAAGCATCTATTGGTAAATAGCTAGACTTACACACCACAAGGTTACTTATGCACTTAGTTATTTGGACCTACGGCATTCAACTTTGGGGAAATCTGATATCGAGATTCTACAAAGGTTCCAATCGAAAACTCTGAGACTAATCATCACAAATGCTCCTTGGGACTTTACCAATGAAAGCATCCATCGCGATTTTAAAGTTCCAATGGTACAATTGGAGATTGTATCCAACCTCAAGAGATATAAAGCTAGACTGGAAAGGGCACCCTAACTCACCAGCGTTAAACTTGATGACGGAACCAATAACCTTCAAAAGGCTGAAAAAAAAAGCTCCGCAAAATCTTCTAAACTAATCTAAACCAAGATTAATATGGTCCCATACCTGAAAGCCTGTCTACACATCAAACCTATAGCTGAATGTCCTAGATGACAGATTGCCATACAAAAGGAAAACTGAAAAAAAATGCACTTAGTTACGAATCCCCTGTACCAACTTTGTAAACTACAGCTTTCCAACAATCTTTTGGCGCGCGATGACAATGACAAGTAGATCTAACGCTTGACGACCAATGAGGAATGAAAGGTCTGTGTTGATGACAGGATCGTAGCTTTAATTGCGTATAAGTGGCGTCCCCCAGTTAAAGTCACTCATCAGCCAAAACATTGTTGGAAGACTGTAGATAAAAAAACTTTACCCTGTTTGGTGCAGCCTGGTGAAAAATAGTGGCTTCAACTACCTGCATAATAGCGCTCTAGCCTCCCCAACGTTGGCAACAAATAGCTTGTCGTTGTGAACCAGAGCAATCACCACCGTCGCACCGCTGGACAGATGTTGGTCTATCTCCTTCAGTCGGGCAATAATGTTGTCACTGCTTTGTGATATCTGCAAAGAGCAGCAGGGTAGGTATAGCTCCGGCGATGGGCTATTTCTCTGATCGCGTCCAGAGTGAACAAGTGGTGACTAGGCCTCTTATTTCCGTAGTATAAAAGGGCATTACGCTCCCATGGTGAACTCTTCGTGTACATTTCGGAACGCTGAAACTCACATCTGCAACTATGAAATATACAAGAATTTTGGGTACTACTCGTGTATAGTTCATAGTGAAAGTTCAGTTCCAAATTTCCAAACTATACAGTGTCACTACGCATGCTATCAAAAGTTTTGGAAATTTCTGGATTACACGCGAAATATAAGTTATAAGTTTTATCTTTTTGTAGGTTTGGGTAGGTTAGGTTAGACTTTTGAAGTGCAACCAGAGCGGAGAGAGCGTAGCTTGGGTTAGGTACACGAAAATACTACAATGCATCTGTTTTATTACTTTGCCCAAGATAGAGTAGTCATGACCGGGCAGTAATTAAAAATGCAGTTTTAATCACATTGCCCAATTGACGCGGGCAGTATGAATAATGGCCGGGCAGTATGATTAATGACCAGATTTATCAAATTGCCCGTAACATATACACAAGTATACATTGGTTAATCACACTGTATACATATAACAGAACCATAATATTGGCGTAGACTATTCCAAAATATACACAATTGCGGCGTAATGCTGATGTATAGTTCGGAAGATGTCAGTGAAATCATTGCGTTCCAAAGTATACGCGATAATTTACAGACCCCTGCGTAATGGCCTTGTATATTACGGAAACATGCGACTAGGGCATAAGGCGGTCGCGGCGGGGCGGGGCGGTCGCGGCGGGGCGGGGCGGTCGCCACACCTGTCACTTCAGTATGGACACAGGCGGCGGTTTCTATGTTCGATATTTCGTGTCCGCCGTCACCACCGCGCAAGCCCCTCTGGACGAGCACTCTGTCACATAAGGGCACAACTTATCTGCCACTTACCATGTGACATATAAGAAAGAGACACTTTGTTTTGTTAGGACTTAAATTAAATTTTCTAATTAATAGCAGTCCAAGTTAGGTAAATTTCGCCAATGTCACATGTTTTGTAGATTTCACTGGACAAGAACCTGGACATGTTGATTTGTTGCTCATTATTTCTTCGGACGTGAACAACTGCCTCCGGTAGGACTTAAGAATTAATGCAACTTATATTTTCTTCCCCCAATAGGATTTTCAGTCAATTACAGAACAAGATAATCCTTTCCATATGCAGAGGCCCTGTTCAACAAGAAGAATCTTTACCAGAGTAAACAAGCTAATATTTTTTTTTCCTTTACCTGTGTCTTATTCAACGTCTGGAGTTGATATTGAAGACTGGTCCGCTCAGCTATCATGCCATCATAGTTCTCAATGTAGGCCTTCTCAACTGACACAAAGGAGTTTCTGGAAATGTACACAAATCTAAATTAGCTATGTTTTAAATGTGGACTATAAAAGAGCTCCATGATCTAGTGGAATCTCAGCCTAACTATTTAAAAACCAATGGGTGAAGGTCAGCAGTAACCCTACAGATTGGTTTTTTCATTTTCTCTCTGGTATCACGGGGAAGAAATACCGTAGCATTTATTATTTACATCTAATAAGAATGAGAGCTCATCATCACCTGAGTAAGTCTCGTATCTCTTCATCAGTGGTAGTCTCCGATATTGCCTGGAACATAATCTCAGCAGCCATCCTCTGCATGACGAACCTGGCTGCCTCCAGACCATTGTGTGGCTCAAATACGCCGTACAGACATCTGGAAACCACAAACGAAGTAGGTATGGGTCCACCTTCCAGAAGGCTAATTTTGAAACGCAAGAACTTTGTTTATTTTTAGAACTTTACATGATTTTTGGGATTAGGGCATATTAAAATAGGCAAGAAATAGGATACTACATAAGAAATCATGCTAAGAATATAAAAAAAACTTACGAACTATCCTCCAACTCGCAATAAAAACATAAGTAATCGTCGTTCGTGTTTACACTTACGCCGACCCTCGATATGTACTGTCCTACGGAGGTGTCTTGGCATTTTGGCAAGTCGTCAGTCCAGGGTCGGGCAATCATCCCCGTTTAATCAAGTTTGGGCAATTTCTTCTCAAACTAATACAAGGAAATGCACAAAATTCCAAGAAAGTTACGAACACAAATCGAACTGACTGACTTGAATTGAACACAGAACAAAATGACAGGAAATTGAGTGAATGAACGACGAAGAGAGTGGATGCGTTTCAAAATTACTTGCTTTATAGCGTCACGCCTTTTCCCATGCGGGGTGGCAGAGGCACAACACAACTGTGCCCACTTTCATTTCAGCCAGTGATTCAATACTCCATTTTGTGTGACAGTGGGCTAGCCTATCGCCATGGAGTAATGAAGGTTTCCTCACGATGTTTTCCATCACCGTTAGAGTCCGTGTAACCATAGTACCTATAGTACTTGGTACATGGTCAGCACCGGGATTCGAACCTGCATCTCCTGCGTGAGAGGCAAGCAAGCATGAAACCCACTAGAGCACGGAGCGCTCCCAAAATTACTTGGAATAAAATAAAATGGATCTTGGATCAATGCAAAACAAGGGATACCTACCTACCATAACAGCATGGAAATCTATCTTCTTTTCCTTGTGCCTTGTTGTAGCACAGATACATAATATAGGTACATAGTGTGGCCGATTCTCTAGGTTACAGTTACTAAAATTAGTTGACAATGGGGCCAATTCTCTAGGGCACACGCACTAAAATTACTTGACAATATTAGCTCCGACGCTCTTACGCGGTTGCCATAGATTTCATTTTCGAACTCACTTTTGAATTAGTTCATCAGTACCTACATTAAAATAATTCAAAAGTAAGTTTGAAAATGGAATCTATGGCGACCGCATAAGAGCTGTCGGACTTAATATTGTCAACTAATTTTAGTGAGTGTAACCTAGAGAATCGGCCACAATATTAAGTCCGACAGCTCTTATGAGGTCGCCATAGATTCCATTTTCAAACATACTTTTGAATTATTTTAATGTACTGATGAACTAATTCAAAAGTGAGTTCGAAAACGGAATCTATGGCAACCGCGTAAGAGCGTCAGAGCTAATATTGTCAAGTAATTTTAGTGTGTGTGCCCTAGAGAATTGGCCCCAGTAGTCGGTTATTAGCAGGAATAACAGTTGGTAGGTACCTATAAAAGAAAAAGCTCTCTGTAGTTAGGCTATAGGTCAAAGTTCAATCGGTAAATACCTACTTCACTCATGACACGACTTGCATAGTAATCAATCATTAATGTTATTGAGGTCCTACAAATTAATCAATCAATGCAGAACAGATTTCGAATTCCAGTATTGATAGGTACCTACCTAATTACCTATACTTTGCATCAGGGTGTGCATAGTGACTCACTACGGTCTTCACAAAATAAAAGGCCTGTTTTGACAGTTCACGCCCATGAAGTTTTAACCCCTAATGCGTAGGTAATAAAAGCCAACTGTTGCGTACAAGTTGCACCTAGGAAAACCACTTCTATTACCAACGCGTTAGGGGTAAAAACTTCATAGGGCGTGAACTGTCTTTTATTTTGTGAAGACTTTAGGTAGGAGGTAGGTATTGTACATTGTACCTGCATAATCTTTTGTGGGCTTGTGGGACATTTTATTTGTATGGGAAATTCTGTGTTATCTTGCCACAAAAGTAATAATGATTTTACTGCAAAAGTAATGATAAATTGTACAGCTACCAATACCTACCTAATCAACAAACAATGAGGCACACTACAACAAGTTTAAAATGAATTTGAGAATTCTATTGAATTGGTAATTAAAGGCAGGAATCCAATGAAATTAAACAAAGTTTTAGTCAATCAAAGTTTATTATCGCCCGCATAAACTCCAATCTTTTACATTTTGCAATTTTTATGTTTTTATAATACAATGTTTCAGCTCTGAATGTCTACAGAACTGTCTGACTAAGATTCTTTGCTTTAAAACTATTAATTCAATTATAATCCCCAAAGCTGGGGGATTTGTCCTTCAGAAATGACAAAACTGTTTGGGAAAATGTGATTAGTTTTACTTTATTATGTAAGTTATTGCTGTCGTCAAAAAATAATGTATACCTTCATAATTGATACATATCTAAAATATTCTTTTACATATAGACCAACCTCAATTTCTTAACGACAAAGGTAAACAACACTTAACTACAAGATAATCTTAGTTTATCCCATTACACAGTGTATCAATTAAAATAAACTAAGTTTTAGTGCATGGCGAAGGAGAGTTTGTAAGCATTAGTTAATTCGGGACGTGCTGATGAGGCATTCCAAAGTCTTTGAGCAGATAAGTGTTCCATGAAGCTTGCACATAACTTTCAGTAATAAATGCAAAACATATCCAAAAACTAATTTATTAGGAACACAATACATATACGAAAATAAAAAAGAACAGAACTATTTGCGACATCTCAACGTCTTTGGAAGCCCGCCTGTAACCGATAAAACTCAAGAGTGAGCAAACAAAACTATGTCACTCAGCAGGGGGTCGTTTAGTCCGATTTCTTGTCAGCAGCTTTGGTTTCTGTCTCAGGTTTCTTCTCATCCGCGGAGACCTCTTTCGCCTCCTGTTTTGACGCCTCGTCAAAGTTGCCCACGAGGTTAGGAACCTCGTCATCTTCGTCGATGGGTTTCGGGGCCGCTACGCTGGACGCCAGCCTCTTCAGCTGGTTCAGACCCTCGGGCCCGAGCTGGCTGAGGATGCCAGGCAGCATCTCGGCGATCTGCTTGTTCTCTCCGTGGCCTGTGATGGCGAAAGTGTTCGCGGCAAGCGAGGCCTGCGCTTTAGGGTTGTTGAAGTGTATCACAGTACCGTCATCCTTTATCATGTTCACCTCCTCGATGCCTGGGATAGTGTTTACTGCCAGCTTTTTGAGGGAGGACTGGAGTTTCTTGTCGTCTGTGGCTGCGGTGGCATGCACCACCTTCTTCTTGCGCCTCGGTGTGCCCTTGCCGCCGATACGCACTTGTGATTGCAGTTTCTTCAGTTTTTCCGTGTTCATTTTTGTGATTTACACGTGCCACCTGTCGAGAAAAACGCGACGCACTCGTTAGTACTATTTATTTGGTGGTTTTACACGCGACGGCACTGGTTTTCCATGTAAATCGATCGTACGCACGTGTTTTGAACACCGGTTAGTTACAAAGGGAAAATGGTGGATTTCCGATTTCAGCTCCAGTTGTTTTCTATGTTGGCAGCACTGTATTCGTTTCGTTTCATGCAGTTTATTACAATCATTATTCAAGTAGAATATATATTTTGTAAATAATGTTAATGTTCTGCATATATTTTGCTACTCGGATCGCAAAAAAAAACAAGCGAGTAATATTTGTGTAACATAAAATCGCATGAATTTATATTCCAGTATTTTTTGTCTCTAAACTTGAGTTAAATGTGATAGACGTGTAATGGAACGTATTTGCGGTACCAGCGTCATCTAGCGGCATCTAACCAAACAGCGAGTCGTTTCGGTTTTGAACCTTGTGCCATAGAGCGAAGAAAGATGGCAGTGTAGTCGTAGCTTTGGAAGCTACAACTACAAGTTATTAATATTCGTTGATAGATGGCGTTACAAGTAATTGAAGGTAAGACATTGATAAGGTGGATTAACCCTTCTGCTCGTTTTCCGAAAAAGAAAAATATTTGACACTAAAACTAAGGAAAGTTATGTTATGCTTTCTTCCCTTGGAGGAAAAAAGTTTCATTGATCTGAGTTTCATCCCTAGATATTTTTAGATGTCTTGGCTGAGAGTCAGAGGGAAGATGTTTTTCTTCCAACACTTTCCAAAGATAACTTCTTTGATTTTCCCACGGAACAGAATTGCATGAAGCAGGCCTACTTAGTAGGTACCTACCTATTTCAGAAAGTTTTTATTTTAATTATACCTACTTACGTCTAAAATCTGCCTTCTACAGACACCGTGCTAATGGAAAGAGTGTGCTGTGCAACCATTGTGCAACCCACAATAATATATTCCACGTTTTCTAAAATAAAAACCCATCCTAATCATCGGTTCACTCAATAAATATTTATCTGCATTTACTAAATGGACTACAAAACGTTGTGCTATAAAACTATCATCGAGCCGTCATTTCGCGCCACATTTCAAACATGGCGGCTGTTAATATTTTCCCGCTAAATCGGTTTCAGAATGAGCGCGTCGTTCGCGCCACTCAGAGGTTGTGATGACAGATGTACAGTCACTAGGTGAGGTGTTTCAGTGATTCAGAAAATTATTAATTTAACGTTCTGTGTCGTCGCTACAATTCGGTACAGGTAGGGAATTTAGTAAAGAGTAGGGAATTTAATAAAGAGTAGGGAGTTTAGTGAAACAGGCCCTAACGGAATGGAAGAAGGAACATAAGGTCGTGAGTTCTCTATTTTACAGATTAATACTACCGGTTTACTAATTATTATACCTACATACGGCTCTATTATTTACAAATATTTCACTGAGTTATGTTGGTTCAAGGAATGACAGGAGGAAAACAGGAGGAATTACAGGATAGGGAAACAGGAGGAATGATAGGATATCGATACCGGGAGTTGGAGTCGGGTTCTGTAACTTTGTGATGGCAATTCAAGGCAGAATTTTCTGCCAGTAGGTACTTTTGAAGCCTTCAGTAATTTTCTAGCCTTCCAGTAATCTGATATTCGATTCAGCTCAGATATTATTCCGACATTTATTAGTAAAATTGGAGAGCAGCAGAACTTTTAGTTGAGTTCTTTGAGAGGTTTTAGTAGATAGTAGTCGTTTTAGAAGCTTATTCTTTCAGATTCAGAAGATCAAAAACCACTCTCTTCCTGTGACATCCCTTAGTTTAGTTACGACCTATAAGCTATCAATAGAAGGACAGATCAAGTAGATTTTAACATAGATTGAAAATGCATGACTGACAATCAAACTGTCATAGCTATAAAAATAAACATAACATTTCTAGTATAAATTTGGGGAGGCAGTCGCTCACGCCCGAAGGAATTACTTGGAACCCACAGCCCTTCACGTCCTTCCCGGGTAGTGCTAAGGAGCGACAAATCATCATCATCATAGTCATCAAATCATCTCAAGACATTATAATTTCCAGGTTCTCGAATGAGAACCTGACCACTTGACACTGGCAAAATTAACCTCAAAAGAGGTTAGGACGCCATTAGTAAAAAGAAGAAGAAGAAGTAGTATAAATTTATCCAAAACATGGTGAAATTAATCAGCAAAAGTCAATTGTGAAATAACGTGATCAAAGTCGATCACATAATATTCTCCGATAAAAGTTATAATGGAGGGAGACAAGGTGGCACATCAAAGCAAGACTCCTTATGGGCTCTACTGTATTGTATTATTACTTTCATTTTATTGTTGACATGTTTAAACTGTGTAATTTATTCTATGGGCTTTTATGCCTGCAATAAATGATTAATAATAATAATAATATAAGGAACCAGCCAACCTGAAACTTACAGAACACTTTTCTAACTGACAGTACTATTTACAAAATGTATTGCGTTTAACTAACGCACTCAATAAGTGTTAAACCGTTTACTCTAAAACACTCAAAGTGATTGCTTTTTTATAATCATATTTTAGTGCTTTAGCATTGATTTGCTGCTATTTTAACACTGCTGAAACATGAGTAATGATTTTAATGAACAAATGTTTTACGGGTCTGTAAACTGAAAGTGTACACATAAATTTTCTTTCCTCGTTAAAAGTGGCTCTAAGTGCTCCAAAATATTTCATTGCCTGACTATTTATACCACAAATATGCAGTTGTTTTGGTAAAATCAGCGTATAGTACAATGAATCAGAAAAGTGTTTTCATAAATTGTATAGAAAACACTTCTCTGATTCATTGTTTTGAAAAAAAGAATCAGATTAGGTTTGCACAAACACCCCAATCAATTCCGATTCACACTGTACCTACTTACAGCATGTAAAGTATTTTTTATATGAAGTGTTCAAAATTTTACTAACAGGCATTGGAAATACAAGAATAACCGGCCAAGTGCGAGTCGGACTCGCGCACGAAGGGTTCCGTACCATTATCTATAAAAAAACGCAAAAAAATAATAATATAATTTTGTATGGGAGCCCCCCCTAAATATTAATTTAATTTTAATTTAGTTATTTATTTTTTAAGTAAATAATATACTCAATATATTGTGAACCTGCTTTACCTGCTACCATTATCAATATCGAGCAAAAATGAGCAAAAAAAATCACGTTTGTTGTATGGGAGCCCCCTTTAATATTAAATTTATTTTAATTTTTAGTATTTATTGTTATAGCGGCAACAGAAATACATCATCTGCGAAAATTTCAACTGTCTAGCTACCACGGTTCATGAGATACAGCCTGGTGACAGACAGACGGACGGACGGACGGACGGACGGACAGACGGACGGACGGACGGACGGACAGCGAAGTCTCAGTAATAGAGTCCCGTTTGGCACCCTTCGGGTACGGAACCCTAAAAACCAATGCCAATAGAAAAATATTTACCTGCTTACGAGTACGTTTATTCCGGTGTCACTGGCTTAAAAACGCTATTCCTAGGTACGTACTTACTTATGCAGAACGAATGCTACCTAAACATTCGAAAATAATAGTGTTTTAAAACAGACATGTTACCAACAAAACAAATGTCTGAACTGAAAATAGTAAAATTAATCTCTATCTCGTTTTGGTAACGCGCTTTCGTTAAATCAATTACGAGGTGACGCTATCATGCTGTCAAAAAGGACGCGTAAAAAACAGACTTTTTTGACAGAAATAGTTTTTCCCCTAATTTTAACCAATTTGTGGCAGTTTGCGTGTCTATTATAGCTCTTTTTAGGGAAAAGCTGAACGGATGACAAACTGATATGCTAATGGAAGTGGCTAGCATGGTTTCGTGAAACCAAATAAAGGAGAAATCTTATTGTTTCATAAATAGGTAGTTGCTTTCTGTATCTTTCTTTGGATGTATTCTAAACACTGTTAACCAAGGATCATGTTGTGTTTAGCTTTGAAAAGCTGTAGCTGATTTGTTTTTTTTTTTGCTATTTCTATTAAATCTTTGTCTCAACGATGAAGACAAAACTAAATAAAAATAATCTCATATTAAGTAGATAAGTATTCATATTTTCATAATTCCTAGATATACCTACCTTCCAATTTATTGCTATTAACACAGTCCGTAATACTTTTCGTGTGTTCAACTCACTAAACCGTTATAGATATAACTCAGAACTAAATAACAAGAAAAGGCAACGACAAAAAGTTATATACTTAAATTGTGACTGCATCTTAGCGCTAATCTCCGAGTTTTTGCGCTCGAAGATTAAAAACTAAGAACATAATCGCCGACATAACGAGAAAAGGTCGAAAAAATCCTCATTAGTTATCTAAACATTGGGGATTAGAGGGTTTATCTCAACAAGACAAGACCGCCCGCGCCCGCGCGCCACATCTGGCGGTTTCTGACGGGACATAATTTATTGGCGTGTCCACTTTTTGACGGAACAGTACTTTTCGCTACTTACCTAATAAAAATCGATTAAAAAATCTCTTACCTACTGAGATTCATGTAGGTACTTAATGTTAATTTTGGTGCTAAACTAAAATTATGATTTCATTAAAGCTGCAAACTCCTTTTGAGATTCCATAGGAATAGTAGATACATATACCTACTATAGGCAATAATAAAACAGTCTTTAGTATAACATAAATCGCTCGGACGCATGAGTAGATATCTATTATTATTTATTGCTGTTGGTTTCCTTCTAGCTTGTTACTAGAAAATCTCCAGTACTTAGTTGTCATAAAATCTGTCACAATATATATTTTTTACAATTTCAAACTGATCTAGATTTGTGTAATTGTCATATTATAAGTTATTAAATTGTGTAATCGTTATTAAAATTGCACGTATCAAATCAAATATCATTTCCGCTAAAAGCTGAAGATGAAATTCTGACGTCCGATTATGAAGTGCCCCCCCAAGCCACCCCAGTTTTTTTTTTCTAAACAGCAAATGTGCAACCTATAACGTAGAAAGGATGGTAAGTTTTTGCTCAATAACTCATTTCTCTTAATAAGTGTAAGATCCAACAAATTGCTTCGACGAATAATACGGCGGAACGCTTCATAATCCTAGGAAAAATCTTACTGTTTTATAGATGGGGATGTGGTAATGATTGTAACGATCTAAGACTACAGCTTTAATTGTCTATTTTATTTGGCATTTCGGACCTGATTTTTCTGTAGATTAGACACAAATGTCATAAATTAGTGATACCTACGTACGTAGGTATCAGCACTTTACCTATTAAGACTATACTAAGTATTTTGATATTAGTTAATGTTGGACACCATAATACAAACAAAATTGATCGAACTTATTGTACGGATAAAATAGCGAAAATATTACGATCTTACAAATCTACAAACACTAGGTGACCTTCTTATAATTTCGATTCACTATTCCAAGTCATCTGACTGAGGTACCTACCGCTTTAGTGACACACCTTAGTTACTTACTTCCAGCGGCGCTAACCCTTTATGGGTCTTGGCCTCCTCCACGATGTTTCTCCACAGGTCTCTGTCCCGTGCCTCTTTCTTCCAAGATGTTTTCTTCGCCATTATCTTTCAGTCCTCCTCAATGCAGTCAAGCCATCTCTTCTTCGGTCTGCCTCGTGGACGTTTCTGTTGAGGTATCCAGTCAGTCATGACCTTCGTTGCTCTGGTCTCCTCCCTCTCAATGTGACCCGCCCACCTCAGGCGCTGAGACTTGCAGAATCTGACTATTGTCTCCTTGTGGATAAGTGCGTCAAGTTCGTGGTTCATTCTGGTCCGGTACATCCCATCTTCAACTTAGTAACACACCTCTCCTGGATAAATAACGCTGAATAAATTATATATTATTCGGATCGTTAAACATAGTTAAACTCTGCTTTTCACTGGTATTCCTAAATTACTCGACTTGTACGTATAATTCCCTTTACGCTCTCACACTATAAATGTAAGTTAGCGGAAACCCCAAGTGTGACCGATTTAATTAGTGATAAATTAGGATATTAATAACACGGTCTCAATACTTAAATATTAGACAAGGAAGTATTTTAATATCGCATTTCACACCCTCTAAAACACCGCGTCAATGATTCGAAACACACGTTTTCGAACGAACTCGTAAAAAAAACTGTCGCGGTCATAAAAACAAAGCGGGCAAGAGCACAGAATCGCTCAGGCTTTTATCGAAAAATATCGCACACCCGTGTACAGTATTTGCGGAGGCGATCAAATAAAATAAAAGCAAATGGTAACGAAACAATTTTCAATCTCCAATCTATGGGTTCACGAAAACCCGCGAACAATTTGTGAAAACAATCCACGGTCCCTTTTTGCGATCCGCCATTTTGTGATTGAGCTCTACATTTTTGTGTGTTCTATTCTTGAGCTCTCAATAGGGAGGTCTAGTAACTTTGGTCGATATGTTTTTGTTTTTTTTTTGTAGCGAAAATCTTTCGCATTATTATTCGGTTCAATCGACCCGCGGGGAGTGATTTCTGTAGTAAGACTCGATGAAAGTAATACAACATCAATTTTGATTTCGAAATATATTTTTCGCACTTTAAAGATTATCTCAATTTGACGATGATTTCCAAAGAATATTAATAATTTGATGATGATGATGACGATGCCTCTCCAGCCAGGGTTTTAAACGGAAGGACTTAGAACGACTGCGGTCGCAGATGCTTATGCATGGTGGTTTTTAAATGTAGATTAGTGTAAATTATAGACGATATCAAAATACGGGAACCGTCGGAAATCAGAGGTTACATACATCTGTTTCCTTTTTGAATTTTTGACAGTTATGTAATTTTGAAGTGCCAAGAGTTAATTCACTCGATGAATAGACTGATGATGATTCATAGGGCAGTTAAAAATATTATGATTTTTTATTATTTATATAATTACGCACTATAATATCAAGGATTGTAACATAATGTGTAAATGGGCACAGTTTCCTCTTCTCTATTCTACTTTATTTTACGAGTGTCGGCGACATATTGAATAGAATCGGCAAAAGGGTTGGTTTCACTTTTGTTCATTCGTTTCGACCTCGCATCGAAATAAAACAAGAGAAATATTTTAACCCTCTATCCTCGTCATGTTACTAATTTATATGTTACAGATTATGATAAAATCAGAAGAACCGGAAAAAGACAAAAAATAAATACCTTTATAATATTATCATTATCCTGAGTATATAATCCTGCGACATAATATAGATGGTAAAAAACCCCCGGAGAATATAACTACCTACTCAGGTACCTCTATAACTGTGGCTATAGTAGGCTATTATAGCCCCTGTAAATAATGCAAATATGTATTACTAAACATGGGGACAACTGTACCTCTGCTATCCCATGCGGGTAACGATTCATAAGTTTTGTCCATAGACCTACCATAAAAAACAAAATTTTGATGGTATTATATTATAATACTGAATAGCAGTCTGTTTGTATTCTTTATGATCTATCTGACACTTGTAAAGAAAAAAATATAAATGTATTTCTTATCTCTCAAGTGTTTCTGATCCTGCGCAAGAAATCCTGGAAAAAATAATAGCAAAATAATTAGTGCACGACAGTGTGTTTTGACTTTTGTTAAACAAAGACAAAAATAAATACCTATGTCATTAAAAAAAACACGCAATGGTATGCAAATGTTGCCATCATTTTAATGTCTAGCCTATCTTGCCAAGCTGTACCAAAATCCAAAGTGAAAAGTGCAAAACACAATACTATTCCCGCGATCGCTTGAACATCCTATCGATTTAGGATTTATTATGTCGCTCTAAAATTGCTTTTCGGGCAGTAAAAACTGATTGGAAGTATCGTGTTACATTGTTTTATACCCGAGTCCTTTATTTACAGTGTAACTTATTGGTTTTTGTAAAATAGTGTTGTGTTTCGAACGGTCTCTTGGTAGCTGTGAAAAGAGGTTGGCTGTTGTATCGGGTTTCAGAGCGTTGTTTGCTATTGAAATAAAGGGTCACTGCGCGCTATTTCGTCTAATTTTTTTTCTGCGGAGTTTTTTAACAGCTTCTGGTTTATGGCTTTTGAGGGGAATTTCGGTACATATTCCGCTATGTTCGGATGCTTTTTATAACATAGCATAGCGTCACTCCAGGGTGGAATACACCATTTCGTGCCCTCTTCTGCTTCTTTTTCTTCATCTTCGGGGTCTGCCTGCACCTGGCCCACGTTTCAATATACCTACAATTTTGCATGACAAGGGGCTAGCCCATCGCCACAGCTGTGGATATTAAAGAAACATAAAATAAACATAACATAGCGTCACGCCTTTTCCCATACGGGGTGGCACAGGCACAACTGTGCCCATTTTCACAAGGTTTCCTCATAATGGTTTCAATCACTGTTGGAAAGTCCGTAGATATATAATGCGGTCTTAAGATAAAGGATTCGTACATGCATCTCTTGTGTAAAAATCGAGTGTGAAACCACATCTAGTTCCTTCAATGTCCAATAAAGAATATCTTTTGTTATGTTTTTCATATATTTTGAACTTTATCTCGATGTGTAGGTAAGTACTTATGTTGAAAAACGTGTGGGGCTGTGGAATTTGGAAGGACGGTAATATAATATCTGTCGTAACTACGGAGCTCCCGAATTTTACAACTGGCTTGATCGGATTTTGAACTGGCGTGAACGAACAAGCGTCTTCCCAAAACATCAAGGTGTATTTAAAACAATTACAAAATACAAAAAGGTTTATTTTGTTCTCTCACATAGCTTTACATGGTGAAACTTAACTTAGGGGCTATCTATCAACTAGATGCTAGGCAATCACTAAGGGACAAATTCAAAAATATCAATATACTTACTTACTGTTACCTGTCAATACATTTATGAAAATATCATGTATACCAGAAAAAACATAGGTTTATTTAAGACTTTAGGTCATAATCATAGTATTAGCACTAGAAATAGAAATAAGATTGCTATGCCCGCGTTCAGACTCAGTAAGGTTGCTCACTCTTTTATGGGAGTAGCCGAGTATGTGTTAGTTTTTATAATAAAATACCTAATGAAGCAACGGACCTACCAGAAAGGAGGTTCAAAAATTATGTCAAAAACGGCCTATTGAAGAAGTCTTATTACAGTGTAAAAGAATATTTAGATGACAAAACTGCATGGTCTTTACCATCTCAGCGCACAGAAATCCAAAGAGGGGCGATGGACTGAGTCAGTACGTCTCTCCTCGGTGTATTTCCTTAGACTTAAGTAGAAATACATAACATTGTATTTTTAAGGCTCTGATATTTTAAAAGAGGTACGGGGGAGGTTTCTTGCCCTTCTTTGCTCCATCCCTAAGCTCACAACTTCCGAACGGGCGGTAGTATACAAAAATATTAATATTATGTTGACGTTGACTAAGTAATATGTATGATTTTATGGTCAATATTTTTTTTTAATTGAATTGAATTGTGTTTTGTCTTATCTATGTGAGGGACTGGTATCCGTACTAGGAGGTCCTGTTTGACAGATTACCAGCCTTGAAATTGTGTACATACAATAAATATTCCTTAAATTCAGTAAAGATAAAATGTTAAGGGGAAAGAACAGCAAAGACAGAAATAATGGTTTCCCATTTCCTGATAGAGTCTGCTTTGGTAAATAGCCGTCTACTTAAAAGGGTACAGGCGTGATCAAAAGTGAACATGTTTGTTGTATGGGGACACCCTTTATTTTTAATTTTTCGTGTACTTATTTCATTATTTAGAGTTTCAGCTCTCTATTTATTACGGTTCGAACTTCGAAGGATTCAGCCTGCTGATGGACAGACGGACAGACAAAAGTGAAATCTTTTATGATTAGAAAAAAGCTAATTTCATATGAAAAAGATCTTGTTAGAGTTCTCGTATGACCTCCAAACGAGGCTGGTATGTGCCATGAAGATTCTGACAGCGGCAGCGTCCGGTCGACTCTGACTTTGACATGGAACTTGGACTTTGATCTTGACTGACAGACTTGTCGCTCAGACGCATGGACTTATTACCTCTCATACGACAATAGTTTAATAATAGTTTTATAATAGTTTATTTATTTCCTAAGAAAGTTACAATATTCTACTTAACTAGCTTAAACTAGGAAAGGTTATTCTTATTGACATATTGACATACAAGTTCTAAAGCTGAGTTTAAGTAGAGGTATACACGTTGGAGTCCGAACTAGTGTTACCACTGTATCTCAGACCGCAGCGTCTTCCCATCACTGGGGGTGCTTGATGATTAAAATTTAACAAAATTTGTAAGTGTTCAATAAGTCTAGTAGTAGGTGATTCAAGTTTTTTTTTTGTATTACGGTGAAGCATTAAAGGTATGGGAGGAGGTAGGGAAGTGGAGAACAATCAGAGCACCTAAAGTTTTCTAACGAACTTTTGGCACTTGGGTAACGTTTACAGGGGGCGCTAGTTATACGCAACCTAAAATAACGAATATGTAATCAAGCGTTAGTTCTACCTGTCACCGCCATGCCAAAAGAAAAAGACGACGACCAAAAAATTGAAAGTGTGTATCTTCGAGCAAAGCCATAATTCTGTCACTTTTTGTCTTTTTCGGGACGTCATCCATTTCTCCAATACCAATTTCGTTTATGAGCTTGCCTAAAAACCATTCTAGGAACCCTACTGTTTACCTAAAACATCTTCATCACAAAGATCGAAGTGTAAAGTTGATTTCATTACTCAACTAAAAAGTACTTACTTCTCTTCTCGTCTGTACTTACCCTAGGGTGGCACTTACCACTCCAGCCTCCAGGGGGTTTCCCCCCTGGTGGGGGAGGGAGGGGTACACAGGGGGGAGTGGGGGTATATTTGTCCTCCATTACAGTGCTGTTAGAGTAATGCTGTCTGGCTGGGTTGTGGGCGTGTAAATGTGCGAATCTGTGTTATCGGTGTATGCAATTATGAGCTAAGTTTAATGAGTATCAAATGGTCGTGGGGAGATACTAAGTACCACAGATACTATAATATTATACTAATACAGATAGACCACATAGAAGAAAATATGACACCGGCGTAAACTGAGATGCTACGGAAGCTTCTTTAGTTCGAGGCCATTATCGCTTGGTGCAATACCATGGAACAATTGCAAATACCACGAGATGGCGGTAAGATATATAGGATTTATCCTAAGTCATGAGTTAGGTCTATGGGATAAAGACTGGAGGAAGACCGCTCAGGATCGGATGGAGTAGAAGAGGGGGAGAGAGGCCTTTGCCCAGCAGTGGGACATAATAGGCTCATAATAATAATAATAAATAAAAAAAAAAATCCTAAGATTAGCGCCACCTAGAAGTATGTTAACTGAAACCATGGCGTTTAAAGTACAAATCTTACTCCTCACGCCATCTCTTTTTTACTAAGGTACTTACTACTAAAGTACTTAGTTTCGTAAATAAATTGTAATGGAAACTAATGTGCATCTGCTACCACATAGTGATCTCTTGTGGATGGACGATGGGCTAGCCCTCTTTCACACGAAATGGGGAATTCCTTGTCTAAAAGTGGGCACTATTGTACCTGGTACCTCTTTTACCCGTACGTATGGGAAAAGGCGGGATGATATCATAATTATGTCAAGTTATATGTTGTTTATTCATAATCAATATTTGGTCCAGACGATGTTAATTCACTTAATTTTCTTTTCCTATGCTAATTCAGTTTTTTTTTTTTTTTTTTTTTCTCCTTTTTTTTTGCAAACGTCCGATCAGTCCTTGGACCATAAGCAGTTGTTGTGATGGAGCTAATGGCGTGTTAGGCATGCCCTCCCATTGTCGGGTTGCCTTCATCAGTCACTTTGGGGTAGATTATCCCATGTATGTAGCCTTTTCAGGCGTCTTGTTTTTAGGGGCTCCCTCAACATGTGGGCCAGTCTGTTATCATGATGATCAACTCTGTCCTTATAGGCTTTGGTCATGTTGCTAATTTCCTCTTTTACGGTAGGAATGCTAAGGTATTTGTGGATTTCATCCATTTTGGTAAACCATGGGGCGTTCACTATCGCTATGCTAATTCAGTAAACTTCAAAAAATGAAAAGCGAGTCAAACATTCTTTACTAAATATCTGTGGTAAACAGGGATTAATCCTCAGTTTCACTTATCTAATTAACAAATACCACGCAACTATTACTCTTATTAGTCTCAAGAAAAATTAAGTAAAAGGCCGAACATTGTTCCGGTACTGACGGAAGATCAGCGCCTGAGGAGTCTACTTCTCATGCACATGCTGAGTCAGAACCCTTTTGCAGATGCCACACCACCCTCAGTTCTAGTGCGATACAGGTACTTTGGTACCTATATCCTATCTATCTTAGTGCAAATTAAATTTAACTGTATTTTCTATCTGTGTCTGTGTGTTTATATGTTATTTTGTTTAGCGCTAAATATCTTCAATGTTTATGTGTGTGTGTGCGCGCGCTTATGCAAATAAATAAATAAATACGAATACGAACATTTATATTTTTCTATCATCTTTCAGCTGAGTGAACTTATTTTGGAAAAGTGCTAACCCTAACCCGCCACGATTCACGATTAACCACCAAATCGTAATTATCGCAGAATGACAACCTTTTTGCTCCAACCTCTTTGGTCATTCGCCCACTTTCCCCCGCTTTCCTCCCGTACAGTGTTCGTATGAGTGTGTTTCTATCTGTGTGTGTGTGTGGGGTGTGTAGAACGTGCTCTTGTCCGACTAAACATGTCATTACTGCTGCCAGCTCTAGAATGGCTATAGGGTGTTTCGAAAACGGTTGGATGCTGATTTATTTATTATTATTAGCCTGTATTGACCCGTAGCGTAGACCGAGAGATAGGCCACCCACCCGATAGTCGAATGATTAGGCCAAAACTGCCGGGCAACAGTGGACCAGGGCCCTAATGCTGCTCTGAGAATTTCACTTATATTTCATTACTATTTCATTACTATTCCATTGCAAACACCCAATCAAGGAGGATAAGGAGGATAATAATTTAGGAGAATACCAAATGACGCCATTTTGGGTGTTTGCAATGGAATAGTAATGAAATACCTATAAGTGAAATGCTCAGAGCAGAATTAGGCCCCAGGTTGGTCCAGGACCGCAACAACATGGCGAAATGAAGGAGGCCTTTCTTTACTCAACAGTTGGTGCTGAAGGCTCGAATATATCGTCCCGACAAAGGCTTCTTTCCCACATCCAAACATCTCGCTTCTGAGCCGATTCTCATCAGTTCTGTTAAAAAAATTACCTAGGGTTGGATGCTGAAAATCACTGTGTCCTGCTGATCAAAATGTATGGTAATGTATCTTTTGGACTGTCAAAATGGTACCTTTGTTCCTGAGCTCTGTGAAATAGCAAAAAATGACGTCATACTCAAATGCTGTTTTCTTTTTTTTTAATACGAAGTAGAGTTTATAAAATACTACAACTGCTGGATTTACAATTCTGAGTTTGTCTAGCCATTTTGTACAATAATATCTACATAAGTACATACTTTAACTACAGACTTGTTCCTAGACATATTTGACTATTTTATTGGACACAACCCGCATTAACATTAAAATATAACTGTAAAATACCTCCTAAAAACCTAGTTTTTTAAGTTATCAATTAGGTACTGTGTTACATCTTTAACGATTTTAATAAACATTTCATTTCACTGAAAAAAAATATTTGGACATTTCTGGGTTTATCACAGGGTGCTCATCCCATACAAATTAGAATTTGTAACCCTTCGTAAAAAAGAGATGGCGCGAGGAGTAAGGTTTGTACTTTAAACGCCATGGTTTTAGAAAACATACTAGGTGGCGCTAATCTTAGAATAAATCCTATATATTTTTTGATAAGCGATAATGGCCTCGAACTAAAGAAGCTTCCGTAGCATCTCAGTTTACGCCGGTGTCTTAGGTGTAGGTGGTCTTGTATTAGTATTATATTATAGTATCTGTGGTTTTCAACAAACACGGTCCTTTGGTGTTCCTCAACTGGTCTCTCCATTTTTTCCTAATAAGGTTGAATGATGAAAATCACTGATTTAATATTTGGACATTCCTGGGTTTTATAAAAACGGTCCTGTACTAATTTAAACAATATCTGAACATCATCCCTAGGATTTTGGACTTTGGTGAGGTAGGTTAACTCCATTTCAGCACAGAGTTAATTTCCTTTGCCTATCGTCTCATCACTTCTATTCATTCACTCATTTGAAGATCTGGTGTCGGTACACATCATTTATCAATACTTAATTCGAAGTTTTTCACAAACCCCCTGTACGACCCTATCTGCATAGCTCAAATAGCTCCTATATTTGCGATCCCCGCTCCGCCAATCAGAGGCCAGCGTTCCATGTGTGCGTAGCTAGGGAGGGGTGTCCCTAAAGCCCACCCGTTTTATAACACAATTAAAGTTTAATATTATTATGTATATTCTAGTAATTGTACTGTTACTTTATTACCGTCTGATGTCTCTAGGGTGTGTTTATTTGGATTGTTTGAGTATAATTGCGTTGAGTGGATGGGGGTGGGGGGTTGTTGGTTTTTGCGTTGAGTTGTGGGGGTTGGGGGGTTTGAACAGCGATGATGTTTGAGTTGTAAATTCTCTGGGGTGGTTTGGAGACGCTCGCCTGAAGGGTTTGGGAGAATTTCGGCGAGATGAAAAGATGATGGGTTCGCGACGTAAGATTTACTTACTTACCTATTTGTTTTAGGGTTTCTCTACACGTCTGCGCCTCTACTTCCACGTAATGGGAAAACTCGTGAAGATATTTGTCTTTGGTAACCTGTTTAGCATTTATAAGTTTATTTATTTATTTATTATCTTTGGTATACAAAACAGCATTGAATATAATACACTTAAATTAATATACCATTACAACGGGTGAACGGCTGTCTTCAGCGCCAAAATATCTATACACAGCATGACTTACGTATAAAAAAAGTAATTATTTAATTTATGCACACAGTTGGCATAGAAGCTTTATTCATTATAGTTCCCTGCGATAGTTCATTGCCATGTTTTAAAATCGGTAGATAGATTAAATTGGTTCAAAAGTTATCAGCTCAACTGAAAACAAGTCATGGTTATATTTATTGCGAGGTACGAGATTTTTTATTTAAACATTTTTTTTATTGGCTCATGACAGGATTCAAAATTAACCTACTTAATACCTATGATCTGACCGTGGAAAATAAGGATTTTCAGAAAAAACTTTAATTTCACAACGTATCTTTCAGAGGTATTCATGAACTAACAAACATAGCGTCACGACTTTTCCCATACGGGGTGACAGAGGCACAACAGAAGAATACTTAGATGACATCACATTTAACATTTACATACAGACACATAAATTTCTTCTGGCCCCACACTAGGATACCCTGTGTCGTGGGAACCTAAGAACGTAGGGAAGAAACCTAGATGCTTATGTTAGCAGGAATTAGATACTTAGATCTTACAGCCTTGCACGGTCCCCTTGGGTAATAAAATCACGTGACAACGAAATTACCTAACGCTGTCAGACCGCCATTAAACATGAAAACTACGAAAAATAACAAAGCAATAACTAAGGCCCATTTGCATCAAAAACACTAATCAAGATAAGCGCCTTAATTGTATTTAGCAGCATGTCAAACTTAATTGTGATTAGCGCACTAATCGCATTTAAGTTTGACATATTTCATACATTTTGACAGTTTGCTGCTAAATAGAAATATGACGCTAATCGTATTGAGTGTTTTTGGTGCAAATATTTGCATAACAAACAATAACTAGCAAAACAGCAATGAGGTCGGTACACTTAATTTGGTTTGGTTAATATGTAACCAACTACGAGTCCTTATAACTAGATAAAGTCTAAAACGGTTTCTAAGCAGGCAATGATTTTTATTGTTTTCTTTAAATTCTTATGGATCTGACATTGCCAATATTTGTTTGCCGGTGACAGATACGGGAGGTACAATGCCACCATCTTATCTGTATGAGCGATGGCCCCACCCTACTCTAGGTATGTGAACAGCCTACACTACAACAACTGTCAGCAAACTGAGTGACGTTTTCAAAGTGGCATCAGTAGATAGTTTACGCTTTGGCCGTTCTACAGATCTACAGATACCTCAGTAAGGATGGTGGACGCAGTTATAGAGGAATTCATAGACAACAATCTAAATCCAAAGTCGACGTTCAGCTTATTTGTAATCTTTTCCCAGCGGTAGACTCATCGATACAATTGTACCATTATTATTATTACTATTCATCCTGTGGGTGGACTAATAAAAATAATTAGCAGACTACGTTGACTATCATTTCAAATGAAATTAGAAAGAAAAGAAGTCTCTCATTTGTCATCGCCATTACGAAATGGCGGACCAATTACGCGGGAATTTTACGACATGGACGACTCACGCCAAAATCTGACGTAAGCACCTGAAATTGAATCCAAATTTGTTTGTGATAAAAATTGTATGGCTTGTCCCGTCATTAGTAAAGGAATTTGTGTTGTAACTCCAAGAATATAAAGTTCAAAAACGGGTGTTCAGATTGAAGTAAAATTTTCTTCCCGCGATTTTCCCACCAAGCTGTTTGGCGACTGAAATAACTTCTCTACATCGGTCTCGCTCTTACGAATCAACTATGGGGACCTTCTGTTGCTTTCTCGCACTATGCCCTATTGATTTTCTTTGGGTTGACAAAAGTTCGGAGGAATTTACATAAAATGGGAGATTTTGTAGCAGTATCAGGCGTCTAAAATCATATTTTCATCTGCTCGTTTAAAATTTTGGAAAAGTAAGTAGATAGTAGATTACATTAAGAACATTGTTATTTAAGTGTAGAATGTTAATGAAAGTTTAATAACGTTATCTCTTGTTTAATTTTTTAAATTAATGTCGTCAACTTAGGTTAACACACCAGCACCACTGCAGGTTGCTACCAAAGTTTTTAGTGTATCGAAAATCTGTCAAGATTTCCCGAAGTTTTAGTACCTACAGTCAACGATATTTTGGCTGAAGTGATGAGTGACGTTTACAGGGGGCGCCAGCTCTACGCAACTTATTGCAACGAACCTGTCATCAACACAGACGTTTCATTCCTCATTGGTCATCAAGTGTAGTTCCACCTTTCGTCGCGCGCCAAAAGATCGCTGGAAAGCTATTTAATTGTATATTTGAGTGAGAGAATAAATAATAAGGTGTTTTGAAAAACATAGCGTCACGCGTTTTCCCATATAGAAAGGCGGAGGCACAGTTGTGACTACCTTTACCTAGTCTTTCAATACCTACTTTATTTATCGTGAAGGGGCTAGCCCACCGCCGCATTTATGAAGATGAAGGTTTCCTTACGACTATTCATCATCATCATCATTGGCAGCTTGTTTCCGCCCACTGCTGGTTATAAGCCTTAAAAATCATAAGCTTAGTGTCACTGGCACCAAACATACTAATTGTGATTAGCGCGTTAATCAGAATTAAGTTTGACATATGTCATACGTTTTGACAGCTGCTAAATAGAATTAAGACGCTAATCGTAATGAGTGTTTTTGGTGCAAATGGACCTTTAATTATATTTATTTATTCCTTAACTAAGTATCTGATCACCATCAAGTTCATTAAACTAGATTCTAAATCTCAACCAACACCAATAGCATTATCTTTATTACCACCATTTAAAATTTATCTCCAGCAATTATGCTTGACTATCTACCCCCATGAATCGGTAAATTAATAGTGATTCTGACAAAATGGCGCGATATCGCCCTCGCTCTCATAGGGGTGCTGGTATCGCCCTCGCTCTCACAGGGGTGCTCTCGGGGTGCTGGTATTATCTGGTAGTGTTGCTAGAAAGCGACAGTTACTGTTTATCGATAGTTTTAAGTAAAGCAAACGTTATAATATTCTTTTAGGGTTTCCAAATGAGTTTTCAAAATTTCGTGGGTGTATGTATGTATGTATATATGTGTGTATGTGTGTGTGTATGTATGTATGTATACAACTCTTTTTTATGTTTTAGTGTTTTGAGTGCATAAGTAATATTAGTGTTAGTAGCGAAAATAGTTTGTATACATTTTGACAGCTGCTAAATAGGATTAGGATTTGGTGCAAATGGATCTAAATGTCTGAAAGCTACTAACATTTATTCTATTTTACATCCAGAATATTTGGCAAATTATCGATGGACGCCACCCGATAGGGAAAAATCTCGTGACTAGTTTATTTTTGTTTTATCGATATTATCAGAAGATCAGACTATCGATGTCGTAGCAACGCTTTCGTATACTGACCCCTATTTGTGTTATTGGGATATGTTCACGCTATTCTCCGCAGGGGGTCGGCAGGGCGAGTGAGAGATGGCTGTGGGATGTTGCGAATAATGATGTTATCTGATCTGTGAGTTGTCTCTGTGGAGATTTAACATTTATCATGTTTTGTTACGACGATTATCATTAACGCACACTTTTAGAACAAAATATCGAACAAAATTAGTTTAGGTATTTCAGTTAAATGGACACAGTCAGCAAAGTGGTAAAAGTTTACAACAAAGCAACTCAATGTTTCGGAGTACATATTTACATATTATGCTAAAAATCGAATCTACAATCATAAGTAATAATATTACTGAATAGGTAAGCTAAGTACTTACTCGACTTTTGTAGGTACTCCTTACCAGTTTATAAAAATATGAGAAGGGAGTTGTTATTGATTTCACTAAAGAAACTTTAAATAGGCTTGTGGCCAACGTAATCCAATAAATCTAGGAACAAGTCTTCAGTTGAAGCATTATGTATCTACAAAATGGCTTGACATTCTCAGAATTGTACATTCCCAGCAGATTTATTTTATAATGTCAATTTTGTGAAAAAAAGACAGGATGGCACTTTTACACGACGTCATTCTGTTGTTATTTCATAGAACTCAGGAACAAAAGTTCCGTTTTGACAGTTCATAAAAGTATCTAATTTGACTTGACAGGCCACAAGCGTATTTCGTAATTCAAATTCAAAGCAATTCGGTAAAAAATACACAATAGACATTCAACTTTAGAACAAGAAGCGGAATTCTCGCGCGCTTTTTTCGTCCTTTCTCCCAACGGAGTTTCGCACCAAAAAGTTTTTCATCAAATTAGCCTAACACGCCAACGGGACTTTAATCGCCGTTGCTGAACAAATGACAAAGAGAATAAAACTTGCCAACGGCACACAGGGTAAGTATTTATTGTATTTTGCTATAAGTTTTGTGTGCGACTTTGGTTGAGATGACGACCACTTTGATGTTGTGACTTCTGTTTGTTTCTTCGTCCTTCTTCTCCCACGGTGGTCAAACGTAAAGAGGCAAAAAAATACTATTACTTAGTCTACTACGTATGCTTATGTAAATATAGTCCAAGAAGTATAGCAATAAGGACACTTTGATTTTTGAATTTTCTACATTGCTTCAGCTAATTTCATTTCCGTGAATTAAGTCAATTTTAAAACAGCCTCATCTTTTCCTTCTTTTTAGCACACAAACATAGCGTCACGCCTTTTCCCATATAAGAAGTCAGAGGCATAGTTTGCGCCCACATGTCCCATAGTCAATGATGTTTCTCGATTGCAGCTCCTTAAATACCTCTCTACTCTCCGGATTCTACGTTAATCCTTTCGCCTATAAGTACAAATAGACACTCTTCAAGACACGTTACAAACAGACAACCCTTTTCACACCACTACAGGTCGCCTACCGGCATTCTGCGTGTTGTTTATTTGTGTTTACACGCCAGAGAATGCGCGTCAATCAGGCTGGACAGGCGACGCGCGATTGTTTTCAAATACGCGTCGGAACCGCCCGATATGGGCAGCGTATAATCGCGAGGTGTAAAGCCGGCTTCACATGTAACATTGTCAAATTTACAATCCAATACGATTTGACAGCGTCCAATACGATTCCTCAAAAAATTATCTGAATTCCATGCGAAAACATAACATAACATTTACATGAAGCTACATGCATTGCCTCTGGCCCACACTAGCATACCAGAAACAACGACGTCACAAACATGTAAACATCCAAGACCTGGGGATTTTTGACGAAAACTGTTGGTATATTTTTTAGGCTCTTTACTAGCTTTTAAATACTTATCTCTAAACTTTTCTTGAATAAATCACAGAGCTGTTGTTACAGGTGCCCACTTTGTAGAAGTTTTTCTGTATTTCACTCTTAATGAGGACAAGAGGCTTGCCAATCGCTATAACTATGGAAGTTTTAAAGGTGCTCTAACGATTGATGTTTTCCATTACCGCTAGTATGCGGTTTAAGTACTTACTGAACTTTTCTAATTGGTAGGTGGTCAGCATTTCACATGGTCAGCACCGGGTTTCGAGTATGCATCTCCAGTGTGTCATCCCCCTAAAAATATCGTGTAAACCGCACTTTTAACCAAATCTGTACGTGTTTTTTTCACGATTTCTATCGCTTAACTTAGTGCCACGGAAAAGGTAAGAATGGCACATGCATTTGACTCTCAAATACCCAGATAGCCAAGTTGCGGGCACCGGTCGATTCGCGTAAAGCCCGGTTGTCCCGTTTTGGTGTTTCCTCGTTTTGGCTGGTTTAACGATGACAGCCGTGTTGGTTTGATGTAAGGGCGTATTTCAAATTATGGATGTGAGGTTGAATAAACGTTTGATTTTGAATTCGTGTCAGAGTTGTTAGTAATTGGACAGGCAGGACATGCTTTTGATCTATGCGATTTTGTACAGGATGACATATTTAGCTGACCTTTTTGGGAATGATAGACCCTATTTCTCAAACTGTGGTCAGCTGTTAATTAGCTTATTCTATTATCCTTATGTCCATTAATCAGCTTATTCATACCTATAGCACTTCGATAACTTATTTGACGTACTTACCTTGCTGTCACCTCGTATTGTATTAGAATTATGTCGACGACGGACATTAAAATGTATTTTGAAGTAAAACTTCTTGGGGCACGGGGGTAAAATTTATTTAACCTCTCAACTGTGGGTTATTCATATATTTGCTTTTCAATTGCTACTAGCCGGGTGCTATCACGAGTGGCTAAGAAATGTAACGGAAATTGGAATCGGTGACGTCAGGGTCGGCTGAAGACTTTTAAAACCGCAACTATTTTCAATACGGTTTTTAACTAATCAGATAAGATAATAATACATTCGTACAATAAAGAATGTTAATTAGTGAGAGAAAAACTTGATGAAACGTTAACAAATAAAAATTATTTTAAGCATTCTTCCACGAGTTCTTGATTTCCGGTATGGCCAAGATGGCGCCGCCGCCGCCGCCGCCGCTGGCTGGGACAAACAAAAAACCTCTTTGTTGGAACCGGAACTTATGTTTGACAGCTGTGCGATGCGATCCATACAGTTTGTAAGAAAAGAGTTTCATCAATGTCACACGGGTCGATATGGATTTCTAAAACAAGCAAAGCAATGCATACATTTGAGCGAGACGGCTTAAAGACGTGACGTCAGATGGTATATAATCTGAGCGAGATGCAAATAGTAGTGACACTATTGAATGAGTTAAGTATATCACCACGAGCGCGACAAATTGTAGATAAGGAATGGTGGGAAATAAATGACATGACGTATTAAAAGTAAGTACAAGTATAAAATAATTTCAAATAATCGGACGTCTGAAACTTAAAAGTAACTTGAAGCAGAGATTGGATCTCAAAATTGGAAATTTAAATCTCTTTTAGTATAGGTAGGTATAGGTGTATAGTATAGGTACCACTTAATGATCTAGCTACAGAAGTTTTACTTCTAACACGTGTACGGTGCTACACGCGTTTTTTTTAACTATGTTATCACGTAAGTGACCTGGAGTACGATTCTCGCGCCTTCGATATACGGATATCGAGACCTATATTGACAGATTCCCCTACAAAATCACTCGACCATGATTCTCGCGCATTCGATATACGATATCTACACCTATATCGAGTGATTTTCTATGGGAAGCTGTCAAAATAGGTCTCGATATTCATATATCGAAGGCGCGAGAATTATGCCAGTCTCGACATCCGTATATCGAAGGCGCGAGAATCGACCCGCTCTGTGTCTTAACTGATAGATAAATAAACGTCATTAAACCTTAAACATTTGTATTTGTACATGTTTTTTTTTCATTATTAAGTGTCTGTATTCTATTTTTGTGCAATAAAGTATAAACTAAAGTAAAGTATTTTACCAACGAATTATTTATGGAGATTACGCTACACATTTATAATGGCAAGTAAGAAATACAATCAGAATCTGTATTGTATTGGTGTGTATTCTTACAGTGAATAAATGGATTATTTATCTATCTATCTATCTATCTATCTATCTATCTATCTATCAAAACAGACATTTTCTAAAATAGCCGTCAAGTCACGTAAATAGCAGCACATGTTTGGCTAAAAAGAGTTTTTTTTGCATTGTTTGTTTGTTTTTAAAGATCTTTATTTACTTGAGACATAAAATGATACAACCCAGTGTAGATTTAATCCTAGGTTATAGCTAGTTCATAAGTATTAACAGATGTTTAGCAGGCTAGAATATCCTCTTAAAACTTACATCATAAGTCAAGACATAATTGTATTGTAAAAGAAGTAGGAGAGTATAACAGAGTTATTTTGCAAACTTCGTTGTAGCTTGCAATCTTTGCATTGAAACACTGGCTAAATGCGTGCATAGCTGTGCCTCTGCCCACACGTATGGTAAAATGCGTGACGCTATGTTACGTTATTAACAAGTTGTCACATCTAATTAGCCTTTCGGAGATCGGGCGTTAGTGAGATATAAAGCTTTTTGAAGCAAAATGTAATAAAAACATGTTCAAAGGTTCCGTAGAAATCTCAAAGCGTATACAACTTCATTAGTGATCCAGTTTTTATCGTCAAATTCCTACCCGGGTTGGTTATATAAGGAATTTTGTTCGCTTTATTAATTTATCTTATAAGGACATCATTAAATTAATGGTCAAGTGATGGTGAACGTACCAATACACCTACTTTGAAAAAATACAATTCTAAACAAAGGAACGATTGGCCACTAGCCCGACAGCAACCCGCACTGAGCCAGTGTAATGGACTATGGCTCAATCTTACTGGTAGCCGGGTAAAGGCCTGTGCCCCTCGGTGGGGACATTAATGGGCTACATTTACTTAAAACAAAGGAAAATGGAGAGTACATGGACAAAGGCGAGCTGATCTCGTGGGGCAAACAAACTTCATATCTCTAGAGCGTGAGGCGACGGAATAGCCCCCTGTCACACCTCGGACACTCCATAGAACGCTCGTAAAATAATAACCTGTTACTACTACATGATCAAATGATGTTTGTATACGTGCAAATGTGTGCGTAAATATTGCTAGGGCTGGTAGCGCGGCAAATGCAGCGATTTGCGTAGGGCGAACCGAAAGACGACGGCGCGACCCGGACACAAGCGTTTGCATTATTATGAAGTGACTTTGTAGGGGCGCTGCCGTTTCCAAATAACTGTCTAAAAGTGGGCACAGTGCCTTTGCCACCTCTTATGGGAAAAGGCGTGAAGCTATGTTATGTTGTTGTTACCTACTATTATTTATTCTGAAGTAGGTAAGTACACTTGGCGTGAACTGTAGGTAGGTACCTACCTATGTAAAAACATCGTTAGGATTGTACATTATTCGAATTTTATGTTAAGTAGGTACCTAGTCTCTGAGAGATTCAAAACAACCAAACCACTACAGGGTTCAAGCGAGACCCGGCCGAAGCTCGCTGTATGCGGACCCAGCTAATGGCGCGCCGCCGTCGCGTCGCCGCGACAAAGTTAGTGCGTGCGTACCTGGGTCAATCAACTTAACGCACACTTTTCTGTCAACGCACGCACTCCCTCTGAAAGTTCTTCGAGGACTAGCAGCTCAACGGCACTATCAAAGGACACCATACCGCGCCATGCGAGCAAAAAAAAAAACACAAACGAAGATCTTCGAGAACGTAATCAAGTTCCCCGTAGTGCCTGCTAGCTTAGATACTATTGTTATATTCGTCAAATGTGTAAATTCAACCATTTAGCGTAGTTTAATAATAAATGGTCGGGGACAGCAAAGTGTGGGTAAAATAGTTGATTGACCCACCTACTACCTACTTTTCAACTCGAAGTGCTTCGTTCGCGTTGTCGAATCGCACCAACAACGAATATTACGAAATGAATACCTATAGTAAATGTACTTAATTGATAATTATGTATTACGGAAGGTTTAGTACCAGGTATCTTAGAAAATAAAATATGAAAGAGAACCTTTAGAGAACCTCTCCTTTTTTGAAGTCGGTTAAAAATAAAATATTACGACACTGACTTATTATCAATTATCGTAGTCAGTAGCTAGTAATTACTACAAACATATAATCCACACGAAATCTCATACGTCCTTTTGCTCGAGAAGGTACAGAAAGCTTTTTTACGATACCTATATAAGAGGAAATTTGGATACTACCCTTATCTTTATCCAACCGCTTTTATATTAGGTATGCTTGGATTTAACTCACTAGAGGTGAGACGTAACACCGAACAGCTTCTGACTGTGTGTCGATTGTTGCGAGGTGACAGTGACTGCGCAGCGCTTGTCAGTGCCGTATGCGCGCTATACGTGCCTGACAACTACCTTCGCGCTCGTAGGCACCAGCTGCTAGCGGGCGGCTCGCTCCGCACGGTGGCGCGCCGGCAGTCTCCGCTGATCCGGGCGCGGGAGAGCCTCAATGCACTCTTGGCTGCAGCACCATTGAATGATCTGTTTGGTGATGCATGGAGTGATATTGTGCGAGAATGTAAAAGGTTCTGTGAGAAGATTGGATGATAGTGTTGTCATGTAATTATTGAATGTATGTAATTGACCTGACTAATAATTTCATGTGGTGTTTAATGTAATTTATTTTATAGTTTATACTTTGTACAACGAATTGGATTTCTTCTGTCATGTTGTATGAATTTACTTTAAATAAATAAATAAAAATAAATAAAACTCTGTCTCTGTCTCGCACAAAGTCTGTCCTTGTGAGAGAGTGAGACACACACAGCAAACGCTGACCAAGTTACATTCCGGGAGTTAAGGTACCTATTAGAATTTTTATTTCTCAAAAGAACAACAATAGAGTTGCTTTTGCTTACCTTCTTTCATCAGTCGGGAACTGAAAGAATCTCCTGTCTTTGGTGTTTCTAGTTGATGAGAGACACCCAAATAATGCACAAAACTTCACCATTGCCGGTTATTATTCACCGTATACGCGCGGTCACTCGTCAGGCGTTCAGCCGCGTCTATTGAACTTTCAACCAGTCCCTAGACGCCAGGGGTGGGGTGCGGTATCTGAATCAGCGCGGGGAAGGGAGTGGCCGTTCTGTACGGAGTACTATTATCTCTTTGGTGCCCCTGTCACGCAAAATTGATTATTGAATGCGTCTGCCACTCAGAGAAAAAAAGTGAAGGATTTTTTATTTTCATTGCTAAACTTGACCAATTATATGATTAGTTTCTTTGGTGTCAGGACTCTGGACACACACAAACACATATGTGACGTAGGTAGATGGGAATTGAAAAGAAAAGAAAGACACACACACATAAAAATACAAAAAGTGACGACAGGGAGCCGCGCAGTCTACCAGACAATCGTCTCTCATTATTCGTGCTGCTAACACTGCAAAAACTATAACATCATTCGTGCTGACAACACCGTAAAAACGGCCAAGATTCCGATTTCTAATTAAACCTTTTTGGGGCAGAACGCTTTAGATACCGTTAGTCAAAGTGACAATATAATACGCCCTGTAAAGTAGAGAAAGTTTTTTATTTATTTTGGTTTGCCACCAAATGTGGGGAAAATATCTATTGGCCAAATGTCGAATGTCTGTACATGTTACGGGTATAAAGCTAGAAGGCTGTGAACTTAAGGTTTACCCGGGTAAACATGTATTACCCAGCCTCTTGGGTAAAGTCCGAAAAAAACAACATTAATTAGTACCTATTCCGAGTTTACCCGTATATACACCTAGGACTACCCAACAATGGTTGGGTAATGTTAGCAATCAAGGAGTTAGCAATGCATCATCAGAGCAGCAGCGATTCGAATTTCATAATCAAATGGCTTATAAAATACAAGTAAGTACGATTGCTCCATGCTCCGTTGTCTATTGGGTTTCACCTTGCTTCTCACGCAGGAGATGCAGGTTCTAATTCCGGTGCTGACCATGTACCAATGAGATGTTTAATTTGTCTTAAGTACATTATCGGACACTCCGTGTTTCGGATGGCACGTTAAGCTGTAGGTCCCGGCTACTATCACTACTTCGTAGTATGTAGTAGTCGTAAAACACCTCCACCAACCCACACTGAGCCAGCGTGGAGTATGGCTCAATCTTACTCGGATCCGAGTAAAGGCCTGTGCCCCTCGGTGGGGACATTAATGGGCTACATTTACTTATTTACTTACGATTACAGGCCGCAACAAGTTTGCGATACAAAAAACCAGGTGCGATCTGTAGATACTTATCCATCAGTATCACTAGTAGATAAAGATAGATAGCGTGGAGCCCGACACGTTTAAATCATAATCTCGAGAGCCACTTAACTTAACACTTAACTTATTAGCACTCAATTATGGACTGCACATCTTCAGCATAAGTAATAGATCCGAAAGAAATAGGAGTCAGTCGCAAAAGTTATACTAGAGATTGGGTTCCGCTGTGAAAAGAGTCTAGACTTATTGTTTAAAGTCATGCATGCATTTCCCATGCGGGGTGGCGGAGGCTCAGTTGTGTCTATGTGGAGCTAGATAAAAAATACTCCTTTTTGAGAGACAAAACCGCTGCAGATATGACAATATGAAGATGATTTACGATATTTCCCATTACCCTGAAAACTGCCGTATAAGTTCTTAATTACTTGTCTCATTAGTATAATGACAGTGACAGGGTCAGAACCCAAACCGGATCTCTAATATGACTGTGTAGCCACTGTGATTGAGTAGCCACTAGACCTCGGGTTGTTGCCACATTTTAAACTCCTACCTACATCAGTCCTTTACAAAGAACATAGCAATGAACGAACTAATCACAAATTACCAAATGACAAAATGCATTGCATTGTCTTGATACAACAGAAAAAGTGTCTCTGATCCCTTCTGCTCACACAAATAGGACATGAGAGAGTGTGATAGAGAACCCTTTACCACTAGAACCCTAAAACCCTTCACACCCGACACCCAGGACAAGGCGACAGATCTAAAACAGGTCTAAAATGTTGACAAGAACTGCCGGAGTCCACGCACAGACGTGGCTCATCAATAAATACATATTGTAGGGCTTGGTCCGAGTGGTGAGATGTAGCAGACGAGATGGCTTGTGGCCAAAGATTGGTTGGTTATACTTAGGTCGCGGCGACTGGTACCAGGGTACTGCGAAGAGAGGTTGCCCCTGCACGTGATCTAATAGTCTTCGTGTTAGTTTGACATGTATATCACAAAAACATCACGTAGTGCTGAATAAAAAAGCACTCAAAAAGACATCTTTTCATATGTCCAGTAATAGCTTGGCTATATCATGAAATGGCTGGCCATTTCGTGATATGGCCATATTCAACGATATGGCTACGACAGACTTTTATGATTCTGCCCCTTAGACAAAGTTAAACGCTAACGCTAGCGAAACGCTGGAATCGCTACATGACGTCACCTTAGCGAAGACAAGTGTCAAATCGCATACATAAAAGTTATCGTTTCGTTTCGCTATCCTTAGCGTTTAACATTGTCTACCAGGCACTGATCTGTTAATGGAAGTTACCAACTGTTCACATCTTCAGTTCAGTAGAGTTCCTCATCCAATGGGAAGCCAGACTTTCAGTGGCTTCGTATGCGAGCTGTCACCCGCTATCCCTCCTCCCTGGCACCCCCTCCCATCATAAAGGGAAACCACCGCGCAATCTCCAATGCATGAGACCCGACAAAAACCTGTGAAACCACACGTAATGGGCGCGAGACATTTGTTCGCATAATTTTGGGCGAATATTTTTAAATGTCATCTCGGTCTTCGCCGATTTATGTCGACTATCGATCGGCGGGCGAGGGTTTTTGCCGCGATGGAGAGATTTGCGAGAAATAGTACGCGTTTTAGAATTCGGTTTTGTCATGTTTTATTGAGTTTTCGGTGCTTGTTGAGTTTTCCGTGAGGTTTATTTGAGAGGCGATGAATTGTTTTAAAAACAAAATAAAAATACCCTAAGCATGAAAGTATAATTTTATAATACACAAAAAAAAACTTACTAAACTAGCGTCATGTATTTTCCCCATACGAGATGATAAGTGCAATTTGCCCTCTTTGACCCAGTTACCAATACTCCATTTTGTTTGCATAAAATATTAATTTTAATTAATTCTAATTTGCTTAATAATTTTAATGACTAACGAGCGTTTTGTATTTGCATGACTCTTGCTTTAGAAATATGGTTTATGAACAGAATGTAGGTGGATCTTATACTCTTTGGTACCAAAATTATATAAGTGAGTTGATTGGGTACCCCAACTTACGGTGATATGGCCATAGGCAAGTACGTAATGAATCCTCATTTATTAAAGCAAAACAAATAGTGTGGTTTAGTTTACAGGAAATTTAAATAAATTTAAGATGCTGGGTGGCAGACAGGCTATAGTGAAATAGAAAATAAAAATTCACATGACTCGAAATGACGAACCGCATGCATTGCATTTTCTTTAGAGTTGCGCGCAATAAGTGATTTAAGCGAATTGCATATTTTCTAGGGGAGCTATTTTACTTTATGATAAAATCGATGCATGTTCTCTGCCCGCCTTAAAAATAAAAAGTTAACATCTTGGATTAACTTTTTATATCTTGCATTAGTATGGCGGTACATGTTTACTTGACACAGCTGTGGGATCTTCAGGATCCACTATAAAGATTCTACAGCTATGAATAACTACCCTTATTAGGAATACTTACATCCGTGAGTATATTTAATTAGGTACGTATCGTGTAAAACAATTGACTTATAAAAAAATACATAGGATCTCATAATCATACCAATCTCCGTGAGCCGTTACTGCAACATAAAACATTATAATTTGAATACAGGGTGCAATAACAAAATATCAATAATTCAAGACGCAACAGAAACTCAATTCGTGGTATGTTGATAAAAATCTTCCCACAACTTGTGTTGTGGATCCCTAAAAAGAGCCCAACACCTTTTACTATTAGAATTACCTGCATAATAGGTGATTAATCTTGCAGTGGAGAGAAAAAAAAACAAAAACTGCTGGATTTAGTGCCGCTGTCAAAATAAATATAAAAGAGGTCGCTTTAACAAGATGATGCTTTTCAAAGCCTAAATTTAGTTGTTTAACAAAGCATCAAAATAAAAAGAAATCGTTTTTTTTTCTGGGTTTTTTGTATTAATTGGGTATCTGGTGTGACGGTGTGTATTTGTATAATAAAGTCATCGAGCCAAGGGCAAAAAAAACTTATAAACGGTCAAATTATTTTATTGGGATGCAGTTTATTGTCGTGGTGCGAATCAAGATAAAAATCGGTTGATACTTAAAAAGGTGTTATAGAAAGGTTTCTTATATATTAAGGGTTGATTTGGCGACATAAAACGTAGCGTCACGTGTTTTCCCATACAGGGTGGCAGAGGCACAATGGTGCCCATTTTCATCCAGTTAGTTATTCATAAGTATTCCGTTTAACAATTATTCATATTAAGTACGACATTTCATTAATTCAAACACATCTGAGAAATCGAATTGTTTAATAAACGTATAAAATATTATTGTTAGCTGGAATTATGTGTGCGTGCGCACATTAACACTAAGCCGGGGTTTCGGTGTTGTAAGGCGCACCGGATACTGAAATAAGTGAGGAATTTATTGTAATGAATGATTTTGTAAATGTCATACCAAAGTAAGTCAGATGGTAAGGATTTGTGATTTACTGTGTCTAAGACTTAATAAATTACTAGAATATTAATTATATCTACTATAAGATACGGAGTGAAGAGATATTGTCTGCGACAAGACGGAGTGAAAAGATTTTGTCTGCGACAAGTAATATATGTATATAAATATATATTCTACATCGAATACAAAACCAAACAAAAAATAATAATAATTAAGCTTATGTATGTCCAAGGAATTGAAAAAAAATAGCAATATTGACAGTGAATAATGCTGTTGATAGTTGTGATCACCTATTTAATTTATAACGAGAAGTTTGCATCTGCCAGCCCATATAGGAAAAATCATAACACTGTGTCAATCATGTTGTTAAATATATTGATTGGGGAAAAGGCCAACAATGTGCGTTGAACTTAAGGCGATATAATCGCCTCGTTCCGGGAAGGACATGTGTCGACCAATAAACTAATTAGGCGAACGCGGCCCGCGAGGAATACGATATACAGGGTTTAACAGTAACTAATATTATACTAGCTGTTAGTAACTTGAGAGTAAGGATTGGTCATGTCATGTGTTTATAAGGGAATTAATGTAATCTTTTAAGGTCTGTCGCTAAAAAAAATACGGAAAAACTTATTTGATTGCCTGTTTGCAACCCAAGCCATCCTATAGAATAAAAGTTTTTTTTTGTCTAGACGTAAAATTCACCTCGGTTTAATTCTACAAGCACATATAATGACTATGTGTAAGGTCATGATGACGATATTTACTTCATATACACTTAGTTATTAATATATATATATATATATACTATATATAATACACCCTGTATTTATTTACACTCTCTCTCTCGGAGCGGAATTTAGTACAGGATGTTTTTATCAAAGATGATAAAAACATCCTGTACTAAATTCCGCTCTATGATTTGAGATAATTGAATAAAGTAATTAACTTAAATATGAAATCATTTTAAAATCAATGAAGCATGGTATTTTACCAACAAACAACAGATACCTAAATCATCATATGTAAAGTTTGCTTTAGTTATAATAAATGCTCCCAAATCCTAAATAAAGTAAATTAATTACGCTGATAAAAATTAAACTGTTTAGTTTTTGGCCCTGGCAGAATACCAGCGTCAAAGATTCGTCTGTGACATTGCTGAGTCAGGGCCATTTCATTGTCGCGGTACATTCACAATACCACATAGTGAAAATGATTATTTATTTATAAATTGTTTTGTGTTTTTCTTCCTATGTTATTCCAGGTTTTATTCTATTTTGTATTTCTTTTTATTATGTGTCTGTGTGTGTATGTACCTTTTCAGTGAATAAATGAATTTATCTATCTATCTATCTATCTATCTATCTATCTATCTATCTATAGTCCTTTATTACAAAATATAACAATTTCTACCTCATATTGAAATGAGATCACTCACCAACTCGCAATAGCCGTTTATATTACCACATCAAAAACTTTTTTTATATATATAAAAAAGGCCGTAACGCCACAATCACCTCAACTAATCGGGGTATTAAGAATCGTTCGGGTTTCCGAGAAATGATTTGGTCTGATGATGTCGTTTCGAGATAACAAATTGAATGATCGACCGAATACGATTTGTTGTCCCACTTGTCCCCAATTCACGATACTTTTAATTGAATTGAGATATTGTTTGTGAATTGTGATTTAATTCATAATTCATAATTTCTTTGCACACAATTAATTGCAATGACAAAAAGTAAATAAAAACAGTGTACAAAGGCGAGCTTATCTCTAAAAAGATATCTCTTCCAGCAAACCAAGTTCCGATGAGAGAATTTGATATATCAGCAAGAGTTTAATTGAAGATATTACTCATATCGTCTATCGTACTATTTCGTTATTTCTCTTAGGGCCGATCTTTCACTCCTCAGATAGGATTTATCTGTTCTGTTTATCTGAACTTGACATTGTATTTTCATTTTATTTTACAATCACAAAATACAATTCAATTGTGAAATGGCAAATAAAGTTATCCGACTGTTTATCTGGTTCTTGAAAAATCGCCTCTTGATAATACGGGTACGACAACGACACTTCACAGACACCCAGAGAATGCTCCGTACCCTCAGGGTGCCAAACGGAATCTGATCACTAACACCCAGTTTCCTGGGCGCTGATTAAAGTTAACAGGTTGGTTAAATCAGTGTCGGCCAATCAAGTTCCGTCATTTTGAATAATAGCGGTTCGTGATTGGCTGAAGCTGATTTAACCAACCTGTTAACTTTAATCAGCGTCCAGGAAACCGGGCATAAGCCTTCACTCTCCGTTGCACTTCCATGAATAATTCCTCATAAGCAAGGAGTTAAATTCAAATACGTTGCCGCTACAGCAAATGATAGGGGAATACACGAAATTAAATAATAAAATTAAAGGGAGTCCCCTTATCCCGTACAATACAGATGTTTTATCTTATCTTATGTACTTTTTCTGACGCGATGGTACGGAATCCTTCGTGTGTGAGTCCGAATCGCACTTGATCGGTTTTATTTTAAGATTCCATGACATTCCGTATTGGGCCAGCTATTGAACAATTGGCTAAAGGTTGCAACTGTGTCTCTACCCCGTATGGGAAAAGGGGTGACGCTGACTTCTACTTCTTCTTCTTCTTCTTATTCAGGGGTGTTTGTAGTGCCTGCACCTGACCCACTTGAGAGGGGCCTTTGTGCACTTCCCCTGCGCCTGCGCTTAGTGCAGCCATCCTAACTCCTGCACCGCTATCTTGTTGTAAAAAATAATTTAATGTCGCTGAATCAGGTATAGGTCTCGTCACAGTTAACTAAATGGCTTGATTTGAATATAACTTGGCGGTGCGCTTAATTAATTAATTAAATAAAAGATGGAGTCTCAGATAAGAGAGATCCTGTCTTCGGTCGCGCTACGCGTGTAAAGACTGACTTATAAAGGTTAGTATAATTTATATAAGATATTTGCTTGCTTTACAATTTACATAAATAATCGGTCAAGTGCTAGTCGGACTCTCACGCGAAGGGTTCCGCACCGTAGTACAGGAAAAAGTACAAAATAAGCTGCCAAATGCGAGTTGGACTCACGTTGAGAGGGGTTTCGTACAACAATAATAGGGCTAACACCAACAAAATACCCTAAAAGTACCCTGAAATTCAGTTTTTCATACAAACTTTGCATCCCAGATTCAGGGGGTTAGGGGGTTAAAGTTGTAGATTTTGGAGTTTATGGGATATGAGTGCAAACATGTGCTTGCATACCAAATTTCTGATTTTTAGGACTTCGGGAATTACCCTAGAAGGTTTTGATGACATGCGAATCGGTCATATTATTGAGCACAACTTTTTCAAAATAAGTCTTAAAATATTATCAAAATACATTTAAGATCAAACCACGCGCTTTTATTTAATATGTCACAGGGCATATTTTGTTTTCTTTTTTCTTTTTTTTTCTCATTTGGCCCCCCAAAAGTGGCCCATATTCCATATTTATATATTTACATAGCACCTCTGTCTTTGTTTCACAGATATTGGTAAGTATGTGTACCAATTTTCAACTTCATCGGTCCAATGTATTCTGAGTGAATTGCCTGTGACATATACGGACGGACAGACACACGAGTGATCCCCGAAGGGTTTCTCCTTCTGAGATACGAAATGCTAAAAAACACGCTTCTTGTATGGAGATACCCTTATTTTTTAAATATTTCGTTTATTTCATTTGATGCTGTAGCGGCACAACAGATATGTTACACATTCACAATCTAAAATATAGATTTTTGTTGTGTTAACTAAAGAAAGTTACTATCAATCATTTACATTTACATCGTAAATCTGTAAATTAAACTTAATGATCCCCCCATACAATTGAGAACAGTTATTTCGCGGTCTTTCACCAAACATTGACATGAAAATATAACACGATAATAACATTTAATCGCCTAAATATAAGGTCTCCTGAGTGTCATCTTACTAAGTTATAGGCTAATTAAATATTTTATTGTTTTTAATAAAGTGGCGATTAACACACAGACATCTCGTAAATGGTGTGTTTTGTGACAATTATTAAGCGATGCCTATCTTGGAGATTCTCGTTTTTGGGGTTCCTTAGCAAAAAACAATAAGATATAATTGATAAAAAATAATAGACTTGTTTCCTTGTGAAGTTGGCATCATCAAACCGAGTTTACTTTACTTACTTTACTTTATACTTTATTGCACACAAATCAATACATTATGACAATTAAAAATGGAAATGACATGTACAAAGGCGAGCTTAATTCATCAAACCGAGTTTAATAAATGCCCAACGTCCACAAAATACCACGACTTTTGTTCTGTTTTTCATAGGTTTTGAACTTTTTCTTGATGTGGGTTAAAAATCGAGGGCCGTGGGCGTTTTTGGGGTTTAAAAAAAAAGAAAAGAACTACTTACTTAAATCAAACTTGCACTTGACCAGACTTTATACAATAAACTATAGCAGAAGATTCTTATTTGTGTGAAACTTGCAAATGAGCACACCACTTTAAAAGTACAACCGCGATCTTTTCCACACCCCATGTATAATGCTTTATTCCTGCACCATAAAGACTACAATATCTAACACCAACGTGTCCTCCACTGTGACTGTACATTCATCTAATCTAATCTCTCTTCTCCACGGTTTCTAATTAGTTGATATTTAACTTAATTATAAGATCAACTTAATTATAAGATGGGTTATCTGAGACACAGTTGTTAAGAAATGTTGCTTTTATGTCGTGATGGTATTTTACTGATTAAAGGGATTTAGGAGGTACTATTTGAGAGCCTTATATGGGTGAAAATATAGTAATTACTGAGGCTAATGGCCATTTCAAAAGTTCCCGATAAGCCAACCCTCTTTCGCGTAAAGACACACCCCGAACAATCTTTGACAGTGGGTACCAAGACGTCAATTAATGTCTATTACAAGGGGATGAAAACTTATGTTCCCCTAATTATTATGTCAAATATCTTTCTTTTTCGTCCAGGAGCGGAACCGAAGGTAAAATGACAGTTGAATCTGTCACAGTGAGATGGCATTGGAACTTCATATTCATGAAACTGGCCATAAATATAATACTTATTTGTTTAGATGAAATAATCACAAAATGATGTTTGAAGATGACAATTAGTTTATTATTTTAAGTAACAACAATCGTAATTTTCTTTTATTTTAGAGTCTGTGGCTTGAGTCGTCAAAATTGGAGAAATGAAGTAATATTGAAACGTTTACAAGAATACTATTCTATACTTTTCAGGCCAACCGAATCCTATAAGAAAGTGAAAAATTACAATAAATCTATCTTTTCACAGCGGTAAAACCTCTCTGTTGCATAGGTTCTGTATTTATAACAAACACAATTGAGTTCCTCTCCTAATCACAACATTCTTAAACTCGCCACCACTATTTTATTATTATTATTATGAGCCTGTAATATCCCACTGCTGGGCAAAGGCCTCTCTCCCCCTCTTCCACTCCATTCGATCCTGAGCGGTCTCCTTCCACTCTCGCCACCACTAATGAAAACAAAATGTATTCCGAAAATATTTTATCTATTTCCGATCAGCAAAGCTTCATTAATCAGCAATTATGAAACGACTACCGATCGTCAGCCTTTTCTCAAAATGCCTAGTCATATTGCGATAATCAGTCAAATAGTTAAATGACATTCGAGAATGGTGTTGTTCGTATTGTGATAGGAGTGAGTTGTCTTGAGCCTTGATTACCAGGCAATTTATAGATAGAGAACTAGGGTTAGATTTATTTTATTTATTTATTTTTTATTTATTTATTTATTTTTTATTTATTTATTATTTATTTATTTATTATTTATTTATTTATTATTTATTAATTGATTACCGTACAAAAATGGGAATATATTTGATCGCAACTCAAAAATACTGGTTTGCTTACCAAATATCAGGGCGAATGGGTAGTTCGGGGGCTGAAGGCTAAAAAGGGTGAGCGAAGCGAAGTCCCCTTTGTCTTTCGTGTTAGGTTGATATGCAAGAACTACAAAAACCAACGCACCGTTGAACTACGACAAAAGACGAACGATTTTTAGTTGCTGTTTTTGATGAGCAAATATGAAAGGAAGAAAAGAAAGAAATAATAAAAAATTCATAGTCTTCAGTAAAACATTGGGAGTTATCAAATAAAATAAGGATCAAGATCACTTATTCCAACTTCCCAGAACCTTTTCTTGCCGCATTAAAACTTTATTGTCTTGTAATTTCTTTAACAATGCGAATAACTTTTTTTCCTCTGTCACACAATCAGAGTTATCATCTGCTAATGATATTGACATAAAAAATAATGATTTTGACATAGGTGGTCCTAATTTGTTATTTGTGTTTTTCTTATAGGGGAGTGATTTGCTGAATTTTTGTGACGAAGCAATTTTATTCGATTGGTTGGCGTTCTATCATTTTCATTTTCATGCTCAGTCTATATTTAATTATCAGCTAAGTGCGAGTTGGACTCACACACGGGTTCCTGCAAACATTGTACAAAAAATTCGTAAAGTGCGGGCATAGTATAAATAAGAAATAGTAAGTTCACTAGGCCCCTGTTCGCATGATAACTACCTACTCTTGCTCAAACGGTTAGGGTTGTCGCTTAGCGCCGCGGTTTGGACCGCGCCGGACGAATGACGTTGACTCGTCGCATGCATTGCTTGCATAGCCCTGTCTCGTAGCACGCGAAGGACGCGAGATTCGGCAATGTGTGCGTGTGGCGGCGCGTGCTTATACGGAATGCAATGTAGCTGTGTGAGTGCGGCTTTTCTCGCTGATTTGTTTGAAGTGAACCTGGCGTGGTGCGGGTCGGACTCTGGCTTCAAAACCTAATGGAATAGTTCCATTTGAACAAAACAGACATTTTTCGAGCGGTAACATCGCGGTCACCAATAGTTGACCTCCGATAGGAGATGGTACTCGAAGATGAAGAATTTAACTTTGCAGACACCAATAGACTCCAAGTTTTGGCTATTCGGCAAGATACTTCTTGAACCTACCTTCACATCCCAATATACCCTTCCCTTATGTAGGTCTACCTTTTATTAAATTATCCTCTCCATCCTAGGTTTGCTGGAAGAGATCTCTTATTAGAGATAAGCTCGCCTTTGTCCATGTTTTTTCTAATATTAAGTGTCTGTATTATGTTTTCTGTGCAATAAAGTATAAAGTTATTATTATATTATTATGAGCCTGTAATATCCCACTGCTGGGCAAAGGCCTCTCTCCCCCTCTTCCACTCCATTCGATCCTGAGCGGTCTCCTTCCACTCTTTATCCCATAGACCCAACTCATCACTCCATCTCTTCCTGGATCGGCCTCGCTTTCTCTTTGCATTTACTGGGAGCCAGTCTGTGGTTCTCTTAGCAAGTATAAAGTATAAAAGTATAAAGTATACCCATCACTGACCCGTTGTACCCATCAGTCCCAGCAGAACACACTCATCAGGCTGTCTGACTGACGTGGAATGAGTGACTGCTTAATTGAAAGCCTCGTAGCCTTCCCGATGACTTCATTATATACAGACCTGAGGCTTATTGGGAATCGGGTACAGGTTGCTTATGGTCAGTTTGCGCGGGGCGACTTGGGTCAGAAATAGTATGGGTTTGGCAGTGGTTAAATATGACCGCAAGTAACTGCCAAGAAAGAAAATGGAAAGTCCCCACTTCCCCGAAAAGGAAACAGTGGCCAAGGGCGAGTCGGACTCGCCCATGTAGGGTTCCGTAGTAGCAAGTAATTAAAAGACTGGATGTTTTTGTTGTTACTTTGTTTTTCACAGTGTTTGTATCATCATCATCATCCTCAGCCCACATCGACCCACTGCTGGGCATAGGCCTCTTCTCTATAGCGCCAATCTTCCCGGTCCTGTGCCAATCGCACCCAGTGGGATCCCGACGACTTGACAATATCCTCGGACCATCGGGCCGTGTTTGTATAAATGACAAAATTATTTTTGCGGTTTTTAATAAAAGTTTAATAGGTAACTTAGAAACTGCTTATTATATTTTGTTCAAACCAATTTTTGTTGAAAGTTTGTATTGAGATACACAGCAAATTTTTTTTTCACTTTCTTATCTAGAGAGGGGGGGGGGCACAATTCTAGAGAAGGGGGACACAATTTTTTCCACTTAGGAAGGGTCTGTCTCTTTAACGATTGACAGGAAAAGTGGTTTTAAGAACCTCAACGTCATTTTTAAAGATCTTTTTGGTGTCAGTTCCATATATGGGGAGGCCCCCTTTAAATTTTATTTTTTTAATTTTGGTATAAAAATCGTAAAGCTGTTCACAGAATACATCTACATACCACGTTTCAACTGTGCGGTCCTAATAGTTTTGGAATAAAGTTGCTGTGACATATGGACGGCCAGACAGACAGACAAACAAACTTGACGAAACTATAAGGGTTCCTTATTTCTTTAATGGAACCCTAAAAAGGATGAAAACGGAGGGTCTTTATTCAATAGTGAGTGGAAGAGGTCGTGTTACTACCCTGAGAATTTATCTTGGCCTCGGCACACCACAAGGGCGCGGTGCGGGGTCGGCAGCGGTTTTCGTTTTGTGTACTGCCTGAGGAATCGGTATTTGTTTATTTTGATGAAGTACCTGTAGTCTCTGATCAAAGGCTGCAATTAAATAACTTTAAACAATCATGTGCCTCTATCAGCCAATCATTTGCCCCTATTTTGAATTATCGTTTAACTAATCGTCACCTTTGAACAGCGTCTCTGAGACCGTTCCGACCGTTTCCTACTGCGTCTGTCTACTACCATATTGTACATCGATACGATGTACGATATAATAAGATATTAGACACGCAGATTCATCGTCACCGCCCTGTACAGTTAAATACGCCTGTCAAATGATGAAGTGCGCTTATGAAGTGTCTGTTTCATTGCTTTTGTATGACTTATGGGTGTTCATTTTTCCGTAATTTGTTACCATTTGACCCCGAGAAGCGTGCGATTTAATATTCTAATTAGAATATTTGTGTAGACAGTCGAGGTAATTGTGTGAAGCATTCTAACCATGTAGATAGGATCACAGCTTAACTAAATGGTCTAACGTTGGCCTTCCACCATTTTCGCTCCTATCAGCTGAGAAGAAAAAAAATCAAAGCAGCAACCGTATAACTGAGGCTCCAGAACCATGGGTACGTAATTTTCAATATTTCAGTTTTTTTTCTAATCAATGAAAATTATGTAGTGCCGATTTCCACCATATTTCAGGGTTAGACCCAGAGACTACCTAATATATATACAGGGTGACATTTAATTAGCTGACCATATTTTGGGGAATGATAGTACCCATCATTATGAAGAACTTTCCCCATGAAACAAGTGGTCGCAAACGAAAAAAAATTTTGGGTCTCCCAAAGTAACTTGAAATCAGCTGATCGGGGCAATGTACTGGGGGACGAAAATTTTTTTTTCATTTGCGACTATACGTTTCTTTGGGAAAGTTGTTCATAATGATGGGTACTATCATTCCCCAAAATATAGTCAGCTAATTAAATGTCACCTATATATATCCAATTGACTGCGCCTGCGGGTTCCGTGGCGCCTGTGGCTCGCCAAATGTTCGTTGTATTCAACAAACGTTCGCATACGCAACCTATGTACGATGACGGGCCGCCAAACAGTTTCGCAGCGGCTGACCAATCACAGCTCTCTTACCTCGTCCCCCGCCGACCGTAAATTGGTGAGTTGTGTTTCAAAGGAAAATGTATCTTTGCGCTCTCCACTGGATAAGTGCTCCCTGGTTAGACCATATGGCTATGACCTAAACTGTTCTACACGAGAAATACACGTACAAAGGCGAGCTTACCTCCATCAGGAGATTTGTTACAGCAAACCTGGGGTGCATGCATTCGTTGTATAACTTAAATACAGGAATATATTTTTTTAGTTAACTTTTTTTTTGTGCAATAAAGTTATTATGAAGTTTTATGAATACATAGAGTACAAGTATGTAGAGTCAAGCCCGATGCGCAGGTTACTGTACCATATCGCTACCACATCTTAAGATAACTTCTCCAGCCGATACAGCGAGCGTTGTTAATACAACAACGATATTACAGAACGACAATAAATCATTACTGTCAAACACTGTTTGCTTGGACGAGTTAAGGGTACTCTACTTATGGCCACTGCAGTCATTCAATTAAATTAACTATGATATTTGAATTCATGGTTCTGGTCAAAGATCTCACATCCAAATCCAAAGTTATGGAACTAATCTCTCACTCTCTATATACAAGATTATTTTTGGACGCTTAAGCGTTACTATTATTTTAGGGACATAATTCTGAGCAACTTTCACTAAGAAACCGATTTGATCAGAGCAACTTTTTTCATTTCCCGGTACATTTTGGCCTGAGTGGGTCAGCTGATTTCTATGCAAATCGGTCTCTTAGTGAAAGTTGCCCAGAATGATGTCCCTAAAATAATAGTAACTTTTTGCTAAGGGTCCAGAAATAAAAACTTTATTGCATTTGCACAAAACAGAACATGTTTAAAGGCGACCTTTATCTTTCTAGTGCTAACATGTTTTTACAAAATCTTTGGAATAGTTCTTGCAGGATCAGGGGTATGATTCTCGCGCATTTATATCGAATGATTTTCTATGGGTACCGCTAGATTTAGGTGTCGATATCCGTGTATCTGTCGCAGTCGGTTGGTTAAATCAGACACTTAACTAACACCCTAGACAGTCAATTAAAGAACGATATGTAACCAAGTCACTAGCATTTTGATTTAAATAAAGCATCGTCGAAAACGTTTAACAATCGCTTACCGAATGCCAGCGTGTTGGTTAAAACAAGATGGCATCACGACAACAGAAACGTCACGAGAAACACACCCTGACATGACGTCAGAATCATTAAACACGCACATGTCGCACATACCCTAGATGCCGTAAGCTGTACCAACGTCGACGCCAAAGTAAACACGCACATGTCGCACATACCCTAGATGCCGTAAGCTGTACCAACGTCGACGCCAAAGTAAACATGCACATGTCGCACATACCCTAGATGCTGTAAGCTGTACCAACGTCGACGCCAAAGTAAACACGCACATGTCGCACATACCCTAGATGCCGTAAGCTGTACCAACGTCGACGCCAAAGTAAACATGCACATGTCGCACATACCCTAGATGCTGTAAGCTGTACCAACGTCGACGCCAAAGTAAACACGCACATGTCGCACATACCCTAGATGCCGTAAGCTGTACCAACGTCGACGCCAAAGTAAACATGCACATGTCGCACATACCCTAGATGCTGTAAGCTGTACCAACGTCGACGCCAAAGTTCAACATGTTTGCTGTAATGTTACTATACGATTAAGCTACAGAGCTCCGTGGTCGTGTGGGTTTCACGCTTGCTTCTCACGCAGGAGATGCAGGTTCGAATCTCGGTGCGGCTGACCATGTGCAGTCGAGTTCATTAATATATGAGCAATGCCAAGGCATCAAATATGTACATGGAAGGGTACATAAATATCTGAGCAGATTCATCAATAAAACATAATGTAATCATAATCGTTTTTTTTCAGAAGACATGTACATTATAAACTTGTTTAGCATAGTAAACAAGGGATGTATCGCTACTCCCTAAAAAAGGGACGAACCCTGTGTTTTAGGATAAGTTGCTGCTACTTCCCACTAGAATAAATGGCTCAGATTAAAATACTAAATAGTGTATAAACAACGACTCATCGAAATAAAGACACTTGATGCTTCATTAAATCCTCTACTGCACTATACAATATGCATAACCAGAGTGACCCCAGCAGGAGCGTCATACAAACGGACAGACAAGCGGAGTCATCGGACACAAAACTAATGAATCATCGAGAAATATTGATGTCTGGAGAACACTTCAAGTGTGGCAGGCTAGACACGCACGGGCTAGGCTCGGCGAACTTGACTGTTCAAAGCACAAAACAGTTTTATGTAGGCAAGTACAGTACTCCCAAAGTAATGATGCGCATATGAATGTTCTTCAAAGGTCTGCAGAGGTCGTATTCCGACTGTTCAAGAGCCGATATGAGATCGAGGATCGAGATCAATATATAGAAAAACAGTTTTACTATATCCCACCCCTACTTTCGTCTCCCGAACAAGCGGAGTAAGACTTCCATGCGCATTATTCCTTTGGGAGAACTGTAGATGGTGTTAATTCGGACATATGTCAACAAAAAGTTACGCCTTTTTCCCATACGGGCTGGCAGAGGCAGAGTTGGATCCATGATGTTGGCCAATAATGGATTAAAAGGCCCGAAAGTTAAAAACGACTCAAGATCTCTGAAAAAAAAATCAGATCTTCTCTATCTTTTTTCTCGTGAAAATTCCTAATAGATATACGAGTATCATTAACAAGAAAGCTACTTTTAAAAAAAGTACATTCTTCTAGGGCCACAGTGATACTTTTTCTTCCAAGTTTGAAAGTAGTTGAAATCACAACAAATATGATCGTCCATGTATGGACCGTCTTACCTGCTTCAAATGGCTTCTGTTCACTATGGTAACAACAACAGCTTAAACTCGTGTGTGTGTGTGTGTGTGAGAGAGAGAGAGGGTGTGTGTGTATGTGTATGTTTGTACACTACATAGTTGTTGAATAACACCTAAGAATTCTCAGGTCTGATATCTTTATTAACTCTCCTTCACAATTGATTCGACTGTACAGGTTGATTTTCATAAGACCTGGAAATGGAACTAATAAAACTATGAAACAGAAACATTTTAGAAGACAACCAAATTGTGACCCGTTAATTAAATGTCACAGGCACTTTAACGGCCGGTTTCTCGTACGATTTTAATTTGACGTATCGGTCAGCAGTTTGTCACAATTAACAATCTGTTGACAAGCTTTGAGTTTCTAGAACGCAAATGATTGGAAAAACAGGTTGACGGCTGATTTTTATTGACAGTTCAGTTCAGTTCAAAAATTTTATTGACCATAAAATCATACATATTACTTAGTCAACGTCAATATAATATTAATATTTTTGTATACTACCGCCCGTTCGGAAGTTGTGGGCTTAGGGATGGAGCAATGACCATAAATTCATACAGATTGCTTAGTCAACGTCAATATAATTGTGGTGGACAGTCGCCACAGCTTGTGCGCGCGGACTGGTCGGATGGGACCCAGCGCACGTAGCAGCACCACGCAGCAGGCTAGTGGAGCCTCTCGTGTGCACGTCGACGCCACCCGCGGGGGACGCGGACCGTACCAGTGCCGATAGAACCTGACGAGGTCTGACGGGGTGACGTATACCTGTCACCCGCGACTTTACCCGACCTCGTCTCTTCACCGGAACGATACCGTCTTCTTCGCCGCTCCGATACCCCTTGGCCGACGGTGTCTGACGAGTAGCTACTCGTCTATACCCGACACCGTCTCTTCTCAGGTACCGGCAGTCGGCAGCGGGGGGCGCCTTGTAGGTCGGTGCAGGAATGAGAACACAAATTTTCTTTCTTCAGAAATGAGGGCTCGAAATCGAGGGCTTCTTCTGGAGTCTTGTCACTATCCTTTCTTGCTTCCTTTTGTATGTAGATATGTGGATAGCGAAAAGATTCCAGTACTGAGGCCCGAAAACTTTGCATTGCCGTCCGGAGAGCACATGTTTTCGCATGTGCTTTTCGGCGTTAGCGGAACTGATTTATTTTTCGAGCTGACCCAATTATTTTTATTCAATAATAGAAACTTAAAGAATAACATACAATTGTTAATGTTACAATTCGAAACTAATTAATCTCTAATTAGAAAATATCTTTAAACTTATTTTAGTTGCTAGATAAGCCCCATAGAGTGCGTTTTTGCTCGCACTCTGTACGCACAAAACGTTATACTTCGTGAGACTTTTCCTGTTGCCTGTGTCAGTTCCAGTGGATTTGGCACAGGCGACACGATAGTGGTCACTCGGTAGCACGTTGATACTGAACTACAACATAGCTAAAACTTGATTACATTACAAAAAATTGATTACAACAGTTTAGGTTTTCTAGGTTGAACTATGATTTCTATGGTTACAGACAGAGGTTAATGTTACATAAAATTACAGTTGGATTCTAATAGGAAACTGTGGTTTATAGGATATTGGAACTTCTTATAAGGTTCTGTGCATACAAAATATGTCAAGACGAAAATACCTACTCATGGTTTTAAGATCGTTCATGTGACGATAACTCAAGCCAGTGATACTGGAGTTTGAGTACTATATTAGGTTAATTATCAATTTCTTTTGAGCTCTACAGGTTACAACAAATACTAAATTCCGATACTATTAAAACTATTGTCATGAGGTTCTTTGCCGCTTTGCGGGCTTCTAACAGAGTGCCTTTTACTTATACAGCACTACCGACATTTTATAAAATGCTACATGCTGCCAGATAACAATGAAACGACTATTTGCGTAATCTACTATGTGAATACAAAATACTGATAACAAATACTGATAACGATAACAGCTCGCGTGAGGCGACCAATCACGTAACGCGAGAACTGTGCGAGTGAGACAGAAATACTGTGCGAGTGAGACAGAAATACTAGATACAATCTGTTATCCCTCCAGCGTGTTCTTTCGTTTGAACGACTACTGGGGAAAATATTTTACAAGTTTTTATATTGACTTTGCGGGGATGCTATGCTACTTTATCCGTAACAGTGTCCCCCGGGTTACAAAGTAACAAAGATTTCGAAAACGGATAAGTACAGTTATAAAAGGATGGTGATGCTAGGTGGATGAGAGTTCTTAATATTTATAATTTTTAAGTTACAATTAAAAGGTCTTAATAAATACATGACTAGGTTATAATTGCGTATTATTCTGGCAGCGTATGAGCTAACAAGTTATTTTAATTTAAACCACAAAATTGAACTAAGAAAATCTAATCGGGTGCGCGATTATTCAGCGGAACTAGGACAACGATACGAGACATGGGCCTGCGGATTATTCCAGCTTTGGTTCTTACTTCCACAATGCGGGTGTTGCCGTCTGGGCCTGGATGCACAGTCACTATTTCGCCTCTTGGCCAAGTACTTCGGGGTAGTGATGAATCAACGATGAGTACTAAGTCACCGCACTCGGGGTTGGGGTAGCCACGGTTAGTGTTGGGTCGTGGTGCCAGAATGGGCAGGTATTCGCGTAGCCAACGTTTCCAGAAGTGGTCGGCTAAACTCTGCGCTTTCCTCCACATGTGGGTTCCGAGTTTGGCTTGCTCCGCAATGTCGAATGGTGGAGCGCCGTTGGATCGTTGTATCAAAAAGTGGTTAGGCGTCAGTGCTTCCTCCTCGTCGGGGTTGAGATCGATGTCGATGAGCGGGCGCGAGTTAACAACGTGTTCGGCTTCCAGCAACAGCGTGTGAAGGACGTCGTCAGTCGGATACTGTTCGTGTAGCGTGGCGCTCAGTGCAACTTTGACTGAACGGATGAGCCTCTCCCAAGCCCCGCCCATATGTGGTGAGCCAGGGGGAATGAACTTCCAATTGATGCCCTTCGAGCGTGCGCCGGCGGCTATGTTGCTTAGTTGCATTTCTCGAAGTTCTTTGCTTGCTGATGCTAAATTCGTGCCATTGTCGCTGATAATAGTGTGCGGGGTTCCTCTTCGGGCACAGAGACGTCGTAATGCAAGTAATGCCGAGTCGGTTCTCAGTGAAGTTGCGACTTCCAGATGTACTGCTCTTGTGACGAGGCAGGTGAATAATACGCCCCATCGTTTTACGTGGCTTCGTCCCTGCGTTATTATGAGTGGTCCGAAGTAATCGATTCCCGTAAATGTGAACGGATGTTCCGTTGCTTGAAGTCGTTCCAGCGGTAAATCGCCCAGTGGCGCCATTTGCGGGGTACTTTTGCGACTTCTGCACCAAACACACCTCTTGGCTATACTTCGCACGGTGCTTCGTAAACCGAATATGAAATATCGCTGCCTTATTTCGTTCATCACGATGTGGTGGTTCCCGTGGCCGAACTGCTTGTGCAAATCTTCGATCAGCATACGAGTCACGGGGTGTTTGCTGTCCAACACGAGTGGTTTCTTGCAGGTGGGCGATAGATAGCGCGCAGCGTTTATGCGTGTAGATAGGTATAGCATGCCATCGTGCAACTCGGTAGCGATGCGGTGCAGCTTGGATTGCGGCGTGGTAGCTTGTCCCTTATGCAGGCGTTTGATTTCGTCGCGGAAGGATTCTGTCTGGACTTGTTTTACAATTAGTAATTCTGCGGCGTGTAGGTAGTTATTGCTGAGCGGTAGGTATGGGTCGCGTGTGTCGCTCGTCGATACTGGTATTTTTGGCTTGACCGAAGATCGCAGTTTCTTCGATATCCGCCGCCAGGTGGCGTCTTTGTTCGCGTTGACTGTTCGTTTGGAAGTTATGAGACTTTTGAATTTGTCTACGACTTGTAGAAGACGGGCGGTGGCGCGCAGCAATCTCTTCCAGTTTGAAAATCGGTCGAAGTTTAGTAGCGTGTCGGTGACAATAGCAGTGGCGTTGACGGCGTGTGGCTCCGATTTTTCTTCGCCTGTACTCGTGGGTCCGGCGACGTTTTTTCTGACCGGCCAATGTGCGGGTTCACGATACAAAAAGGCGGGGCCTGTGAACCATCTGTGTGTGGAATCGAAATTCGTCGGGGTGTTACGTGTGGCGTCGTCGGCGACATTCTCCTTTGTAGGTACCCAGCGCCACTGTTCAGGACGTGTATGTTCCTCTAGTTCTGCCAACCGATGTGCGACGTAAGGCTTGAATGTGCGTGGGTCGGATTGAATCCACGCCAATACTGTGTGAGCGTCGGTCCAAAAAGTTTTACTGGTGATGACGAAATCTGTTTCTGTGGCAACGGATGAAGCGAGTCGGCTGCCTAGCAACGCCGCTTGTAACTCCAGTCTGGGTATCGAGACCGGTTTTAGTGGCGTGACTCTTGCTTTCCCCGTTATTAGTTGCACGTCGATTCGTCCGTCGGGGGTTACGGTGCGCCAGTATATCGCAGCTGCGTAGGCGGTTTCGCTCGCGTCGCAGAATATGTGTAGCTCGCCTGTGGATGCACGCGACAAACAGCGAGGTACGTTTAAGTTTTGTAGTTTGCGTAGGTCTATCAGCCACTTGGTCCATAGTACGTGCTCGTTGTTTGATATGGGGTTGTCCCAGTCGGTTCCCGCTCGCCAGATTTGTTGCAACATTTTCTTCCCTTGTATAAGTACGGGGGATGCGAGTCCGAGTGGGTCAAACACGGACATAACTGCGCTGGTCGCTTCGCGTTTAGTGGGCGCTCGTTGTCCGGATATTACTTCTTTGGGGGTGGTTCTTAGACTTAAACTGAAGTTAAGCACATCTTGTTTCACATGCCATATGAGCCCCAACGTTTTCTCCTCTTGAGTGTTGCTCAACTCGACGTTGCCATGCGCGCGCGCCTCCTGTGGGATGTCTCTCAATACCTCCGGTACATTGGATGCCCATCCTCGTAGCTCGAACTTTGCTTTGCGATGAACGTTGTCGATCTGCATAGCTATCTCGTGCGCTTCTTTTGCCGTGTCGAATGATTGAAGCAAGTCGTCAACGTAGTGGTTACGCTCGATTGCCTGTGCCGCAAGTGGGTACGTAGCGGAGTGTTCGTGGCCATTCCTGTTTTTGATGTAGATCGCGGTACACGGGGATGATGTGGCGCCAAATATCAATGACGTCATTCGGTACTCGCTCGGCGGCTCGTTAGAGTTGGAGCGCCATAGGAAACGCAAGCTGTCTCTGTCTTCCTCGCGTATGCGCACTTGTAGGAACATCTCTTTTATGTCAGCTACTACTGCTACTGGTTTCTGTCTGAATCTTATCAGTACGCCGAACAATGACTGAATTAAGTCGGGGCCTGATAATAAAGCGTCGTTTAGGCATTTGCCGGACGTGCGGGCTGCTGCGTCGAATACCAATCGGATTTTGCCTTTTTGGGGGTGTACTACGGCAAAGTGAGGTAAGTACCATGCTCGTGGCGACGTCGGTGTTGTGTCTACCTTCTCGGCATAACCGCTGGCGAGCAAGTTCTCAATCTGCTTGGTATATTCGCCTTTGAGCTTATCGTCTCGCTTCAATTTGCGTTCGATGCCGTACAGACGACGTAACGCGCTCTCCCTATTGGCGGGCATGGATTCTGTCGACGTTCTCCATAATAGGCCGGTTTCGAATCGGCCGTCGGGTAATCTTCGACTTTTCTCGTCCAATATTGCCAACGCCATTTGCTCGGGGTCGTTTGACTGTCGTTTTGGCGCGACTCCTAGTGACTCGATGGCAAAATGTTGCTTGACCAATTCGTGGGTGGCTCTGTCTTTTTCGCTCGTCTCGTACAGATGATTCACGAGTCGTTTTCCGTTGCGGGCGTAAGTGTTGTTAACGCCGTGTAAAATCCAGCCGAGTTTTGTGAGTGATGCGACTGGCTGCGACTTTTCGCCGAATTTTACTTCTCTTGATATGATGAGGTGCCAGTTATCCTGTCCAATCAGTACGTTGGGTGTGACACGTGAATAAGTGAGGTCGTCTATCAACCCGTCGAGGTGTTCGCAGTGCTCAATCTCTTCTCTGCGTATGGCTTGCGATGAGAGGCGGAGTTTATTCACTGTGTAGGCCGTCATCTCTTCTTCTTCGCCCATGCGTGAGCCGCGCACTCGCAACTTGAGACAGCTGGATGATTCACTGAAGCCGCCGCTTATGCCCTCTATGTTGAGTTGCTCCTGGGGACCTGTGGCTCCGGTTCTTTCAGCGAGTTCTCGGTCGATCAACGTCACGGTTGAACCCTCGTCCATCAACGCGTATGCCGGGAAAGTTCCTTCCGGCCCAGTTATCTCTATTGGCGCTATTTTAAGGTAGGCCTTGGTGGAGCATAGTGTGTTGACGCTTGATGGGGATACCGTTGTGGTGTCAATAAATGTTGGCGTAGACTGTACTGTGTTTACGCTAGTCATTGGTTCGCGAGACGTCTTGATCGCGGGGGGGTTATCTGGTAACCGCTTGTCGTGTCGCTCGGCGTGTAGCAAGTGGTGGTGGCCGCTCTTACAGCCGTTCTTCCCACATGGTCGTGCGCGACAGTTGAACCCTCTGTGGCGGGTGCTGAGGCAACGAAAACAAGCGTGTTCCTTTTTTGCTATCTCCCAGCGCTCTTCCGTGGTGGCTTTGCGAAACTGTGGACAGTTTTTTATCGGATGTGTTTCTTTACACAGTGGACAGTTACTCGGAGGTGCGTTGTGTTGGGCTGCGGCCACGAAGTCGACGGAATCTGCGTCTGAGACTTCTCCGTCGCTCAATTCATCTTCGGTGGCGCTGTCTTCCGTATAGTCTGAATCGCCCGCGTATGTGGCGTGTACTGCGCGGCGCTGGCGTGTGGGTTTTTCGTATTGAGTTTTACGTACGGACTCGTACTGTGGTTTTCTGGCTATCTCGCATGTCGCATATTGGTCCGCGATACGATTCAGAAATTTTGATACTACAACGAGTGCCGGTTTGTCCTCAAACATGGTTCTCCACTCTACCCATCGCATTTTAATATTGTTGTTCATCTTTTCTACTATCTTGTCTTCTATCTCCATCGAGTCGAGATAGGATGTCTTCCCCAGCTGTTCTATTGTGCTGACTACGTTGGCGACCGTAGTTGCGAATCGCCCTATGTTGTGTGCGTCTTCCGCCAGGGGCGCTAGTTTGTCGAGTGTTCGTATCTCGTGCGTTATGAGCTGTCGCGGTCGACCGAAGCGGCGTTCTAATGTCTCCAGTACGCCCCTCGGGTTTGACTCGTAGAATAACAATGCGCGCACTGCTTCTTTCGCTCTTCCCTGCACGCATTTTCTTAATCTTGCCACGTTCTCAGTTTCGGTGAAGTATTGTTCTGTATCGCGATATGTCGCGCGGAAAGCGATCCACTCGCTTGGATCTCCGTTGAAAGTTTGTAAATCGACCATGTATTTTGGTTTGTTTGGTCGTACATTCTGTGCGACTGCCTCTCGAATCGCCGCGACTAAATCCGTCCCCACTCTCCCCATCGGCGTAGCTTCACTCCGTTCGATCTTCTCTCTTGACCGACCTTCGTGTCGAGTATTGGTAAGTGATGCTGCTGCCCCATGCGGTGGTTGCTTCGGCTTGTGACCAGCCCTCGACACCCAATCCTCTACTTGAGTGCTTACAGCGACGCCATGATGCTCTTCAATGTCATCCTCGCCGCCGTCCGAGTCTGCCAGCTCTTGTAACTCGAGCTTACGCCGTGCTAGCTCCACTTCCTTTTCCAGGATCGCGAGTTCCGCTTGTAACTGCGTCCGTCGCTGTCGTGGTTCTGTGTAGCTAGCTCGCCCCGATACCGCTGTGCGCACCGACGGAGTCCTTCCCGCACTATTGCGAGACGCCGCGCCGGCTGCCCACGCCCCCAAAACTCTGTTGCCTCCCGTCGTGGTTATGCTAGTGTTGACGTAGTTAGGTCGCTCGTCCCGTGCGGGGTTCTCAATACCGCCGCCGGGGTGTGCGTCGTCCTCTTGCCCAATTATAACTGTAGAATCTGTATTCATCTCTCCACTTGAAGTTGTCGCTGTCATGCCCGACGAAGTTGTAGTGGTGGTGTCGCCCGTCGTGTCTGTGCCTGCGTCCTCACTCGATTGAGGATCTTTATTCAGTGGGTTGCCCTTGCTTCGTGTCATCATATCGGTACCCTAATCCCTTCCAAATTACCGCGCCTATCACCCTAAGTCCCTAGCTTGCCCTAAAACCCTATCGGCCCTAAAACCCTATCGGCCCTAGCCGCCAAGCTCCGTCTCTCCGAAGAGATGGGTGAGAGCAAGGAATGGGGAAAAAAGGAGGTATAGGAGGTGTGGGATCTACCCCTGGCAGAGAATGATGTGCTTTCGAGTTCTATTAGGGTCGAGAGGAACGCTCGCCCGTCTAGGTGCCTACAGTCCGGCCCCGTCAGCACACCACCATACCAGCGAATGTAGCGGGTATTCTGTCCCTGTTCGACAGGTGACCTACCCGATCAGTCACACCGCTCGTAAGAGCGTTACCCGGTCTATACCAATGACCGGGCGGCTTGCGCCTCAATAGATCTGCCACTGCGCACCACGTCCAGACTTCTCCTTGGCTCTGCTTGGCAGGAACAAGATCCAGCACCACGGCGCCTCTCCAATTGGCAACCGCTTCTGGTCTCTTGAGCCGCCTCTTCTGGCCTCTTCGTCACTTGCTTGACATATGACAACTCTCCTCCTCTTCGTGGTCTGCTTGGCTGGGGGTCCTCTTCCAAGTCAATCCGGCTCGAAGGACCATTTACTGTGGTGGACAGTCGCCACAGCTTGTGCGCGCGGACTGGTCGGATGGGACCCAGCGCACGTAGCAGCACCACGCAGCAGGCTAGTGGAGCCTCTCGTGTGCACGTCGACGCCACCCGCGGGGGACGCGGACCGTACCAGTGCCGATAGAACCTGACGAGGTCTGACGGGGTGACGTATACCTGTCACCCGCGACTTTACCCGACCTCGTCTCTTCACCGGAACGATACCGTCTTCTTCGCCGCTCCGATACCCCTTGGCCGACGGTGTCTGACGAGTAGCTACTCGTCTATACCCGACACCGTCTCTTCTCAGGTACCGGCAGTCGGCAGCGGGGGGCGCCTTGTAGGTCGGTGCAGGAATGAGAACACAAATTTTCTTTCTTCAGAAATGAGGGCTCGAAATCGAGGGCTTCTTCTGGAGTCTTGTCACTATCCTTTCTTGCTTCCTTTTGTATGTAGATATGTGGATAGCGAAAAGATTCCAGTACTGAGGCCCGAAAACTTTGCATTGCCGTCCGGAGAGCACATGTTTTCGCATGTGCTTTTCGGCGTTAGCGGAACTGATTTATTTTTCGAGCTGACCCAATTATTTTTATTCAATAATAGAAACTTAAAGAATAACATACAATTGTTAATGTTACAATTCGAAACTAATTAATCTCTAATTAGAAAATATCTTTAAACTTATTTTAGTTGCTAGATAAGCCCCATAGAGTGCGTTTTTGCTCGCACTCTGTACGCACAAAACGTTATACTTCGTGAGACTTTTCCTGTTGCCTGTGTCAGTTCCAGTGGATTTGGCACAGGCGACACGATAGTGGTCACTCGGTAGCACGTTGATACTGAACTACAACATAGCTAAAACTTGATTACATTACAAAAAATTGATTACAACAGTTTAGGTTTTCTAGGTTGAACTATGATTTCTATGGTTACAGACAGAGGTTAATGTTACATAAAATTACAGTTGGATTCTAATAGGAAACTGTGGTTTATAGGATATTGGAACTTCTTATAAGGTTCTGTGCATACAAAATATGTCAAGACGAAAATACCTACTCATGGTTTTAAGATCGTTCATGTGACGATAACTCAAGCCAGTGATACTGGAGTTTGAGTACTATATTAGGTTAATTATCAATTTCTTTTGAGCTCTACAGGTTACAACAAATACTAAATTCCGATACTATTAAAACTATTGTCATGAGGTTCTTTGCCGCTTTGCGGGCTTCTAACAGAGTGCCTTTTACTTATACAGCACTACCGACATTTTATAAAATGCTACATGCTGCCAGATAACAATGAAACGACTATTTGCGTAATCTACTATGTGAATACAAAATACTGATAACAAATACTGATAACGATAACAGCTCGCGTGAGGCGACCAATCACGTAACGCGAGAACTGTGCGAGTGAGACAGAAATACTGTGCGAGTGAGACAGAAATACTAGATACAATCTGTTATCCCTCCAGCGTGTTCTTTCGTTTGAACGACTACTGGGGAAAATATTTTACAAGTTTTTATATTGACTTTGCGGGGATGCTATGCTACTTTATCCGTAACAATAATATAAACATTTTTTGTATATCTATAGGTAATATCTATAGGGGATTCGATTTCGTCGCGGTCGTTGTGTGGTTCATATATCCCCTATACATCCAAGGCCTGGTGATATTTGATACCTACCCAGCCAGCATTCGAACCCGGGACCCCTCCCTTGGGAGGCAAGCCTAGAACCGTAACGGCACAGAGGTTTTCTGAACAATAAATAAACATGAACAATTTTCTGTATAAAATATTGTCACAGTAACGGTAAATAACAAAATAGTTATGTATATAGAGTAATTAAAACTTGTAGGAAGTATTTAAAGATGTGAAGCTGAATGTATAATTTCCACGCTTTCTGTAACAATAATTAAAATATGATGGATTATGTGGAAGAATTGGGTATTTTTTCAGAAATCTTTAAATAATCATATCCTAACCACTGCGCAAATTAGGACAGAATTTCAGGCAGAAATGTGTTCAGTGCAAGCCTCTCTACTACCCAGATTTTATTGTCGCACCATACTCCAAAAAACCTGTATAAAATGGTCGAATCCAAGAAATATATCCGAAGCATTAGCAGTCATTATAAACACGACCGTTGTCAAAAAAATATATTATCATGAATTAAATTAATGGCTCTTTACACTAAACCAGAGACTATATATCCAATTGACTGCGCCTGCGGGGGAATGCGGCTCGCCAAACGTTTGTTGTATTCAACAAACGTTCGCATACGCAACCTATGTACGATGACGGGCCGCCAGACAGTTTCGCAGCCGCTGACCAATCACAGCTCTCTTACCTCGTCCCCCCCGTAAATTTGTGAGTTGTGTTTCAAAGGAAAATGTATCTATGCGCTCTCCACTGGATAAGTTCTCCCTGCACTAAATATATACGATTAATTTTTATGATTGTGTCTAATTTATTATTAAAAATTTTGATTTTCATAATAGGTACAGAGGGTACTTACATATGGTCACGACTTTTCCCATACGGGGTGGCAGAGGTACTATTCGGTACAATTGTGCCCATGTTCAGCCAAGTATTGCTAACTTGCTAAGTATTACTTAATTTCGCACTTGGCAGTTTTATCATTTTGCATTTTATTGAAAAATTCAAAATAACTTCTTAGTTTATATTTAACTCATATACTTATACCAGAATTATTGATTTTGATCCTTACATGATAGGAAGCAAGCCGATCGCCACTTGGTTCAAAAACCTTGAACCCTTACCAGAGATCAATAAAGAGTTAGGAACCCACTAAGCCCTTAATTGATGCCAAAACATCTAACCCCTACTTATAACGAGCTTATTATAATGCCTTAGCCGGGAATCGAACTCCGTAATTCGGATACGATGACCTGAACCTTAACAAGCCGAGGACTTGCCCATCACAAAACTAATAACTCCAATAAGAAACACTGTTAAGGCGAAGTCACTTGGGTTTGAAAATTGTTTAAATAATATTCAAATCTTAGGGACTGGCTAAACGTTGGCGTCAGAGTGCCTGTTGCCGGCAATATTGTCATATAATGTATGGAGGCAATATTGCCCCATACATTATATACACACAAATGGCAGTATTGCCGGCAATGGCACATCTATAGTCACACACATGATCATCAATTTCATCATTTATATTATTAATTAATACTTATGTGTATTATAATGTGTACTCAAGCATACTGTTGTCTCGTCCGTATTCGGCCCTGGCAGAATACCAGCGTCACAGATTCGTCTGTGACATTGCTCAGTCAGGGCCATTTCATTGTCGCGGTACATTCACAATACCACATAGTGAAAGATTATTTATTTGTAAATTGTTTTGTGTTTTTCTTCCTATGATAATCCAGGTTTTATTCTATTTTGTGTTTCTTTTTATTATGTGTCTGTGTAAATTTATCTATCTATCTATTATCTATCTATCTATCTATTATCTATCTATCTATCTATCTATCTATCTATCATCACACATCACACCTTACGGGATAAGGCTTTATTGTATGAAATCCGTGAAAGCGAGTAACATTACATTAGATATCATACCATCTAATACTCCTCTATGGTTTTAGTATTAAGTGTAGTGTAAAGGCACTATAGAATTTTATGAATATAATAAGATCTCTCGTCCGGCAAATAATCAAAATGGTCTCGCTCGGTGTGTCACTGACACATTCGACACGTCTCGTCGTCGTAGTTGCGGTACTACAGGGAGTACTTATCCAGTGGAGAGCGCATAGATACATTTTCCTTTGAAACACAACTCACCAATTTACGGGTAGCGGGGGCGAGGTAAGAGAGCTGTGATTGGTCAGCCGCCGTTGCGAAACTGTCTGGCGGCCCGTCATCGTACATAGTCTTTGCGGCACTAGAACCTTAAAGCTTTTTTCAGTCGGCCAAAAGAGAAATACCTCCCCCTTAACAGCAGGAACCCAAAAAAAGGTCTACGCACACCAACTCAATAACTCACACCATAAACGACCGTTAAATAAACACTCGAGAGCGTGACTTTAATATCTTTATCCAGTTGAAAATATCAAATTATAATATTAAACATTCTGAGATGGGGCACATTTGTTTGAGACATACAATGGACCCCTGCTGGGCGAAGGGGGGGGTGGGGCGCGGGGCGTGCGGTCCGGGGGGAGAAGAGAAGCTACCTTATAGAGTGTGGACCAGTATGGTGGATGTTTGTTTGTGCTCAGCTAATTTGGTTGTATTTTGTTAGCACCATGTCTTTTCCAATATGGAGTAGCAGAGGCTTAATTGGGTGTTAAACTACTGTACGGTTTTGGGGTTAACTTTGATATTGGGCCAATCCCAATTCTATTAGCGCAATGACCGCGCAATGACTGCGCAGTGACAATGGCGCACGACGACGTTCAACTTTAAGTATCTAGCATTTGGAGTAGGTATCTTTTTAGGCAAATAATGGTACAAATTGAACTGATACATAGCAAGGATAGCAGGAAAACAATGTACGCAGGTTGCACAGGACCGAGTTGAATGGCGTGTGCATGAGGAGGCCTATTACCTAATAGTGTGTTCCCTGTCAGGCCGATAATGATGATGAATGCTTGGTAACCATTCCTTTATGACGTGCTGGCAAAAGGAGGAAGTCATAGTTCCGCAACATCATAATCGACATATTATATTAGCGTAGAGCAGGCCCCCGATTCTCGTGCTATCGAGATCATCTCCCCAGTTGAGATATCGGAAAACGAGTCGAGATATCTCTGTTGGTCGAAAGGCTAGTCGTAGAATAGCTTTTTCTTGTTTTTGATAGACATTTCGGTATCTTGAAATCTATTTCGACCATGGACATGATCTCGCTAGCGCCAGAATTGCCCCCCAGCTGATGCGCTTCTGGAGGTTAGCCAGGGAGCACTTATCCTGTGGAGAGCGCATAGCTACATTTTCCTTTGAAACACAACCTGTGATTGGTCAGCCGCTGCGAAACTGTCTGGCGGCCCGTTATCGTACATAGGTTGCTTAAGCGAACGTTTGTTGAATACAACAAACGTTTGGCGAGCCACATTCCCCCGCAGGCGCAGTCAATTGGATATATAGTTTCTTAGGTTAGCGGTCAGTAGTGGTGAGGTAAAGAAGAAGAACCATTCTTTTACAGCTATGGTACGGAGTACTATTATCTCTTCTGTGGCTATGGTCTAATCTTGTGGCGAACAAAATTCCCCATGTCATGTCCTCTAGTGAATGGGAATCTTTATCCGTTTAACACGAACTTAAACTCGCAGAATTAAAATATTTAATTTTAAATGAATAAATAAAGCCATTCGCGCGATAATCGCGATCCCGTGTCGTGTAAAGAGTTTATTTAAATAAATTGTCATATCAATATTCCATTTTGTCCTTTATTCAGTTTTGATATAAGGTGTGTTTTGCGGTGTTAGGTCAATAAGATGAGTTAGCAAGATATTACACAAGGAGGTATTAACATGGAGACGGCGTTCAGGTTTTTATCCCTCTGAAGTATGATTTAAAGCACGGTCTAGAATATTTGACAGTTCGGTTTATTTAAAAAAAGCTTGACGATATCAGAATTGTATATTTCCAGCAGTCGTATTTTATAAACTATTTTTGTGTAAAAAAGACAGAATTGGAGAATGACGTCACGTCACATACTGAAATTTCATAGAAGACAAGATCAAAACCGTTTTGACAGTTCCTGAAAAGTAAATATTTTGACTAGTACAACACATCCTAATAATCCATCCTTAATCGACTTTATTTCATAAAATAAAAATAAATAATAACAAAACATGTTGAAGTTTAGAGACGGTCGCGGTTTTTTTTGTAGGAACATAAACTGAATCGTTAAGTTGTGATCACGCCCTAGATAAAATTATATTTGTCTCATCGTGAATGAGACTAAAGTTCAATTCGACTATACTGATTGATGCACTTACCGTGATTAGACTACAGCACATATGCAGTACAATTATTGAAACGAGCATTCACTTGCATCTGTAGGTGTGCTTCAATAGCATATCTCCCTTTCCAGAGAGTTCATTATTAAGGCGGCTCCCTCATTACTTGTTATTGTGAGGTGTCTCAGTACTCTTATTTTTATGCAGTGGAATTCACAATCTTTTGGACTTTTATTAGTATTTCTTTTTTGTTATAAAGAGTAATAAAACGGTTCTGTACGATCATTAATTTGTTAGGTCCCGCGCCTGCGCAAATAAAATAAGATTGCCAAGTTATTTGTACGATGGCGTTTTTGTGTAGTGATTTTATAGCATTTATCGTCGAGAGTAAGAGAGAACAGAGATTATTTTAGAGATTAGCTCGCGTTTGTACTTGGTCTATCTGTGTGTCTATAAATCGCAAATAAGTTTCTACATGGACGAGCTTAGTGAGTTTGATCTAAATTCTAAACCCGTCACCTTTGTCACTTGATTAGAAATTATTTCTAGTTTAAATTGCATCTAGGTTTTCCTAGAACTTTCATGAGCAAGCTTTCAGGCTTATCATTCTGTTTGACAATATCCTATTTATCCATATTAATCAACAACCTAATCAACCAAATCAAAACCACTCAAATATCAGCTTGACAGGTTGAAAAAATGCTACCGTAAAACTATTACACAGCACCTAATTACGAAGTAACCTTGAACCTTATTGCTGTGGGATAAGGGTCGTTTAGTAGGGTTGGGTTTAGTGGGCTAGTAACAACATCATTAGGACCAGCAGCTCAGCTGTAAAAGAGCAAATGACCAATAAAGTTATGCTTTATTGGCAGGTGACCATAAATTGGGAAGCAAATGTAAAAATATTTACCATTTTGGAACCAGCTCGTTTGTTTAGAGTAACGTGTTTTAATGTGACATGCTTTATAGAGTTTCTAGTATTTGACATCCTCCCCGCTAACGCTCCGTTAACGCTCCTCTAGGTATCCTAGGTCTATCTATTCTAACTTGCCCAAAAGTTACAAGTGAAATCGATCGAAACTCATTGATAAGTAATAAGAAATGATTTCAATCAACATTAAATTTTATCAGATCTTGGCATCTCATTCACTTATTAGCTTCACTAAAAATGTCAGTTTTTTGGTTTGTAAGATTAACGTCCAGTTTCTGAGACGCTGATCAAATGTTATGATTAGCTAACAGATCGATAAACTAATTTCAGTCAATCACGTGCAGCTATCAACCAATCACGTGCTGTTTTGAATTAACCAACGATTCGATGCGTATGGGAAACCGGGGGTAAAAAATTTACAAGTCAAGAAATCCCACCAGTACGAGTACATTCTTCATCGTTTCTCAGGCTAATGGTCATACTAGCGAAACTGCTTGAATAAACATCGTTAACAGTGATAGATATGGGTAGTTAGGAAAATAAACCAAAAGATTGTACCTTAACGATCTCATCCAGCAACACTAAATCCTCCACCACCATCTTCTTATACCCCCAAACCATTGCGCGTTTTGTACCACTCTATGTTCCGCCGCTTCTTAGATAACCACCATTGGAACAAGAATTTTTTGTAAACTATCGTTGCCTGGTAATTCTCGTGGTACAGTCCAAGTATGGTATCCAGCTGTGACGTAATAATTTTAATGCCGTCTCCCTCTGCAGAGATGTGGAGAGATATCGTTTGTCTCATTCTTGCGATCGTCGTTTGTTTGGTGCGGAGGTGTGCTGAAAATTGCGTAGAAATGGCAGAAGTCTAAAAGAAGATTACGTTTTGAGGAATGAATCATGCTGGAGTTGTCATTCGCTCATTGCCGTAGGGACAGCGCTGTAGGGTTGCATAATGATTTCATGGAAACCAAAAGGTTTTAGGATGAAGGTATGAAAAGAAAGGTTTTTACCAAACAGCACTTATACCTAATCTAACTAAAATATGCTAAACTACCGAAAACCTCTTGGGGAGTCAGTATTTTCGGTAAGTCAGTATTTTAATCGGAGATTTCGTATCGATTCAGTAACGTAAGGTATGGTGACGTAAAAACTGCGAGACGCTCGAAGAAAATACACCAAATTATGAAAATATTAGCACTTCTAAATCCACTTACATTTATATGTCTACACAATCTGTTATGAAAGGAACGGGCTCGCGTGTGAGTGGCGCGCAAGTTATGAATTAATTACAACAAAACATGGTCCCTGTCACTTTTGCAGAACGCCTACACACTGCCCAACGCATCTGTGAGAAATATCTTGGGTGTGCATGATTAGAGGACCAAAAGGAAAACCACAGTCATAATGGTCTGAATGGAGATTATACGTATTAGAGCAAGTAGCGGTTTTTCAATTCCAAGATAAAGAGTTAGTTAGAGAGTGCCTGCGATTTGGGAGGCAACACGAACTATACTAACTAAACTAATTAAAATGGTATGTTTGAAAATGGAATCTGTGGCCACCGCGCAAGAGCTGTAGGATTTGAAGGTTGTCAGTTTAGTGCCTTTAGTTCCTCTAGTTTAGTGGTTTTGACACCTCCCAAATAGCCCACAGTGTCTTGTGGAATGTCAAATTACTTACTTAGATACTTAGATAACTCAGGATTGTAAAATCTGCGGCCAATCAATCTGACAGCTGGGTGGAGGTAGGATACTTATACAGGATGTAACAGAAAGGTGTAGTCATATTAGGAGGTTGTTAGCGACATAATTCTGAGCAACTTTCACTATAAACCAACAGATTGATCAGAGCAACATAATTTTTCACATCCTGGTACATTTTGGCCCGAGCTGTCAGCTGCGATTTGTATGGATAAGTAAAAAATAATGTTGCTCTGATCTGATGCATGTGAATGTTGCTCAGAATTATGTCGCTAACAACCTCCTAATATGACTACACCTTTTACACCCAGTATCTTGGACCATCTAGCAGGTGATCTATCCACTGGCCCCGTGGCTTGATGGCTTGTTTGATTCATTTGATATTTTTCGCGTTTTCTCATAAAAAAATACAAATTGGTCGCAAAAAGACGCCGCAGTTGGATGTAAAGTTCGTTCGTTTATAGCCCAAGACACACATACACGAGACTTACAAAACATTATTGTAATTAACCAGCAGATTGTAAAGGTTATTTACAAAACTACTGTGCTGGGTGTGATGAGAACATTCAATCCTTTAAGGTGTAACTAATAAGGGCTCTACAGTTAGTTAATATCTCGCTTCTGATTGTATGGAAAATTATAAACCTAGCAAATTATATGAAATATTAATCGGGTATCGATGAAGCCTCGTGGTCTAGTGGGTTTTATGCTTGCCTCTCACGCAGGAGATGCAGGTTGCAATCCCGGTGCTGACCATACCAATGAGTTAAGTAATTTGGCTTAAAAATAGTAAAACGACCTTCTAATGCCGATGGAAAACATCGTGAGGAAACCTTCACTATCTACTCTATAGCTGCGGCGATGGGCTAGCCCCATGTCACACAAAATGGAGTATTGAATAACTTGGTGGCTACGGTTGTGCCTCTGCCACCCCGTATGGGAAAAGGCGTGACGCTATGTTATTGATTTGGTTACTAAATTATTGACTGAGCCATTAGTTGCTCCTTTGGCTCAGTCAGTGAACAGGCTTTTACCCGGACACAGGGGGCATTTATCCAGTGGAGAGCGCATAGATACATTTTCCTTTGAAACACAACTCACCAATTTACGGGCGGCGAGGGACGAGTTAAGAGAGCTGTGATTCGTCAGCCGCTGCGAAACTGTCTGGCGGCCCGTCATCGTACATAGGTTGCGTATGCGAACGTTTGTTGAATACAACATACGTTTGCCAAGCCGCATTCCCCCGCAGGCGCAGTCAATTGGATATATAGTCTCTGCCCGGACACAAGTAATAAGATTGAGCCGTACGCCGGCTCTGTGACTACTAATCTTATCTAAAAATATGTATGAAAAGTCTTTATTCGCGTTTAGTGCTGACTCCATTTTATCTTTAGGTCTTTGAATTTCAATAAAATCGGTTAAGTGCGGGTCGGTATCGCACACGAAGGGTACCGTACCATCGTACAACAAATCAAAAGCACCCAAAACAATAAAAAAATAAACAAAAATAAAAAGTTTATGCCTTCACGAGATTTGAACCTACGATCTCCGGATTGAGAGTCTACATCATACCGGCTGAGCTACCACAACCATGTGGGTTGACGCAAAATATGCTATCATATTTAAATGTGTAGTATATGTGTCTATGACATGGTTGCTATGACAATAAATAAACAGTTTCAGTCAAGATCTCCAGTTTGAAATGCGTAAGTGTATCTAAACACGTCTCTTGTATCGGGGCCCCCTTTAATTTGCAATATCTCTCGTATTTCAGTATTTGTGGTTGGTGCGGCAACAGATATACACATTCTGTGAAAATTTCAGCTTTCTAGCTATTACGGTTCGTGCAGACGGACCCGGTGACAGACAGGACGGACGGACGTACGGACGGACAGACGGACAGCGAAGTCTCAGTAATAGGGTCCCGTTTGGCACCCTTCGGGTACGGTACCCTAAAAAAGGGTTTAATTTCTTTGCCCTTACATCGCCATGTAAAAGGTTAAGTAGATTTATATTCAATTTTATAACGATACAATAATGATCATATTTGTCTGTGGCCCATTATGCCTGTCAGTAATTGGCAATAACTTTTATAATTGTAACTACCTATACTACATACGCCTTGATTGGGTTCCCTGTTAGGGTTCTGTAGAAAATACGGCGATGACCTGTGTGGCGTTGCTGTCGAGGCTGTTGCCAGCGACAGGTCCGTGGTTCGAACCCCGACTGACGAGAAGAAAAAACCTAGGGAGGTTTTGGATATTTACATATGATATCACCTGTCACCTGTCTCTGGTTCCCACGACACAGGCTGTCGGGCCAGAGTGTTGGGCCAGAAGCAATGTATGTGCCTTTATTGTTTATTATTGTTTATTACTGTACTGTTTATTTTGTTATTGAGTTAAGATGAAATTAAGAAAATTCTCCTATTATACAGAAGTATATCCACGCCGCGTTAATTTGCGCATTGCACGAGCTGTGTTTTCACCCGCTCTATCCTGCAATTCCCGAATAGGATAAGATGGAGTGGAAGAGAGAGAGAGTGACTGCTTCCTCAGAGCTAAAGAATCTTGGCGCGAAATGACGAAATCAGTTCTGACTCTACTCTTTCTAACTCTACTCTAAATGTTATTTCTTTATTACTACACAAAACAAACATACAGATAATTTATAATAAAAATATAAGCGTTTTTTGATAACAAGAGATTTTCCAGCAAACTATGGATGGATAGGAAAGTTAAATATAAAAATATTATACGTATTCATTCAAAATACCAAGTTTATACAGGAGTGTCAAATTACTGCCTAAATATACCCATATTTAGGTACTAAGTTATGAATGACCTTAAATTTAATCATTTTCACGATTTCTCTACGGAACCATCTCAACTTTAACGCATCGTATCTTTTTATTTGAACACCGCAATGATTCCCAGAAGGTGTTTTATTTATTAACACATCGTTATCCCTCGCTTTGGGAATAATATCTATTTAATAAAACGATTGCTGTAAACTTTATTAAAGTTGGAACTCCGGTTGATACTTAATTGGTATCGGAATATGGTAGGAATTAATTAATTCTGATTCTGATATGTGTTTGTTACGTTCATACTTTAGGCTTCAGCACATCACCATGGGTTGAGGCAGGGTGGTCGTGAATTTATGGTCAAATGTATGGTCAAATGTATGGTCAAATTTATGGTGAAATGAATGGTCAAATGTATAATCAAATGTATGGTGAAATGTATGGTCAAATGTATGCTCAAATGTATGGTGAAATATATGGTCAAATGTATGGTCAAATGTATGGTGAAATGTATGGTCAAATGTATGGTGAAATGTATGGTCAAATGTATGGTCAAATGTATGGTCAAATAGCCGCCACACTGCTTTCGAATAGGTCCCCAATTCTCGAGATCATCTCCTGAGTCGAGATATTTTGGAGTCAATTTCAATACCACATATCTCCGTCGAAAACTATCTCGCTTCATATTTATTTCGATTGATAAGGGGTCGAGATATCTAGGTTGACCGTAAGGCGGGTCGTGATAATAGCTTTTGTTTGTTTTCGATGGAGATATTTGGTATCTCGATTCGATATTTTGACCATAGGGATATCGATAGCGCGAGAATTGCCCCCTAGCCGCCGCCCGCTCGAAGTGGCTTGCTTCGTAGAGGTCGAGGTGTCGGGTTTGAAGCCCGGAAATGTTACTGTTTAGCCCATTTTTAGGGTTCCCTACCCGAAGGGTGCCAAACGGGACCCTATTACTGAGACTTCGCTGTCCGTCTGTCTGTCTGTCTGTCTGTTTGTCTGTCACCAGGCTGTATCTCATGATTTATTTCTGTTGCCGCTATTACAACAAATACTAAAGAACAAAATTAATATTAAAGGGGGCTCCCATACAACTAACGTGTTTATTTTTTGCTTTTTTATAGATAATGGTACGGAACCCTTCGTGCGCGAGTCCGACTCGCACTTAGCCGGTTATTATTTTCCTATTTGGAGTGGCAAAGGCACAACTTTGCCCCCTTTAACCCGGATAACTTGCTAAAAGTGGGCAAAGTTAATACTAATACCACAGATTGGCTGTCACAGGGGGCTGTCCCATCGCCACAATTATAAAGATTGTAGGTTTCCTTTCGATGTTTTCCATCACCGTTAGAATTGCCTTTTAATTTACTTAAGATAAATAACTTAATCACATAACAGTCATCAAAATTAAATATTAATAACAGAGAAAAGTATGAGAGTTCACATTATATTGTTGGTGTTGCATAACTACTTATTTCATTTACTCCATTCGGCCCATAATCGGGACCAGTTGCCGGGTTTTTTTTCCGATTACTATATTGTTTTACATGCATTATGAATATTATGACACAAATATACAAAGTAATGAGATACGTACACTGGGTACTTCCCAGCGTTCTTAACTGAACTGCCTAAATTTTCATGAACTTTTACGGTGCATAACACATGTAAAGGATGGGCCTATATGAGTGGAATGATACGAGTATAGTGTTCAATGGACAGTCGTGTAATGCGCTCCGAATCAAGTTATACATGCTATTTATAGATGTAAGCAGGGTTCGGGTGTGCATACACTATTACACACACATTGTGTGCGTACACACTATTTATTCACCGTATATGGGCAGGTTCTCATTCGAGAACTTGAGAATGTTAGTGTTGAATTGATGGCTGAAGGTTCCAAGTATTTCCTTCGGACATGAGAGATATTTGCGATAAACCGATTTTTGATGTACTGCCTTTCGGGTCATATGCGAAAAGGCGGAACTGCCTCCCTAAAAAGTGTTATTGTGAGCGCATTCATTTGCCGACAGCTCTCGCACTATGTGTCGGTAATTAATCGCAGTGGTCAGGGCGGGGGCGGCGGGGGCGGCGGGGGCGGCGGGGGCGGAGGTGGAGGTTCACAAATTATTGTATAATTGCTATCTTTGTAGAGTTCACAGACTGTTAGAAATGACAATAAGAAGCTGACTCCCGGCTGAGACAAGCAAATAAAAAACTTTGAATGCAGTTTTGTTTCTTTTTAAAATAAAAGAATGTTTCCTTTAAGTAACACACACACACCTTCACACACACACACACACCCTCACACACACAAAATACACACTTTAAAGTCAAAGGACATCCTACCCTCGTATTTCCCATTTTGTAGTATCTACCTATTAATTTGATAACTTACTGCCTATTTATAATAATTATTTTTACCCATTTGTTAAGGTCACAAAATAAGAGTCCTTAATTGGCCTATGTTCAATCATATTTTTAAGTTATAATAATGTATATCGTGCTGTGGACTCAGTTCCCAAATAAACAAACAAATAAACAAACAAATAAACAAACAAGTAAAATGATCTATCTAGGATTTAAAATACTTCCCCTTCAGGGCCCATTCGTTTGTTCCACCCTGTATAGCGTCACGTCTTTTCCCATACGGGGCGGCAGAGGCACAATTGTGATAATTGTAAGCCAATTCAATACTCCATTTTGCGTGATTGAGGGCAAGCCAATACCAACTATGGAGGATGGAAGGTTTCCTCATGATGTTTTCCATCACAGTTAAAAGGTCAAAAGAGGATGAAACCATGGCATTTTATGAATGGGTAGTATTTCAACGATTATCAAAAAAGTCTAACCTAACCTAACCGATAAACTAACTGAGCCACTAAATTACTATCTGGGCGACTTGTGGCTCGGTCAGTAATTTAGTAGCTCAGTTAGTTTTCAGTGGATCGTTTAATTATATTTCTTTATGAATCAGTCTCTGATTAAATTACTTTAAATTCACTGGGTATCACTGAAACAGTGGTTGTTCATCTGGGCCTTAAGACTTTCCTATACGGTGTTACGTAAAAATAAAATCTTAGGCCCGGATGAACAAGTATGACGGGTACTTCTGATACGACTGCAGGACTTTATTTATCACTTTATATATTCTACACACACACACATAGAATCAACTGTCCCCCTTTTATCCAGTTACTCAAAGCTTCATTGTATTTATAGTCAAAAAATGCTGGTTTTAAAGGGCAATCTATGTTAGTTGTGACAGCTAGTAATATTGATCCCATCAAAAACATCCTGTAAAAAATACCAAGTCTCGCAGCTCTGTGATTCTACCGTAAAAAGTTGTGAGATCCATGTTATACCAAGTCGGTTAACTGATTTAGTCCCTACTTAAGGGGCCTTCTGTCTTAAGTTAATACGTAAGATATTTTCATATCTATATTCAAATCTTTTACTTTTTAAATAAAAATATCGACTTGGCCATCGCATGCTTAGTTTGTTTAGTCCTTTACAACCAGGGTCTGCTGGAAGAAATCTCTATTTAGAGATAAGCTGACCTTGGTACATGTTATTTCTGTTTTTATGTCCTGTCATGTATCGTGTAATAAATATATACAAATACGTTATCTATCACACAGAACTAAGAGCCAGAAACCTGGTTTTTCATCAAATTCCTTCCGAATGCATAAAGAAGTGAAAGGTACTGGAATTTAATGGACTGAAAATAACTAGAGCATTAGTAATTTTGTTGCACTAGTCTTCCATTTTCTATTGTTGCCGCTTGTTAAAGGTATACATATATTAGTTTTGGAACCAAGTTTTAATCGTGTAGAACGCAATTATACTCTAAACAACCTAATATAATGTAGATATGATTTCGAAGATACATTGTGCCTTCATGCGATGGCCAAGTCGATATTTTTATTTAAAAAGTAAAAGATTTGAATATAGATATGAAAATATCTTACGTATTAACTTAAGACAGAAGGCCCCTTAAGTAGGGACTAAATCAGTTAACCGACTTGGTATAACATGGATCTCACAACTTTTTACGGTAGAATCACAGAGCTGCGAGACTTGGTATTTTTTACAGGATGTTTTTGATGGGATCTCACTTCTTTTTGTAAAGTTCTACTTTTTAAAATTTGGTACCTTTGGTACTTTTACAATAACAATAAAAAACATAAAACCTGTCTTATGATTATTTCTTATGTTTGTAGGTAGTCTTTCTCTTTTTCTTTTCTGGTATTACTTCTTGAGCTTCAGCTACAGTTTTTCTCAAAGCCCACTCCCTGTCACGATGTGTTTTTCTCTGAGGCTTTGATGTTAAAATTTTTGACAAATCTGGGCGGTAAATGCTTCTCAATCTGTTGTATTCACAAATTGATGATTCCTGAGCTTTAAAACTTCCGAAATCGACATTAATTAGATGTAAACCGCCCAGACTTGTTACTCTCGAAAGTGCCACGTAAGCTTGACCGGATGTGAACACTGCAGAACCTATATCCATCAGCGCATTATTTAGACTTAGGCCCTGACTTTTGTGGATGGTTATAGCATAGGCTATACATATGGGAAATTGTTCGCGATGAACATATGCCCTATTAATAATTTCAAATTTAGTTTTGACCGGACTAAGCTCGTAAATTTCATGATCATTATTAAACTGAATGCATATTTTCTTAATTATTTTTGGATCATCTGGATCAATCTTAACTCTTCGCACTATACCGATAGAACCATTGACCAAACCGAGACTTACGTCAATATTTCGCCTTAACATGACTTTTGCTCCTATTTTTATAATTATGTTCTCTTCCAGGCCTGCAGTCATAGACGCATCGTCTTCATATTTCTTTATGCATTCACGAGCTCTTTTTGTTAGGTATCTGGGACAATCTATGCTATCTATAGCTGTAAGTATTATTTCAGGATATGGGAGAGACCTGAGCATTGCAGTATTTCGGTCTGGGCGCTCGGCTGATTTATATGGAGAAGTGAAAAATCAAGTTGCTCTGATCAAGTTGGTCCCATAGTAACCACATACATTCGGGAGTTAAACCCTTTTTGTTACACCCTGTATATAAAATTCTCGTGTCACAGTGTTTGTCTTCGTAGTCTGAGAATCGGCTAACATCTATTTTTCATACCCCTAAGTGTTATAATTATTTATATGGCAAAACAGCGTTTGCCGGGTCAGCTAGTAATATATAATTTAAGCATAATGGTAACCAAAGGAAACGAGGGATGTATGCCTGGACCGTGGTAAGTGGTGGTCCCTGGTGGATGTACGTATCCCTCTTCTAGGAAACAGGCGTGATATTATGTATGTATTACATAATATGTTTATAGAATCTTGTTTGTAAAGGCATATTTTCCTAGGGGCATTCAATGATTCATAAACTGCAAATGTAACTTTGTAATCCTATACATTTTATATAAGATTACAAAGTTATTGATGCAGATGGGTTTTCTGGAAAACTATAACATAAGCTTGAAATGTTTAAGTTTTCCCTTGATAAGAATACTAATTGCTATTTATATCCCAAATTTGAAGGTTCTATGTCTGCTAGAAGTGCCTGGGAGTTTTGATGATCGGTCAGTCAGTCAGTGACAAAATGAGGAAACTTTGACATGTTACAATTCTTAAACTACTGGTTCAAATTGAATAAAAAATTTAATATATCGTGTTGATATAAGGCCTAATTAGTAACAGAAAAATCAGGCTTCTTGTTTTATCCACAACGAAGTTTTAGGGGGGTCGAATATGGCCTGAATTGCTTCGAGAAAAGGATGGTACGGCTGTGCTTGCTCGACTTGGTGGTGCACTGCCGTGCACCCAGATAACTGTCACCTCATTATTTATTATTATTACAAGCCTGCTATGTCCCACTGCTGGGCAAAGGCCTCTCTCCCCCTTTTCCACCTTGTATTTGTATTTTGTATTTTATCTATTTATTTGCATCAGCGCACACACACACACAACAAAACATAGAAGATACTTAGCGCTAAACAAAATAACATATAAAACATACAGACACAGATAATTTGCACTTATAATACTTTAGTTATAATTAATCATTTGTTATTGTATATAAACTGTTATTTTGCTTTGTCTATCTATTATAAGTTTTCCATATATTTTAATTTAATTATTTATTTTTCAAGTAAATAATATACTCAATTATTGTTATTATCATAATTCAAATGTATAAACTGTAATTATGTAAATAAATACATAATACTTAGCTATATTTGCACTAAGATAGATAGGATATAGGTACCACCTCATGTCTTTGTTTAATTATTAACAGGAATTTTATTTAAATTCTGTTCATTTGCGGAGTGTCCTTTGATGTCGCCGCACCGGGGCGTAACTTGAAAGCCTGCCGACACTCGATCAAAGAAAGCCGCCGCCCCATTGACACTAAAAATAATGAATGCAGTATACATTTTCATCAGAGACTATATATCCAATTGACTGCGCCTGCGGGGGAATGCGGCTAGCCAAACGTTTGTTGTATTCAACAAACGTTCGCATACGCAACCTATGTACGATGACGGGCCACCAGACAGTTTCGCAGCGGCTGACCAATCACAGCTCTCTTACCTCGTCCCCGCCGCCCGTAAATTGGTGAGTTGTGTTTCAAAGGAAAATGTATCTAAGCGCTCTCCACTGGATAAGTGCTCCCTGATTTACATACAGGCACATACAATACTTCTGGCCCACGCCCTGTATCGGGAGAACCACACACAAACATCCAAGACCTGGGGATAATTTTCTTCCTCCGTAGCCGGGATTTGAACCCGCTACCCCTTGGGAAGCACAGCACGACCACAACGCCACAGAGGTAGAAGAGTAACCCTCTCACTCCGACGTCTATTATTCTCCATAGTAAGTTTGTTTGGCCTATGTCCTTATGAGAGAATACCAATTTTTGATGTAATGTAAAATACAGAATCCTATATTTCTAGACCAATTCTATCCCTTTACTTGCTCTACACACTCATAAAGTAAGTGCTCGCACTATTACCCCATAAATGGAACTCTTGCGCGGACCAATCAGAAGCCTTCATTTCCAGTACTTGAATACGAAGGTAATCAAATCAGTTCACCTCTTTCACTCCAATGCAAAGTGTGTATTTTTGTCTCTTTTTGTTAAAGTTTTCAAATCGATAAATTTAATTGACTGTGTCTAATTATTAGTAGTAATTGATGAATGGGCTGTGGTAATTATAAATAAAAACGGAAATGTTTTATGACTTCATTAAAATGAGGCTTATGATTTAATGATTGGTTCGTGTTTGGATAGATAGATGGCGCTTGTTGTAGTGTTTTCAGGTGATTTTGTATATAGGTAGCAACTCGGCGGATTAACGGTAAAAGAGCTTGCACGTTTAAAACGTAGAAATTAGGGACCTGGAAAATTTATTTTGGTTACAGTTACAAAGGATGAATAAGTAAAAAGAAAAGTGATTTTAAAAAGAAAAATATGTCATGTCATAAACTACTTCCATTCTCATGGTTAGCCTAGAAAAAAATTACAATAAAAACAAAAGCAGCCCGTTGATGTCTTTTGTATGTAGCTCCTACTTGGAGGAATCATCAGATCAGACGATAAAATTATCCCAACATTATGTATTTGTACGTAGGCACACGCACACACAGCCTTTATCGCAAAGTTTAGAGGATACTAAAATTTATACTGATTCACAGTGACATTTAAGCGCTAGTTTAATTAAGTAAGTAAGTTTAATGTGCGCTCAGCTATCACAGAAGGCAAAAAAAAACTGTATAAAATTCATTAGCTCATCTCATTCCGCGACTAAAGGAGTATAAAATCCTATCAGACGAGGTGCTAGCAACTTATCGTACTAAGCTCATCTGACACTGCTCCGATGGTTACTCATCAAAAGTCAAATCTAACCTACAGGTTTTACACATTATTTCATAGTTCGGCTGAGTAACCAAAGCTCCTCCCGTTACAGTTTTGCCAACCTAACCTAACTTAACCTAACCTACAGGTTTCAAGTCAGGTCTAACTAAGTATTTTGGGTAAATAACCAAAGCTACGCTTTGCTTGCTAGTTATTAAGCATCAAAAGTCAGTCATCAAAGTACTAATCCATAGTTACATCTTAACTTTGTATCTCTGGAAACCCAAAATGCAAATTAGCAAAAAAATAAAACCGGCCAAGTGCGAGTCAGACTCGCGCACGAAGGGTTCCGTACCATTATCTATATAATTGGAACAAAAAGTAAACTTTAGAAAAAACCGACTTCCACAAACCCTATTTGATTAGATTGAGTTTAATACAAACTGTAACCCCTTATCCCCCCCCCCCAGGGGAATTAATTTTGTCAAATCCCATATCAGTGCTACCCCACGCTACTAAGGAACCCCTGTACAAAGTTTCATGGCTCTAGGTCCATCGGTTTAGGCTATGCGTTGCCTGCCCGTCAGCCACGCATTGTATTTGTACCTAGTATTGAGCAGATCTGGTGGCCATATGTGGTCTTCTTCAGCAGTTCCGCATCACAATATTATGCTGTCCATGTGCATTTGCACGAGTTATTATGAAAAACACAAAAATCACTATAGGTCTAATCGGTCTAATTTTCCAAATCGGTCCATCCGTTTAGGCGCTATCGAGGCACATACATAAAAATAAAAATAAAAACAAACATCCGGACGAATTGTAAACCTCCTCCTTTGGGAAGTCGGTTAAAAAAACCGCAAAAAAAAACACGTTAATTGTATGGGAGCCCCCTTTATATTAAATTTATTTTGTTTTTAGTATTTGTTGTTATAGCGGGAACAGAAATACGTCATCTGTGAAAATATCAACTGTCTAGCTACCACGGTTCATGAGATACGGCCTGGTGACAGACAGACGGACGGACGGATATCTTGAGATTTTAAGGTACTTTCCCTCCAGGGCCCATTCGTTTGTTCCACCCTGTATATGTGTGATCTGTAACTGTATTTTTCATGAAATACCCAAAAAGTTTTGTTCAAATTATCATCTTATGTCAGAATAACTTTGTAGCTAGTTGAAAAATAACATTTGAATTGATTCAAAGCTTGCCGCGCTTTTAGGGCCTTTAGTACCTACTAAACGCCGCCGTAAGCAGCACTGTCTACAACCTACTGGAAAACGTGAGACACCCATCTACAATGAGGTTCACTCACTCATTATGTCAATGTCATGCAGACTGCAACACATCATTTCAACGCACCAAAGAGTATTTAATTAAAACATCACTGGCAGCCAAACTTGAAGTGGCCAAAAGGAAAAAAATAATTTCTGTGCTCTGAGATTTGTATGAAAACAAAAGTAATTAAAAACTATTAATTTTATAATTATTTTCTAAAAGTTCTACATAATAAATAGAGACGTTGTAATTCATCAATTAATATTTAAAGTCTTTGTAGAAGTCCGGGGACGACATTGCCATATCATTTAAATTTAGTTTCATTAAAAGAAGGCTTACCTACCAAAACAAAATGGCCTTGGTATAAACTTTTCAAGCGTGTTGTGAAGACGTATCTTGTACCGAGACCACTTTCAATTTGTAATATCTCTCGTATTTCAGTATTTGTGGTTGGTGCGGCAACAGATATACACATTCTGTGAAAATTTCAGCTTTCTAGCCATTACGGTTCGTGCAGGCGGACCCGGTGACAGACGGACGGACGGACGGACGGACGGACGGACAGCGAAGTCTCAGTAATAGGGTCCCGTTTGGCACCCTTCGGGTACGGAACCCTAATTAAGTAACCCAAAATGCTGAAAGAAGACATTTAAAATTAACTCACTAAATCTGGTCTCAGTTGTGTCCCTGCCATCACGATAGTAAAAGGCGTGTCGTCATACGGATATGGGATCATTAAGTGATCTTGTAGCTCTGTCTACCCCCTATTTAGATTTCTGCTCTAAGTATCGTCATATTATTACTGTAATCCTAAGTTATTAGCAACATTGTATGGTTAGAGACTCATAAAATGCCTAGTTCTGTGGTTTGACTGCAACATGGCGATTACTTAAGGATGCGAGTATAAATAATTGTGGAGAAAATAAGCGCCACGCCCCACGCCTTGAGCAAAGTGGGAAGTAGTGATGGAATTGTTAAAAGTTTTATTTAAATATCGATATCGATAGATTCTTTTATAGTGTAAGTAAAAAAAGAAAACATTGTAAGCGCCCACTGCTGGGCAAAGGCTGGCTGGCTTTTCTACTGTTTTTCCACTCATGGAGAACCTTTTCGTTCCAAAGACCTAGCTCATATCATATCCCATTTCTGGGATGACGTGCTTTCTCTTTGCATAATTCAAATCAAAATATGATAACCAAAATGCCTCTCTTTTCCTTTATCCACACATCTCTGTTCTGGACCGATTCCCACCAGTTCTTATTGAGAAGAATATCGATATCGACAAAAAAAGTACTTCTCCCATCACTACCCAAGTCTCGCGTTTCAACCAAACGATACTTTCGACCGATTAACCACTATTATATTAAGTAAATTCAATAATGTGCGAACATGTGTTGCCTTACCCACACACCACACACAAACTCCTTATTACAATGCCATAGAGTCGACAATGGCTCAGTTGTTATAGGGTAATTTAGGTAGTTGTTTGCGGGTACGTGAAAATTGCACTCATTGTAAGTAATTGTGAAAGATTTCGGGGTAATACGTGATGTGTTCGGTGTATGGAGTTAATGAGGATGCATAGGGTGGTTGCGACTGTTTTTGACCACTTTTTTTTAGTCCTTGTGATCCGGTTCAGGAAAAAGTAGCGTCTAACCTAATTAGTGATAAATTGGCAGTTATTAATTTCTATGTTGCATCGTCAAAGTATAAAACTATAAAGACTACCCTGCAATAGTTCTTAGCCATGTTTCATCAAAATCGGTTCAGCAGTTTGAAAGTTTCAGCCAAATTGCAGACAATTCAATTCATTGTGTCGGATGTCGTTTAAATTTTAAATAATTAGTAATTATTTGACTGGCCCATGACGGGTGCACTGACCCTACCACTTTCCCCCCTAACCTCCAATCAATAGGTACTTTACCTAAAAGAGGTACACGGCCAATGTTTATTTTATACTTCCACTCACGTCACAAAATTAACCATCATTTCGTGTGCTTTAGGCTCATCAATAAAAAAGCTCGCTCCGTGATTACCTACTATTTGTGGGGTAATAAGTCTGGAAAGGTGCATCGACCCATCTGACTACCTATTGGGTCAACTGGGTTTCTTGTGACACTTGTATTTTGTGAGTTTCGTTGATGTTTCGATCATCATTTACTGTTTTCTTGCAAATAAATTTCATTTAATTTTATTTCATTTCATTTGGAGAAATATTGACTATTCTTCAGAATTCGGTTTCAGGATAGAGGTAGTCAGGTTTTAAGAATATGTCTGAAGTTGAAGCTACCTCTTCACTATCAGAAGCACACCGCTCGAACGACCGAACAATGGCGAACAATAGATAGATAAGATGTGTCGACCAAGGGGGCAATTCTGGCGCTAGCGAGATCATGACCATGGTCGAAATATCGATTTTGAGATACCGAAATCTCTATCAAAAACAAGAAAAAGCTATTCTTACGACTAGCCTATCGACCAACCGAGATATCTCGGCCCGTTTTCGATCGAAATAAATATAAATCGAGGTCGTTTTTGACAGATTTAGGCTGTATCAAAACCGATATCTCGACTGGGGAGATGATCTCGATAGCGCGGGAATCGGGGGCCAGAGGTTTAAGTACAAAATGGAATGATGATATATATATATATATAGTATGTTTTCAGCAGTTGTATTTATTAAAGAAATAGCTGTGGTAATGGGCTAGCTCCCTGTCATGCAAAATTGAGCATTGAAGATCTGACTAAACATAGGCGCTCCTATACCTCTGTCATTGCGAATGGGATAAAGCCAACCCCTAAGTTCGTTGGTTTGTTAATTTTGCTGTTAAAATCATAATGTATTGATATAAATTCTTACTTATTACAGCATTCGAATACAACTGTTTAACATTCGCCCAATTGATAGCAGAAGGTGATAAAAGCATCGATTTAAGATACGAACAAAAACACACAACAACAATTTAATGCTAATAACAAACCAATGCCTTCTTAATACCTTCATAAACGATTCAACACCGACTCGGAACCTATAATTATTACCTCCAACCATATATCTTTAGTCTAACAAAACCTTATTAATTTCACCAAACCCCATCACCCGAAAACGAACTTTAAACTCAATGGCGTAGAGAGGGTATCAAAATGGGTTAAACAAAGATTATGAATAAATGAATAAAATAAAAGAAACCTAATTTAAACAAGCCACAGCAGAGGCTTGGGGCGAGCGCAGCGTATTATTTAACCTATTAATAACATCTAATTATATGTTTAAAAGAAATATTTTATCCGTAATGATATGATATAAATCATCTTCGGTTTCTAGTGGTGGGTGAGGCGTCGATGGTTTTTGGGGAGGTAATTATCGATTTTGTTTATCGACATATTGTATTTATTAGCAGGTCTTGTAGTGCAAAATAATATCACTCATGTAACGAGGGTATTAAGTGTTTGTATGTACTTACTACACGATAAAATCAAAATATTTAAATGGCTTTGCGCATACTACATTGTATATGTCAATAGATTTCATAAAAGTAAACTGTGGATTCATAAAATTCAAACATTGCAATTCCCCGTTCAATATCTCCGGTTGCCCCTTCAAATTTACCTCAGGTATCCTGTAAGTATACGTATTGCATTTTGTATTTATTCCTCAGAATTTGCCTTTTTGTAAAACAAAGGCAGAGAAAAGAAATTTAATGACCGCAAATAAATATTGTATATTCTAAAAGACAAGTTCACCAACTGTTAATGCATCCTTTATATAGTTTTTATTCCTATGAAATAAAACAAAGACCTGCTCTGCTATTATAATATAAATCTACGCCATACACACGACAAGCTATGATTTACCAAACCAACAAAACCAGCAAAAATCTGCAACCTATTTGCATTGACACCAACCCATACCCATTTGCACCGAAACGGCTTGACAGCTCAAACCAGTAATTTAAATAAAGCATTCCATAAAATAAATATCCACTCCGCCATAATGCTGCAGGCTGCATCATCGCCAGAGTAAGTTCAAAACAAATACTTCTTAGAATTCTCTTCAATAACTCGACTAAATTGACACCTTGCCCAGCTCGGCGTGGTCCGTAACAATTTGCGATCGCTTTAAGTGGCCCATTACCTTTTTTGCCAACCTTACTACCTCTCCGTAACCGTTTGAATTTCAACCTTACTTCGCAATCGGTACGGTAGGCAGAAACGGTAGAGTTAAGATGGGAATAAAGTAAGGGTATATCGACAGTCGTATACAGCTCATCGATATGAGCTGTGCACTTTTTCCCATCACGAGGGTAGGAGAGTATCAATGAAAATTTGTTCGGGGCCAATCATGCAAGTACCTTTATTTTGTACTAGTGATGTGCACATGTGGTGTTTACTTTGTCGATGTTTTTTTTCGTCCTACAAAACATTCTTTGATTTTATTTGTTTCCCAACTAATATTATCGGTTTAAAATTAGGTACTTTAAAACAGTTAAAAGTAGGCGCAACTATGCCTCAACCACGCCGTATTGGAAAATGTGTGACGCTATTTTTGTGTGTTATCTGTACAGGGATTTCGAATTTTCTTCTCACGCAGAATGCAGGTTCGAATCCCGGTGCTGAACTGAACATGTAACAATGAGATAACTAATTTAACTTAAGTTCATTATACGGTCAATCTATATACTTAACAGTGATAAAAACGGACGGACTATTGAGAATGACAGAACGACGAATTGAAGAGCTAGATAAGTAAAATATTTTTTTAAGTACCGCCTTTGTAACGAAATGGTTTAGCTGTAAGGTTACGATGGAAAATAAATGAATTGAATTGAATTGAATGACCTGCTGATAGAGGGCATAATTGTTCCTTTTCCACCCCATATGACGCTATGATGTCTATGTTGTTTATTTATAAGAAGGAAAAGTGTGCACAACTGAACCTCTGCCACGCCGTATAAGAAAATGCTTTACATTTGATCTTAAATCTGTAAGTTCAATGTTATCGCTATATTTGAGTATTTTAAAGTAAGAAGGTGTGCTAAAACCACCGAATCTGGGAGAGGTACCGACAGCAACGCCGCCCGCAGTCGTGCCTGCGCGCGCGCATGTAACGTTAAATATTTGCTAATGCGCCGGAGCGCTAATGTCGGCCCTGAGCTATAGCGGGCACGCCCCCCCGTAGTGGCAGCAGAACAAGGCGACTTAAAAGTTGCCTGGAACATAAAATATTTTACTGGCGATACTAGCTGGGTCCGGATGCTGCAAGCGAACCGCATATAAATAGCTATAGCGAGAGCGCGAAATATCGGTTTGTTTGTAGCCGGCGCTGTTTTATAATAAAAAATACTTTGGACCTATTTGTTAAGCAATTGCAAGTGTACGACGAGTGCCGCATAAAAAAATGTTCTAGGAATGACCCATATGATGATGATATCAATCACACACTACAGTTAAGTTCAGCAGTAAATTACGAGAACATAACGTAACGCTCGCCTTTCTACATATTTTTTCTATGTTAAGCTATTTTTACTATAATAAAGAAATTACCTGTATTCTATTTGTAGTGTATTGTTTTTTGACGTGACAACGTCTTATAAATTGGTTTGCCGGGTGACACTTCAAGAAACTGCGTTACGCTCCGCTCACGTTATGCGCTCACAATGAGAGCGAGTGAGAGGCACGCGTCCCTTCCACTCGGGCATGGTTAGCCCGCCTAAGAGCGAGAGAGACAGACATAAAAAGAGATTCTTTGTATAAATTAATGTTTTAAATATAATTCTTTGTATAAATAAATGTTTTAAATTGTTACTTTTATTTCATCCTTCTTCCTACTATACGAATGAATATTCACATTAAAATTATTTTACCACTCAAAGTCGTTGTCACGTAAAACTTTCGCCCGTATACCGACTTTACAGGCAACCAATTTTTTCTAACAGTCAAACGTCTTGGTTTAGTGTCCATAATTGTGCTATATCACCGTTTATCAAAGGCGTTATACTATGCTATGTAAAATTATTATAAATGTTGCTGATTTTGTGCCTTTTTTGCTGACTCTACTTTGTGAACTGCACGCCGTCGTTGGCGTCAGTACTCGGGCTACTAATGACTGTCTGTGAACACGGCCCTGAATACACAACACGACTATCAGTAATAGCTGTGTCAGATGGGGTGGCATAGACACTACATAGGTATCAAACAAGCAGGTAATTTTAGTATGACCCTATCTCAGCATAAATGTCTAAACACACTATGCCGAAGTTACGCGACCGAAGTTCGGCGTGATTACGCCTGTAATGCTATTTGAATTACTGACGAAACATAGTGCCAAAATTACGTTGCGTTATAGCGTACAGCGTAACTTCGGTCGGGCGTAAGTTCAGCGGCAACTAAGTAAGGTAACTATTAGGTAAGTTCGGCACTTATGGGTAATATCAGCGGAATACGTCGGAAAGTAAAATCAGCCGCGGAACTTCGGTCGCGTAACATCGGCATAGTGTGTTTAGACTGGTTTAGACACTCAGTGACATTCGTGATAAGAATGCAGTGAAATAAAAATTTAAATCTGATAACAGACACTCACAGGACAGGACACAACCGTCGCGTTCGAAAGTTTGCCTTCAACTGGTCACTGTGAACTTGGCTTGATAATTGGAAACGATTTGATTGGTTACGGGGCGTGGCTAGGCCGCCGGACATCGATGAGTTGATGACTCCACTGCATTCTTATCACGAATAGACCATAAGAGTGCAGCATATCGTTGAGGAGTTATGAAGATTTTCTCACCATGTTGTTCTAACTAATGATAATGAAATATGGAACTAAAAATGCATCTTTAAGAACTATCAGTATTAAAATAGTACATAATCAATTAAATTAACACCAGGGAGTTGTCAAATTAATTTCGATACAATCGATACGACGAATCCACTTCACAATATATCATCGACACTTTCCCATTAAATATTGAACTAACTCAAAAATCAAGCGCGTTTGTGAAACTCGCATTAAAGGTTCCGTAAGAAATAAAAACTCCGCATACTCTCCATATTGTAGAGATCGAAGCCATTTATCCCATAGGAGGCAGTCGCTCACGTCCGAGGGAATCACTTGGAACCCACAGCCCTTCAAGTCCTCCCTGGGTAGTGCTAACGAGCGACAAATCATCATCATCATCATCATAATCATCAAATCATCTCAAGACATTATAATTTCCAGGTTCTCAAGTGAGAACCTGACCACTTGACACTGGCAAAATTAACCTCAAAAGAGGTTAGGACGCCATTAATAAAAACAAGAAGAAGAAGCCATTAAAAATAGAAAACTATTGCCAAAACTTTTGTCTATTTGTACTGATTTTCATGAGTTTTAAATTATTACATAAGTGGATTAAATGTTATTTTAAGGTGTTATCAATCACGTCCTGTCAAATTGAACCTGACCAATCACGACTTTGCTTGTTCATGCGATTGGCAATTTATATCAGAAATAGACAAGAAGGCTTCTGTCTCACATTGTTCTGTTAAAATACACACGCAAGGATTCTTCGATCACAGAATCCTAAAGCCGAAAACATTAATAACAGATTCAAATCAAAACAAGAGGTCGTTAAAAGTAATATAAATTCTTATAAAAAGTTACCACATTAGGGTCCAGTTGAGTCGCTGCCCACCGGTTGAGTCCACAAATCATAATACGTACGTTCTGGGAAGGTCCAATTTTGGCCCGATATTGGGCCAAATAACAGCGTTTAGATGGCCAATTTTGGGGCCATAAAATAATGATCTAAGATGATGGCCGTAGGCTCAGGTTTTTTAACGGGTTTCGTATCAACTAGCGAAATGCGTAGTGATTATGTAGTTAATTTGGGTTATAGCAGGATTTGTTTTAACGCCTTTTGATTGTGGATTTGTCTTGTAAGTTTTGTCAGGATTTATAAATATATCTGTATTTCTGTTGTCGTCCTTAGATTTACATAACATTATCGTAGCGTCACGCCTTTTCCTGTACCTGGTGGCAAGGGCCAACTTTTAGCCAGGTATATTCAATGCTCAATTTTATTAAATCAGTAGTAATCAGTGGCAACTGTAACAGTCAATTAATCGACGGTTAATTCAAAACAGCGGCACGTGATTGGCTGAAATTAGTTAAATAAGAGTTTCGTTTCGGAAACCGGGCATTATAATTGATAATTTAAGTGACATGATATAGTGCCCTCTCATTGAATTAACATTTAATCCTCATATTGCTTATTATATTATAGTGTGTTGGCTTCTTGCTTATGCCCAGCCTCCTCAATAGGCTGACGCGAAACGACGCTTTTATAATCGATCTTATACCAGTTCGAAAATGTCGTGATTATTATGTGTTATCGTATTATTGGGGCTACGGTCGTGACTATACAATGCATTATGTATGTAAAAGTACAGTGGGGCACAATAAAAATGGTCTCAGTAAGAGAATTTGTGGTCTTGTTAACTCGTTTAATTTATAGCTGTTGAAATGGTCCCGTTAAATTGTTATATTGATGGCCCTACGGCAGCGAGCTTGTTAATAGGGTTGCCACAGTATCAGGCGAAGGAAGTTGCTCTGATTGCGTCTCACGCTCAGATTCCGAAAGAAAAATTAGCTGTATGTATCTCTTGTTAAACTCATTTTAGCCTATCAGGTGCCGCTATTTTGAATTAATATTTGATTGATCGCTTGTTAGATTTGACCACTCTTTCAGAAAATGGGGGTCATATTGCTTCGTCTATTTCTTATATTTTTATTTTATTTTTTATCTGGCGCCATAGGATACCCGCTAAGGGGCAGGCCTAAACAGATATACCGGGATGACGAGGACGAGGCTCGATTTCCAACGATGACAGGAAGCTTGATGACCAATGAGGAATGAAAGTCTGTGTTGATGACAGGTTCGTTCCATTAAGTTGCATAGAGCTGGCGCCCCCTGTAAACATCACTCATCAGCCAAAAGATCTTTGGAAGACTGTAGACTTTATATTTCTTCTTTAAATCTGTCAAGTGCCAACCCTACCCCGAACTCCGCCTATTAGCTCCACAACTCATGCTCGGGGGCGAGGTGGGAGCCAATTTGAGGTGAACACAACACAAACACACACACAAACACGTACACACGAGTGCATAATGTCAAAATTCTAAAATAAGATTTTGATATAAAGCTAATTTGAGATAGTATCCGCGGTCATAGAGACAATTTAACACACAAGCGAGAGAAAATGTCAAATTTTACTTGTTTCTGGGTATGATTTTATGATTGATCAATCACCTAATAAAAATGGTTCCCAAAAATAAATAGATCTGTCACCATACATTTAAAGAAATTGATCACGTTTTATGGATCACTTTAATATTAGATTAGTCAGCTAAGTAGATTCCTCATCTAAATATTAGATTGTAATATTAGATTAGACAAAAAGTTATGCGAAAATAACTATCCCGCGGATAATTTCTATGACAATGACAGTTCAAAATGAGGTCATTCAAGATACTCTCGAGTAAAAAGTTACTCTTCGTTGGTCGCTCTTATAATAATAAGTTTACTCTGTGATAGTGTTTTTTTTTCTTTTAAACCACTTGTCCCCCTGCCTGTACCTCTTCAGTGGGACTCGTTTCTCGGGAGAGTATCTTCGACCGCTGGATGGGAGCAATTGGTAAAGAATCTCCAGACTCTTTTGTTCTTTTTACTAAACTCCACACTTTGGATTTACCATTTGCTTTGGTTTAAGTATCATGTCCCTTCATCTCTTCGCAAGTTCCCACCAACTGGGCCAGCGTGGAGTATGGCTCAGTCTTACTCATGAACTATGACTCTATAGCAGAAAACACCCGTATGCTTTTTCCTCCACTCGATATAACCTCGACTCCAACTCAAGCGATTTGTCAATAATTCACCAAGTTAAAAACTTAAAAAACCTTCTCAGCTCTCCCCGCTTGGTATACAGGGTGTAACAGAAAGGGGTGCACAAGCTGAAAGACGTAGGGACATTATTCTGAACAACTTTCACTATGGGACCGACTTGATCAGAGCAACTTTATTTTTCACTCCACACCATACAGATCAGCAGAGCGCTAGGTCCGAAATGTGCTGAGTTAATAAAAATAAAGTTGCTCTGGTCAAGTCGGTCCGATAGTGAAAATTGTTCAGAATGATGTCCCTAACAACCCTCTTTCGGCTTGTACACCCCTTTCTGTTACACCCTGTACAATTACGTCTAGATAGACACGAAAACGGGCCTACGAAATCTGTCTCCAGACAGCGAACTCCATGCGTATTACATAATGTAAACGTATATACGATCCTAACAGCCACAATTTATCTCGTGACTATAAACACTGAAAAGTCACAGAAGGGCTGGTAGTATACATAATTGATTTTATGGCAATTTCAGGAGACTTTTCTATCGAGCAAAATTAATCAAATTACGTTTATTGCAAAGCGAAGTAACGCTGACACTCGTGATTAACAAGCTAGTAAAAAAATCGGTCAAGTGCGAGTCGAAATCGCACACGAAGGGTACCGTGCCATCGTACAACAAAACTTAAGCACTCAAAACAATAAAAGAAAAAGAAAATTTAAAAAAGATTATGCCCTCATGGTGATTTGAACTCACGACATAAGGATTGAGGGCCTACAACTTGTTGCGGCAACAGATATACACATTTTGTGAAAATTTCAACTTTCCAGCTATTACGGTTCGTGCTCTAGGACCCGCTGACGGACGGACGGACAGACGGACAGCGGAGTCTTAGTAATAGGGTCCCGTTTGGCACCCTTCGGGTACGGTACCCTGAAAACGAACATCAATAATACTCATAATTCCGAGTGATTTGTTATTTGCTAAAGGCTGTTTTTGCCTAGTAAGGCGTCTTACGTATTTTTTTGTGAAATTCTCAGTTTATATATCGGAGAACAGAGTCCTGAGAAGTCCAAAAGAGAATCCCCCGCACTTTTTCTATCCCCCCTTGCAGAATTTACATCAGCGCCAACAACCCACTGGTGAGGATATGTCGTTCTTACAACGCAGTCGCTGCTAATCATGATCCCAACGGGCCTGACATCTATCACGATTCACTGCCATGCTTTAAATATAAGATTTTAAAATTGTTTAATTAGTTTCAGTTTCTCTTGCTATACATGCACATACAATATGTGCATAATTAATATTAAATGACCTTTAATAATTCATTAAATAATTATAGATTTGTATTATTATGTGCACCTTGTAAAGTATGTCAGTAATGCTGTATACACATGCTTTTGGCGTTGCAGACGGAAATATTTGTTCTAATCTTAATGTTGTAATGTTTGTCTGTACTGCTGTTTTGTGTATTAATAAATAAATAAAATAAAATAAAATATTTAAAGTATAATGAATAATCATTCAGACTTTATCTAAGATTAAAAGCTCCCGTAGAAGCTGGAGGAAAACGGTTCTGTCTATTATTATCTGAGAAAGCTCCACTTAGAGTTTCCTGACGTTTGTCTGTTTGTGCGTTTGGCTGCTTGTGTGTTCCGTTTTATTCGGTGGTTATATTCCTAAAGAGAGAATTCTATAATCTACAGGGTTCAGGGTGTAACAGAAAGGTTCTTCATTCTGAACATCTTTCACTATATTAAACCGATTCGATCAGAGCAACTTTATTTTTCACATCTCCATACGTTTTGAGTCAGGCGATCCGCCGATTGGTATAGAGAATGGAAAAAATTGCTCTGATCAAATCGGTTTTGTAGTAAAAGTTGCTTAGAATGATACCCTATCCAACATAGGATGATCTCTGACAGCTTGTCACTGTGACTTTACTAGGCATGGAGATAATGTCGATACAAATTATCGATATTCTAACTAAAGTTTCTGAATGTTTCAAACAAAAGGATGTTGTAACAAAGGAAGCTGGGGCTGGGCAGTGAACCAAGATAAAAATGTGATTCTATGGTAAAAAAATAAACTTAGTTAAACCAATATTGGGGACAAATGACAAAATCATATACGGCATCCAACGTTTCACAAAATTTGGTCTTCTAAAACAATTAGTTCCGCGCTGGCTAAAGATAATATTAACTTCCTGCGGCCAACAGGGGCTGGGCAGAGCTGATTATCATGTTTGTAAATGTTTTTTCCTATTTGACGTTTGTTTGACCTCTATTACGGATGTATGGATGTATGTTTGATTATTTGGTCATTTGAGGAACAAATAAGTAGTAAGTAGTAAGTAACAAGTACAGTTCTCCCAAAGTAATAAGGCGCACGGAAACCTTACTCCGTACGTTCGGGAGACGAAAGTTGTATCTATACAAGGTGTAAATGAATTAACGCAAAATGAGAAACCACTTTCTTAGGGACATCATTCTGAGCAACTTGAATTATGAAACGGATTTGATAAGAGCAACTTTATTTACAAGTAACAGTACAGTACAGTACATTTTGGCCTGAGTGGATCAGCTGATTTATTTGGAGAAATGAAAAATAAAGTTGCTCCGATCAATGAAAGTTGCTCAGAATGATGTTCCTAACAAAGCAGTTTCCCATTTTGCGTTAATTCATTTCTAGGGTTCCGTGCCATAAAAATTTATAGGGATCTTTAAAGGATCACTTCGTTTTCCGTTCGTCCGTCAATCTGTCTATCCGTCTGTCGAGCGAGACCATTTTTATCACGAATGTGTGGAGGTACCTATGGCATGATTCTCGCGCATTCGATAAACGATATCTACACCTATATCGAGTGATTTTGTATGGAAATCTGTCAATATAGGTCTCGATATCCATATATCGAAGGCGCGAGAATCGACCCGCTATTATGTTGAAATTAATATCGATTAATTCCTTCTGTCTGTTTCTGTTTCAGCGAACGTGGTGGAGTATGGCTCAATCTTACTCGTTACCTGGTTACGGCCTATGCCCCTCGATGGGGACATGAATCCGCGTTAACCTTTACTTCTACTTAATTCTGTGTTCCCTCGTGCAGAAAAATAATTTGGACTGAATTGTATGCTTAACCGACAACTCAGTTTAGCGGACACTCAAAATCATGTGAGTACTTTATTTGGGCAGCACTTGCTGTCTTTTTGCTTGTTACTAAGGATGGTCTGCGTATAGAAGAAAACGTGTAATAAAACTTGAACTACGTATTCGTAGGTAAACGTAATCCCTAATTAGAATGTGGACTTTTACAACCTCTGCATAATTAAAATTATAACCAATAACTATTCCTGAGTAAACACAATGGAGACATTTTGTAAAATTGAATTGTCCATTTAGGAAAATTGAAATACTTCTCTTTGACATAGACCGACGGAGGCTAGAGAGACTCTTTCCCCTAATAACGAAGGCCTCTCGAAATTAAAATTTTGTACTTATTTCTGAGTGACAATGTAAGCTTTGCAACCAGCACCTCTGAGTGGGTCCGCAAACTAATTTGGTTTGCGGCAAGTGACCGGCAAATTCATTAGTGAAATGTCCATTTAATGTTGGACTTCACACAATATTTCACACTCTTTATCTGCCCGCCAGAGACGACCACGCATTATTAAACCACTTCTACAGAAGCCAAAGAATCGGTCGTTAATCAAACTCTTTGTCATATTTAAACATAACAATCCCGAACTTATGCCCCGAACGCGGTTTAAAAGTTAACAGTAATCAAAGAAACAAACAAGCCTTTTTACGAGCCTTGCGATCGCGTTCGAAATTTGAAAGTTAAATCTGTAGCGGCCAGACTGACGGACGCTCGGTGACAGAGATATACGGCCTCCGCGGTGAACCCACAACAATCAGCCAGTACAAAACACTGGCCGAAAGTCAAACGGGATGAAAAAAGAAAAAGTGAATCCGGACCGGGATTCCGCACATAGCTCGCGGCCCAATTAAGATCCCGTTCGATTGTCCCCAAGATGTCTCCTTTTATTTTCAAGTCATCCGTTCTTAACACCTCACTGGCTGAGTTTTTTGTCCGTAAGATTTGGACGTGATAATTACAAGGGTCTCCGGTGGGAACGGAGATAATGGTTTTGTTACCAATAAGTTATGTGCTTCAATCGCTATTTAGATAGCATCTGAACTTTAAACCTTTTAATTTATTGTGCGTGGCGACAATTTATTTTGATTGGTCGATGCAGATGCGACTCGAACGTGGCTGCAGATTTAAAAAAAAACTTTAGTTTTGTTTATTGCAGCAAATGCCAGTGTTTTGTTTTTAAATACTGGCCGTTTATGAGCGTGTAGCCCGGCAATAAAGCGTGAGTAATAATATTTTTACTCTCATAAAGATAGAAACATCGAGGTTTGAGTAATAAACGTGGTCTAAACGTATAAGGTCCGAAAGCAAAATGGTGGCGTCTACTAACTAATTAAAACTAATAAATAATTGTGGTGCGCCTCCGCGCTCGAGGAGGGTCATTCCCATCCCAACAATGATCCTATTATGCAAAAATAAATATTATTTCACTTGCTTTTGTAGTAAAAAACACTACACCTTGATGTCAATGCTACACTGTAAAGATATACTTTATATTTTATCGCGACACGACTATACAAAAACTAAATATAGACACATAATCAGATTTATTCATATATTTCGTGAAATATTTGGATTATCTTATTCTTATTTGATTTTATGTCTAACTACTAATACAACACTAAGTATAATTTGTTCGTCAAGGCTAACGAGGTCTTTTTTTTCTTGAATTTTAAGTTAAACTCAACAACAAATGAAAAAAAAATGCAATATTAGAGAACCTATACCGACCGTATGGGTAAATGCATAATATGATTTTCATTATAATTATTTCAATAGCGTTTAACAGGAGCAACCCACCGCGTCCACAGAGTAATAAATTGTCAGAGCAAATTGGTTTTATAAGCGTGTAGAGCGGGCACCTAATTAAATATCAGAGCTTCACATCTGGGGAAGAACTCAGTAATGGATTTACACTGCGCTGCGCCGACGGCGATGTTAGAAGTTAGATTTGCGCTTAGCAATACCATAGACTAAATTATTATGCAACATCGCAATTTCAAAAAACTAGTTCGCACGTCAAATATTGGGGCGAAGTGGTGGGCCAGTGAAAGGGGGCGAGTGAAGCTAAATCACTTTTAACCTTTGTGATAGGTTTGACATGTAAGAACTACAAAAACTGACGCACCATAAAGTACGAAAAACGGGCAACGATTTTAGGTTTTTTTTGTTGCTGTTTTGACTTGCAAATACTTAGGTAGTATTTGGTATGCAATTAACCTACCTATTTATTTATTACTCTATCTATGATACGGATGGGTGATCTTTTTGAGAACGAATATAATGCTGAGATGTTCCTTTTGTCTATTGTGATCGAAATTTTCAAAAACAAATATTGGAGATTCTTGTGATTAAATTAGGTTAACATACTAAAATTACTACATGACAGGGGCTAATTTTGCAAACACCCTGTCACTTAATATTTTGTATTTATTATTTTGGCTAAAAGTGGCTCCATGGCACACCTCGGACACTCCATAGAACGCTCGTAAAATAATCACCTATTACTACTACATAACCAAATGATGTTTGTATACCGTGCAAATGTGTGCGTAAACTTTGCTAGGGCTGGTGGCGCGGCAAATGCCGATGCCGTCGTCGCATCGTCACTCGTCAGACGTTCAGCCCTGTCTATTGACCCTTTAACCAATCATTTGACGCCAGGGGTGGGGTGCGGTATCTGAATCAGTGCGGGGAAGGGAGTGGCCGTTCTGTACGGAGTACTAATTATCTCTTCTGTGTCCATGGTGCCTGGTTCCTGTACCACCCGGTGAAGGAAAAGGGTGACGCGTAGTCATTCTTCTGTAGATAGATGGTAATGACGTAATAAAATGCATCAATGACCTTAATTATCTTTCCTCGATTATTATTTTTTGATGACTACTTCGGAAACTCCAATAACAACCCGGCTTTACCTTATTCATAGCTTGTCACTTACTTTTCACATTTTACATAAGTGTACACATTATTTTCAACCCATAAATGTCACTCAATCCAATATAACCTTCTCTGTTTACAAGAAATGAAGATAAAGACCGAAGACAGCTTTTATAAAAAACAAAAAAGTCTTGACACCATAATTTAAATGCAAATGTTAAATGTCATAAGAGTGACACATTAATCCGAGTAAAATTATACCATCTACAAACTTAACTTTACATGTGCCGAGGTAGGGAACTAAAAACTGTTATTATGAGTTGTCATACCATTGACGGAAGGCGCTAACAGAACTGTGACCTTTTGCAAATATGGTAGTGCCCTCTGTAGCAAACGTTATGATCTTTATGCAGTTTTAGCTGTAACACAATATGATTAATAATTTTCATGACGAATACTTTAACTTGAAGAGTAATTGATTTTTCGGGTGAACGCTTACTTGACATGATGTGCTTTTGCTTACGACTTGTTGGAGGTGAAAGAATTTGTGGACATGACTTTGCAATAGGTAAGTAAGATGACAATTTATACAGACGGACGTAAAGAGAAAAAGAGATCTCTGCAACTGTTTTGGATGTGTTAGAATATAATTATGAATAAAAAACTCAGACATAACTTTTATCTTTCTACGTCGACTATGTCTAAAATTATCGCACCTTTAGCTGTTTTCTCGTACATTATGGTACATATTTTCATTAATTTTATAGATTTCGATTTAAATTCAGTCCCAAATAATTCTTACAGACATGCCATATCCGCGTAATTCGAATTCGAAACTGAAAAAGGAGGGCTTAAACCAAAGAGGTTTAAAACAAATATCTGAATATGACGTCGAGACGTTCAAGAGGGCTCCCAATGCGTGCGACAGAGCAGAAAATTAATTATTCTGTCCTGGCCACCGACCTGCCTGAGCAATATACCTTATACTTTATTGCACACAAAACTGAATAAACATGTACAAAGGCGAGCTTATCTCTAATAAGTATTATGTGTTGCAATTTGATTTATCTTTCTTGACAGTCGTCATTTTGTTTTACTTTTTTCTATTTTCTGGAATAAAGTTTGGCGAATTTTATGATATGAATTGTTTTAAACCTAAAGCAAAATTCAAAGTTGTTTGTATAATTCAGATTGAAGCTTTGTATATTGGAAAACACCAATTCGAGTTTTTTCAAAATAGACCAAAGTAAAATTGTATTGTATAAATAATTAATACAAGGTGTAAATGAATTAACGCAAAATGAGAAACTGCTTTGTTAGGAACATCATTCTGAGCAACTTTTATTATGGACTTTTTTTTTCATTTACACCTTGTATTTAATGTTGTTTTGATAAAGTTTGATGAAAAGATGAAAAAAAAAAGTTACAATAATAATTAAGGACCTACCAATAAGTATCTATTTAAGAAAATAAACTAATTTGAGGCTATCAGCGCAAAAGTGGTGTAACCCACAATTTATGTTGTTTACTTAGATTATATATATATAGTCTAAGGTTGTTTGTTGTTCTGGTGTAACATGCATTCTTTACAATATAATCTTTCAGTGCAATATTGGAGTAAATTACATTTTTGTATCCAAAAACAGATGGCAAACAATAAAAAAATACAAAAACAAAAATTCTAAATTTAACATTCAAGTAAGGAAAAAAGACACGAGTCAACGGCGGCGCCTGTTTCGATAGAACGTTTAAAAATAATACATAATTCAGGACGCATCCTCGTCACGCAATAAAGTATCCTGTACCTTTTCGATAGCTGACAATTCGAAGTAAAACACTACCGTATCATTCCTCGAAAACTGGTTTTAATGACTTGGTCTTAGCTAGAACTTATTCGGTGGTAGAGGTGACCAGTGAATTTTAAGGAGTGAATTACTAGAAAACTGACAGTACCCACCGGACATTAGAATTAGAAATGAATGCAGTCAAAACTTCACACAGATACAAACCCCGCCATATCTTTTTTGGCTCTGTGCGAGCTGTCACCTCTCTCCCAACGATCTCTCCCAACGCTCCCAACAACTGTATATACTCGCCCAACGATCATCAACAGCTATAGCTGTCCAACGACGATCTTTCGGCGGCCACCTACGGTGACAGGTGAAACTGATGATTTTTGGCAGGATAGCATGAGGTTGCGTAGAATTGACGCCCCCCTGTAAACGTCACTCACACGCCACAAGATCTTTGGAAGAGTATACAGTCTTCCAACGATCTTTTGGCGTTTGAGTGATATTTACAGGGGGCGACACTGCTACACAACTTAATGCAATGAATCACTGTCATCAAAATCGACCTTTCATTCCATTGGCCATAAAGCGTTAGTTCCACCTGTCATCGCACGCCAAAAGGTCGTTGGAAAGCCTGTAGGTATCACCTAGAGACTACATATGCAATTGACTGCACCTGCGGGGGAATGCGGCTCGCCAAACGTTTGTTGTATTCGCATACGCAACCTATGTACGATGACGGGCCGCCAGACAGTTTCGCAGCGGCTGACCAATCACAGCTCTCTTACCTCGACCCCCCGCCCGTAAACTGGTGAGTTGTGTTTCAAAGGAAAATGTATCTATGCGCTCTCCACTGGATAAGTGCTCCCTGGTATCACCAAACGTTATAATAGCGATGTCATTTCCCAAGTGAGAGTCAGAGAGCATGAATTTAAGGTCTGCCAAAAAGTCGGTATAAGTACATCCTGGCGTAGGTTCCTGATGAATTCCATTTAACATAATATACAGATGAGGGAAGCAACTATAAGTTATCCGTGTATGTTTCCTGTCGATTCCTGTCACACAATCACAATAAACCTTTCAGTTTTATGTCGTTTTCGATTGTCTTGGCTCCTGTGTGTGGTCAATGCATTATTCCTATGCATCGGGCGCATTCGTCCACTCCCATTTAGACGCAACTAATACGCGCGAGTGAGCTGAATGATAAAACCTCAGGGTACGGTTGACTCGAACGTTCTCACTCGAAGAAATTGAAATATATGAAATATATTTTTATTGTATTGTTTCTTATTTCCTAATTATAATTGTGGCTCTAACTCCCAAACTAGGGCGACCTGTGTGTCAGGAGCTAGAGGCCATACGGAACATAGTTTAGTATTTATAGCTATGTAGGAACATTTTTAATTACCTACTTACTTAGTTAATTACTTACAAAGGCAAAGTTAAGGCAAAGTTGGCATTTAAGTCATAATTTAATAATTGAAACAAAAAGTAAACTTTAGAAAAAACCGACTTCCACAAACCCTATTTGATTAGATTGAGTTTAATACAAACTGTAACCCCTTATCCCCCCCCCCCACCTTGGGGACTTAATTTTGTCAAATCCCATCTCAATGCTACCCCACGCTACTAAGGAACCTCTGTACAAAGTTTCATGGCTCTAAGTCCACCGGATTAGGCTATGCGTTGCCTGCCCGTCAGCCACGCATTGTATTTGTACCTAGTATTGAGCAGTTCTGGTGGCCATATGTGTTCTTCATCAGCAGTTCCGCATCACAATATTATGCTTACCATGTGCATTTGCACGAGTTATTATGAAAAACACAAAAATCACTACAGGTCTGCCTATAATTGGGACCAATGGGAAGGTAAACCCTTTCAAACAAAAAAATAATTTTCCAAATCGGTCCATCCGTCTAGGCGCTATCGGGGAACATACATAATAAACATACATAAAAAAAAAAACATCCGGACGAATTGTAAACCTCCTCCTTTGGGAAGTCAGTTAAAAACAATTTAAAAACAAAAACAAAATCAACTCACACTTGAGAGTATTCTGTAATCAATAGATTACAGAATATTCTCTAATGTTGTATAGTCTAAACTATTTAGCCATACTATCATTAGCTTTTTAGCTTTTTAATGTTTGTTTAATTAATGGTCTACTCTACTAGCAACAGATATAGATAAATCAGAGCGGGACAAAGTTATACAAATATATAGCTCTGTTCCTTTCAGTTTCATGACACACTGTCCACAACGCGATAATAAAAACAGACAAAGTAAGGAGCCTTAGGTACTAAATGTTATTCTCCAGTCATCAAATGTAGAGCCGAAATGAGCGCGAATTTAGTAGACTGGGGCCCGATGCTGCTCTGAGAACTGCACTTATATTGGATCGCTACCGCTTCTAAAACACCCAAAATGGCGTCATTTGGTATGCTCCTAAAGAATCGGAAATAGATCGTAATGATGATGATGCGATAGCGATCCAAAGTGCGTTTCTCAGAGCAGCATCGCGCCCCTGATCTTGCATCTGTGATATGTATTGCGTCTTTTGAAATGTTAACTAAAATCTTGCGACAGTCCATTCAAATCCGTTGAAAATGTGCTCTAAAATACAGACTCGAGGACTCGCGTGCCTTGAAAAGTTACAGTGAATTTTAAGACACATCTTATTGCGTATTATGTAAGTACGCTAATTGTGCAAAACATACTGGTGCGGATTAGGCCAAAAAACATACTAAAGTTATCCGAGACTCAAGCTACGCGGAATTAATGCGTTCGGGTAATAGATCTAGGCACTCACAGCGATAGCTTACTATAAAAAAAAAGTGAGCAAATCGCAAAATACCCAAAACAATAAACAAGCTGTCAAACTCTTGATTTGCCCCGAGTGCCACTAACAAGGTGATAGTAAAATGATCAAACCCCCAGACCCTTGTAAACCGAATTGAGGAATTCAAAGAAAAAACAAGCCAAGGGCGTGTCCTGTAAGTTTTGAAAAGGGTCTCTAGGGGCTTAGGTGAAAAAAGTAACAGATTTCATTAGAAGTACCTTTCTGTTTTTTTTTTAATTCCAGTGTTCAAGTCTTAAAGAAATAATTATAGTGATCCATATTTTGCTAACAATAATTTGTTAAACGTAGGTATATATTTAACATAAACATAACATAAACATTTACATACAGGCACATACATTGTTTCTGGCCCCACACTAGGATACTCTGTATCGTGGGAACCAGAAACAGTGACATCACAAACATGTAAACATCCAAGAACTGGGTTTTTGTTTCCAGCCGGGATTCGAGCCCGGGACCTCTCGCATGGTAGGCAGATGCGCAACCGCTGAGCCACAGAGGTCGTCTACAGATATTTGGTAAGATGGTCACTTAAATATAATTTCGATCTCCCTTTGCAATATTTAAAAATGACACTCAAGTATTTTAGCATTCGGGGCGACAGAGGTACAGTTGTGGCCATGTTAACCCCAAAAACTTTAAAAAGTTCTTGAATGTCTTGAATCAAGTCAAGTTAAGGAACCCAAATACCATAAAAGCTCATTTCAGACGCCGTTTTCCTAATAAAAGTTTAACCGTATTAAAGTCGTATATTTTATTGGTAAAGCCGTTTTGTTATGCGTTATTTAACAAATGATTTAATTAAGGTCTGATTGTGGCTTGTTAACCTAACGAGGTGCAAATAAACTCAAAGTGTTTAGTCTTCGATTTCTCGGTATTGTGTGAATGTATATCTGCATGTGTTGATAATAAGGTGCAAACCAGGGAATACTTATCCAGTGGAGAGCGCATAGATACATTTTCCTTTGAAAAACAACTTACCAATTTACGGGCGGCGGGGGACGAGGTAAGAGAGCTGTGATTGGTCAGCCGCTGCGAAACTGTCTGGGGCGGCCCGTCATCGTACATAGGTTGTGTATGCGAACGTTTGTTGAATACAACTGATCTCTGGTGCAAACTGATCGAGACTCGGAGAATTTATTTGCTGGGCCGGGATTCATGACAGGATTGCGTGCCAGTGGCTAGTAGCGAGGGCGCAAAAAAGCCTGTTTTGACTTGTCGACGGTGCCGAGACGCGCCGCGCGGGCTACAAGCAAACCGGATTTTGCGATCGCGCTATAGCCACTGCCATGCCATACCTGAAGGTACGCGACTCGCGGCCCTGCTGTTTGTTTGTTTGTTTGTTTGTTTTTTTTTCAAAATTCGTTTATGACATAAAATAAAATACAATCGAACAAACTAGACTTATTTCAAAGATTAATCTAGAATTGCGGTTGGACAATGATTTGTTTGGTTTTTACCAGACTAGAAAGCATCTGCAAAAAACTTATTACTATAATTATAAAATATGCTGAGGTTGTGGATGAACTACCCCCCGTTCCGAGTCACGCCAAAATCGATTACAGCGTCTACAAAGCCGTTCCGAGTCAGTTTTGGCGATACAAAACGATGACATTGTAGACGCTGTAATCGATTATGGCGCTAAAGGCGATGTCACGGAACACGACTCTAGTCTATTAAATAATTTAATTATGTGCGACAATTGAATTAAATTGCGGCCCTGCTGTGGTGTTGCAGTCGAGGCTGTATTTCTCTCCTAGTCGAGAGGTCTCGGGTTGGAATCCCGGTTGGGGAGGTAGAAAAAACACCCCAAGTCTTAGATCGGATTTTTAAGACTTCACTGTATCTGAATTCCACGTCACAGGGTTTCCTGGTATGGGCCCAGAAGCAATGTATGTGCTCGTGTTTAAATATTATAGTTATGTTTACCTATCTATCAGCTATCTATCTATCCAGCCTCCAGCTATCATTGTTGAGTTTACGCCATTCGTTGTGGTTCTGGGCTAATAACCTGTCGGGCTACAGTGCATCACTGTAGCCCGACAGTTTTGGGGATATTTATAACCAAACGTAATAATTGAAACAAAAAGTAAACTTTAGAAAAAACCGACTTCCACAAACCCTATTTGATTAGATTGAGTTTAATACTAACTGTAACCCCTTATCCCCCCCCCCCCCTTGGGGAATTAATTTTGTCAAATCCTATATCAGTGCTACCCCACGCGACTAAGGAACCCCTGTACAAAGTTTCATGGCTCTAGGTCCACCGGTTTAGGCTATGCGTTGCCTGCCCGTCAGCCACGCATTGTATTTGTACCTAGTATTGAGCAGATCTGGTGGCCATATGTGGTCTTCATCAGCAGTTCCGCATCACAATATTATGCTATGTGCATTTGCACGAGTTATTATGAAAAACACAAAAATCACTATAGGTCTGCCTATAATATTTGAAGAGTTCTCTCGATTTCTCCAGGATCCCATCATCAGATCCTGACCTGGTGTCAATGGGACCACCCTTGAGGTATTACCTATACGCCGAAAAAAGATTTGTTCAAATCGGTTCATAATTGGCGGAGTTATCGCGTAACAAACATAGAAAAAAAAAAAACATACGGGTCGAATTGAGAACCTCCTCCTTTTTTTGAAGTCGGTTGAAAAATAACCCAAGTATGCTGTCCTAACTAAACCTACAAGCCAGTCCGGGGTTACTATAGCAACAAGTGCGCATTGCGCAGGCGCGTAAGAAACGTTCCCGTTCATTAAGTATGAGATCGTGCGCCGATATCATTACCGGCCGCGGTGTATGATGCGCGGCGTCTGCAGGATATGGCGGGGTTGCAGATATTTTATGACGACTTTCTGTGGCGCTGCGGTTGTGATCGTGACTCTGACTACCATGCGAGAGGTCCCGGGTTTGATCCCCGGCTGGGGATAAAGAAATACAACAAGTCTTGGATGTTTATGTGTGAGTAGGTAATGTAAAGATCTCAGAAAAGAGTGATATTTTTTCTCTTTTCCTCTGTTTCCTTCTATTCTTATTGTTTATTAACTTTTAATATTCAAAAGCCTTGTTTTATGTTTTATATATGCTGTTACTAGCTGTATATGGAAGATTTATTTTTTTCTGGAATAAAGACTTATTGTATTGTATTGTAATGTCGCTGTTTCTGGTTCCTCGCACAGGGTATCCTGGTGTGGGGTCAGACAGAAGCAATGTATGTGCCTGTATAAATGTTTACTTATATGTGGGCGCGCTAAAGTCAAAACTGACTACCCTGTTATTCTTCTCAGTAACTTCTGGTACCCTAGCATGCCGAGCGCGTAAGGGTTACGTTCGGCGCGATAAAATCATGGACAGAGCTATAGCGCATTCTACGGGTGCAGTGAAACAACAGAGACAAACAACTCATAATTATTATGTTGTTAATTATTTACGCAAAAATTACAAACATATTATTACAAGATAACTTCAGTAATGTATAAAAGCGAGCTTATCTCTCTCTCACAGTCACAGCAAACCAAAGAAATTTCAATTTCAAAACGACCATCTCCGCAGCATCTCAAACCCACCCATACTCTACATACAAAAACACACAGCCAGCATACAAATAAATAATTACTTGATGATGTTGAATGTAGCCTAATCACCTGCTAATCACAGCTCTTCATGCTCATACGGCCTAATAACATAATGACGAGGGAGCGAGAGAGTGCTATACGACAGAAAGAGACAGCCGTCTGTCTCGCTTGATCGCCTCTGATCAGGTGATTTAACGAGCGAAGGCACTGCGTACACGCATCGAATCGTGCAAGAAACAAAGTGAAACTTCGTAAAGTGATGTATTTAAATTAAATAGCGCAAATTATATACCAAATAGGCCTTTTCTGGTCAAAACTCGTTACGGCCACCTAGTTATTTATTATTATGTTGTTAGTTTAAACTTTTTTGCTTTTGGAACAAACAGAGTTGCTGTGCTAAATGTATACCTCTGTATTTTGTAATCACTAGTGGTTAATGTTTCCGTTTGTATTATAATTTACTCTGTGGTTTCCGTGCTAATCTAGAGGCACGATTTATGCTTACCTTGTTAAAATATCGATTTGCACAATATCTTATGAGGAGGAGGAGGTGTTTTTGTGTGCGTTTATATGAAACGAATGCCTGTGCTAGAGGTCCCGGGTTCAAATTCCCAAAATCCCCAGGTTTTGGATGTTTAACTGTTTTTGACGTCGCAGTTCTGGTCCCCGCGACACAGGGTATCCTAGTGTGGAGCCAGAAGCCATTGACTAACATGCTGAGTATTCTAGGTATACTATACCCTATCCAATATAACAGGCAACTTGACAGCTAACCTAAAACTTCATAAAATCCACTTTTTAAACACTAGGGATGTTACCAAATCAATGGTAAAAAATCGGAATTGTTTATTCAGTTGAACTAACAGAAAGAGTTGTCATAGCCATCACTGAAGCTCGACATTTATGAAGTTTTAGGTTAGCTGTCAAGTTATCTGTTATATTGGATAGGGTATAAAAGGAAACCTCTTGTTAGAGCTAAGACCTCAGATACTTACTAATTTAGCTAATCTACATAAATTTTATCAATACCACTAGAGCTACCCCTATAACAATACCGCTACCGCTATATAAGGTATTCTATTCCTCCCGCTAACAACTGTTATTCTTACAAAATTAAGGTCAACTCAGCCAATAACAATTTCTACTGTAGTAGTTAGTAAGTATAACTAAAAATAATTTGCTAAAATATAGTTAACTCAAAAGAATGGCAAAACTATAATTAGGCAACTGCCTGTTTACCATAGGGTAAGTATAACATGGCTTGGTAATGATGTGATGTGACGTACAATCGAGTGCAAAACTGCGATTTTATGTCGAACAGCCGGCTAAATTAGCCGACTTATTTTGATATCCTTGGTTACACGATAATTGAACGACACCAATAACTTCTTGATTTTTACGGATCATCACTGAGTTAGCGAATAAGTGGGCTGGAAGATTTGACGGTGCGAAAAACGGTTCGAGTTCAGATGAAATGAACCAAGTCAAGAAACATAAATAAGATCAAATACATTATTCCAAGACACATAAACTATTATGGGTCTAGAACAGCTTGTAGGGTGCTGCCTAAGATACTAAATAATATGCCAGATAAGTTCATTACAGATGCAATTCCCAAGAGAAAGTTTAAATGTATGTTGAAACAATATTATATTAAAAACCTTTAAATGTCCTTAAAAATGGAACGGGGGATGGGCATTGTTGAAAAAAGTACATACTGTTATAGTTAAGAGCCAAACCAACCTGCCGACAAACTGCCTAGTAGTTTGGCAGACCTAAATTACGTAATTAAGTGCTTTTTTTTTCGTGAATAAACGTTATAAATAATAAATAAGTCAAGTCATACGTGAACAGACCACTGAAATTTCAATACGAATACTCTTTTGATGCGTAATTTTTCCTGCTACTTACCCAGACTGTGCAGGGTGGCTCAGCACTCCATATTGGAAGAGTTCTTTTGTCTGCAATCATTGGGACATTTAAACAACTATCACCGTAACTATAAATAAATAAACGGTCAATTGAGAGAAGGACTCGCGCACCAATGGTTCCGATTCCAATTCTAGATCACACAGTTACCTTGTAACCTTGTTACTGTTGTAACTAGGTTTCTAGATTTCTACAGAAAAATATAAAAGTACTTACTACTTATAAAGAAAAAAAATGTTACAGTCTCTGAATGTCAAGGCATGGCACCTTTAAAAAAATCAACACCAAATTAGTTTTGTGATACATTTCAATTGGTGTGTGTGGTTAAAATTTCTTTATTTCTTACTTTCTTTTGAGTTCTTTTGAAGTCGCTTTATTTTTTATTTTATTTTCTGATTTGGTAACAGCCATTTAAATACTTTCACTTTTTCATACAATTGGTTAAATTTATTCAAAACTCAAGTTTCTAAACTGAGTCTAGCCAAAATATGAAAACTATTCCGAATTTTATCCAAACTAAATTCAACTGAGGCTAACTAAAAGTATAACTAATGTTTAGCACTTTTCTTGTCGCCAATACCAACCTACTGCAGGCGAGTGCACCTCGCAAATTATAACACAATTAGCTTCTACCCGCATATTTACAACAATTAAATATTATTTACAACATTTAAATGAACATTTGACTCGGCTTGTTGACTTCCTCTATTATTGGGCTTGACTTCTTTATTTCTCTCTTCGACTTCCGCAAACTATGAAGGCCCTTTGTATCTTTGTAATGAGTATTGTACTTGTGTTCTAGGTCAATGTGTAACAATAAAATTACAATGTTTTCATTATACAATGTACAACAATGAAAGAAAACCATAATAAAAGATAATATGGTAAGAAAGATAACAAGATGTCAGAATACACAACAGAACACAGAAAATAGTTACCAGGAGTAAAATTATAGCTTAAACATCTAAAGGTGGATACTGACCAACTTTATGAGGTGTAATGTAACATGTTGTTACACAGCGAGCATTCAGTGCAGTCAGAATTACGTTAGGAGGTGTAGTGTAACAGGACAGGAACAAGAACAGTTGACGCTCGTTGCTCGCTGGTTTCCCTGTAACACCACGTACTTACTGACTGCATGTCTGCTCGCTGTGTAACATGTTACATTACACCTCGCGTTTGGTCAGTTTTGCACCTTTACGCTCGTTGCTCGCTGGTCTCCCCGTAATATTACGTACTGACTGCTCGCTGTGTAAAATGTTGCATTACGGGGCCATTGTTTTGGCATGTCGGGGCGGGTCCCGACACATGCTCCGACTATGATGCTCGGCGGGCGTTTGACTTGGCGGGAGAGAGAGAGAGAGCGAGACGAGTCCCGACGTGCCAAAACAATGGCCCCGTACGGTACATTACACCTCGTAACGTTTGGTTGCTCGTTAGCTCCCAGGAAGGACGTGAAGGGCTGTGGGAGCCAAGTTTGTCATTTGGACGAGAGCTACTACATCTCCCAAAGAGCTAACGGGCGGCAGTATCAGATTTAAGTCGCACTTAATGAGAGCAGCAGTTTGTTATGTCATGTAACTAATATAATAATAATTTGTTAAGTCATGTAACTAATATAGAAACTAAATCTAAGGGTCGTATTCTAGAACGAATCTCAAGATCAGTCTCAAGCTGAAATTACGTAAATCCGACTCAAATTTGAGTTTCACTCTCAAGCATCTCCTTTATTCTGAAACCTTACTCAAGAGTGCATCGTTGTGAATCGAGTCTTGAGACATTCACAGAGTAATAAACTACTTTAGGCCTGTTTTCATTTACAATTGGGAGGGAGGGAGGGAGGGAGGGAGGGGGAGAGGGAGGGAGGGAGGGGAGAGAGATAGAGAGAGATAAAAAAAGAGAGAGAGAGAAAAGGAGAGAGATAAAGAAAGAGAGAGAAAGAAAGAGAGAGAAAGAAAGAGAAAGAGAGAAAGAAAGAGAGAGACAGAAAGAGAGAGAGAAAGAAAGAGAGAGAGAAAGAGAGAGAAAGAAAGGAAGAGAGAGAGAGAGAAAGAAAGAGAGAGAAAGAAAGAGAGAGAGAAAGAAAGAGAGAGAGAAAGAGAGCGAGAGAGAAAGAAAGAGAGAGAGAGAAAGAAAGAAAGAGAGCGAGAAAGAAAGAGAGAGAGAAAGAAAGAGAGGGAGAAAGAAAGAGAGAGACAGAAAGAGAGAGAGAAAGAAAGAGAGAGAGAAAGAGAGAGATAAAGAAAGAGAGAGAAAGAAAGAGAGAGATAAAGAAAGAGAGAGAGAGAAAGGAAGAGAGAGAGAGAAAGAAAGTGAGAAAGACAGAGAGAGAGAGAAAGAAAGAGAGAGAAAGAGAGAGAGGTAGAAAGAGAGAGAGAAAGAAAGAGAGAGAAAGAAAGAGAGAGAAAGCAAGAGAGAGAAAGAAAGAGAGAGAGAAAGAAAGAGATAGAAAGAAAGAGAGAGAAAGAAAGAGAGAGAAAGAAAGAGAGAGAAAGAAAGAGAGAGAAAGAAAGAGAGACAGAAAGAAAGAGAGAGAAAGAGAGAGAGAGAGAGAAAGAAAGAGAGAGAAAGAAAGAGAGAGAGAAAGAAAGAGAGAGATAAAGAAAGAGAGAGAGAAAGAGAGAGAGAAAGAACCGTCTAGCTAGCTGATATTTTCACCAATATCCACTGGTTTGTTTATTTTATGTACTAATATCACTCTCAAGCGTGGTCGAGACACCGCTCAAGCACAACAACACTGTCAAGAGAGGATCTCAACAAAAGTTTGACATCTGTAGTACAAAAAAGTTTTTTTTATTTGAATCTTGTTCAAGAATTAGTAAAATCTCTACTCACATCTGAGATTACTCAGATGAATTATGATTTTTGATACTAGTCTCAAGCATCAATTAAGAATAAGCGCGTACTCTTAAGACTACTCTTGAGTAGATCTCAGATTAGAGATTCGTTCTAGAATACGACCCTAAGACTTAAAATATAAATGAATATCCCAATTCTCAATTTTCATAGTTTATCTTTATCACATGTTTATCACAGTCTTGAAATACTTAGGTACCTATCAAACCAAGTTTAAGTCTGAAAAGGCTTTCAGAACTATGACTTGACTATCAAAACATTCAAAGATTAAAAAAGTGATTCTTATTTGCCATTTCTTAGTTACCTTGTTAAATTGAGGGGTTTGAAATGTGAACGACAAAAAATAATATCAATTTCTTATCCTTCTGACGCTAGCTAGCTATCCATTATCGTGTGAAAAAAAACCTGAGAATCTAGCAAAAAATGTTGTAACGTTTTTACCAAGTAAGTTTCTCTGCCGATATTCCCAAATTACTCGTCATAGATTGCCGGTTTTGTACTAAATGTACAAAATATCTTTACATCAAATCTTTAATATAGAGGGAACACTACACAGAACACTGACATACATTTTTAAAAGGGGATAGTTCGAAAATAGAATGCGATAAAAAAAAATATTTGGCGCGCTTCTCATAATTCCGAAATGTCTAATTCTGATTTCTGACAGATGTTAGTGAATTTAGTCGTTCTACAATGGGCACACTTTAGTACGTCTCGATACAAATGTGGCTCTATATTCGAATTAACTCAGAGTTCAAAATAATTTACTAGACCAAACATATCTTAAAGAAGCATAGGAAGTGATAGATGGTGATAGTTATCGAAAATCGGCCTCAAACTAACCATGTTTTTTTTATTGATATTTTTTTTAATTTAGAAACCTACGAAATCGGCTTTGTCTATAAAAAATACTTTGCTTTGTACCCTTGACTCGGTGAATTTCACATACAAAAGTACAATTTTAGAATAGGTTTTGCTGCTTCTCAGGTGTTAAATTAACCAAAACGCAATTATCCAACGGGATAACTTGCTTTTCTTTATTAAAAAGTCTAGTATATAATTAATAGACCATATAAATGTGGTAATAAGCTAAGATTGTACAAAGTATAATAACTTTACCCATGTTAATTGCCTGTCAGTTCCTTGACTGCGTGTGACGCATTCATTTTTGCGGACATTGTAAACCAGCCAACCTTTAGCAAAAAGGTCTATTAGTTTCTGTTATAAAAACTGTTATTTTAGCGAATTATGGGCGTAAGAAAAATATCTTTACCTCTCGGGGCGTAGAGATGAGATGACAGGAGTAGTTTAGAGCTAATTTGCTTTTTGAATTGCCCGTTAAAATATTTGGAGTCGTTTTTGGAAAGACGACACGCGACTGGCTGCCGAAACAAAAAATGTTAAGTTAATTTTTTCAGTAAATTATTTGTATAAGAATTTAGAGTACTTATCGCTAATATGTGTCTAGTAGATTACCGCGGAATTCGCAAGAGACTGGCTGGACCGATGCCAGGTGTCGAACTCAATAGTAATTACTTAATATGTAAGTATTGTAAAGTAATGTTAGATAGATTGATGACAAACAACTCAGATGGTTTTCACGGAAAGTAAGATAAATTCCCTGTAAACTGCCTATTATTGAAAAACAAACGGTTAAATTCATCCTTATTCTATCTGAAGGCGTTGATAGCCCAATCAAAGTTTATTAAGACAGGATATCTTATGCACGTAGTAGGTCCTACTTGTTAGGCTACAGGCAGCGGAACCATTAAACGATTCATTTGCTTACGACTTAAATAAAGGCCACAATAAAACAGGCCACACAAATATTCCGACCGATTGATATGTATCTGTCAACGATCTCTGTATGCCATTAAATACTAACCAATCGACATCACGTCCCAAATCGATACCTATCCAAAGATTAGTCGAACAATAAAAACTATACTCAAAACAGAACCAATTATAATCCAGTCATGCGTTAAATCGTAAAATGTCCCCAGTGTTAAAAAAAAAAAACAAAAGAAAACTTCTCAGAAACGTATGTAGAGTTTTTGCCCTAACGACAGCAATATTAATTTTATATTACCACCCCGTGAAAAGGGATTGACAGTTCGACTCTATAATTTTCCACTTCATCTAAGCGCCATTTCCTGATAACACCCGATAGATAGATTACCCGCCAAAACACAAAAGGCGAGAACGAGACAGAGCTATACAAACTTACTCACAAGAGTGATCGATACTTTTTTTTTTTTTTGCTGCCAACTGTTAGCAGCCAGCTTCCAAGAAAGTGTAAAGTGGTCCTTATTTTCTGTTATTTGTTATTTATTTTATTGTATTGTTAATAAGCATGTTAGGGGATCCGCTGCCGCTTTTGACATACTATATTAAATGGTTATTTGCTCCTAAATAGAATATAATGGCTGTGAATAATTGTTGAATGCGTGCGAGGCAATCAGAGTTCATTGTTAAACCTCAGGGGGTTGACTTTTGACGTCTTTCTTTCTATTATTCGGTAGATTGACAGTCGGTTTCGATTTTTAATAGTGGAATAATATCATATGGCTTATTGTTGACGCCTTCGTAGAAATGTGTGAAGATGCGACGATCGACAAACGACAATTTGTATCTTGATTTTTGCGATCGATGAGCCTTTTGTCACCTTTTCAGAGCATTGAGGTTGCATACGTCTCTTTGTTACAATTGAATGCGCCCTTGTCCGTAAACGTGTCAATACAATTATGAAAGTTTCGAAGAGGTTTCGGACATTCGATTTTTGAATTGATTTTGAGATGATATTGCGTTTTCTATTGTTCGGTTTTCAAACTAATATCAGGCGATTTCGGCAGTTGAGCACATCTGTGGTTTCATTTGAATATACAATGACGTGTAATGTTATACTTTCAGTTTTCTCTACATTTTTGCCGATGACGAACGAAGATGATTGACAGAAAACGACTGACTCAACTGAACTGGACTCACAATTTTAATATTTATTTATGCAGGCCGCTATCAATAGCCAAAATTAAACCTTTCATTGCATTTCATTAGGATATATAGGTAGGTACAGCTTCCAAGATACCTCAGCATTTACTCACACTGGATTTGGGAGAAGTTACTTACGGCCGTTTGCAATAACCTATCTATCCTCAATCCGCAGATAGATAGGGTCAAATTTGAAATAAGTTCCATAGCGCAACTGTCAATCTAACCCTACAGTCTATTCGTGATAAGAATGCAGTGAAATTTAAATTTGAATCTGTTAACACACACTCACAGGACAGGACACAACCTTCGCGTTCACGCGCGCGTTCGAAAGTTTGCCTTCAACTGGTCACTGTGAACTTGGCTTGATAATTGGAAACGATTTGATTGGTTACGGGGCGTGGCTAGGCCGCCGGACAGTGATGACTTTATTGCATTCTTATCACAAATAGACTGTAGTAATGTCAAAACCATGGATAGATAGATTATTGCAAATGGACGTTAGTACACGTCAATATTTTTAATGAAAAAAAAACATCCGGACGAATTGTAAACCTCCTCCTTTGGGAAGTCGGTTAAAAAGAAAGAAATCCCTTTAAATTAGGTACGAGCAACTTAGTATTTCCCGGTGGTTCGTAGTCGCAAAGCAAAGGGCTTCTCTTCTTACAGACGAGTTGGCCTTAGCCCGACACCCCTCCATCGTCTCGCACTGAGAGTGGAGTCAGAGTATGGTTCAATCTTACGTATCCGCATAAAGACCCGTGCCCTCGGTGGGGAGGGGACATTTATAAGCTACATTATTATTTCTATGGCAGCCAAGTGATTCCTAAAACTCCATCTGTCCCTATTTAAGGGCGGTTTCACCAGAAAATTATAATAGTCTCACTAAGAAGCCGCCCGGTCCAGGGCCGGCTGGCTGACAGACAGACAGGCTCCCCGCAGGGCCCCCCGCGGGGCCCCGACAGCTTTGGGCCCCGGTGCTTAGAGCGCAGGGGCGGATTTGGAGGTTTTAAATTAAGATTGGCAAATTAAAAATAGAAAGATAATCATGAATCAGGCAAACGGTGCGGTATTAATGCGACGTTACATTGTCATGTTTTATTTATAAAAATACATAAAACTAGGTCGTGGTCAATCTCTAAAACAGCTAGAGTATCTAATAAAATATAGGAAATTCTAATATTCTCATAAATATATAAGTACGAACAGCGAAAAATGAATATGAAATGTGTCCGTTAATATACAATTCAAATCATAACTTTCTGTTATTTTTTTCAATATTGGGGTAGAAATCCATCCCTGTGCCGCCCCCAAACACCCGGGGTCCCACAAAAACTGATACGAAAATAATACAGAACCCAACTAATTATTACTTGGAATAATGACCATCCCTAATTTACGGTCTTTTATGGCATTTCACAAAATTAATAGTCTTTTAATGGCCTTCTCATGGTCAGTATTGTCTTGTTGAATGGCCAAATTGGTTAAGTGCTTATCTGTGTTCTGTGGTTTTGGTCAATTTGGACCACACTTTTGGAGCAGATCTTTTGATGACTTAGCTACAAAATGTTGGTCACATTGTTAGGGGTAGTTTGTGGGGTCCAAACATCTAAAAACATAAGCATAGTCAGCCCACATACATAGTTAGCCTGTTTTGTTTGGATGACTTCAAACCCCGAGATGTGTGTACTCTCACTCTATTTGCATAATATTCATAATTCGTAATTTCTTTGTTGCACACAAAAAAAAGTTAACAAATCACGGTAGGTAATATAAAGTGTACAATGGCGAGCTTATCTCTAAAAAGAGATCTCTTCCAGCAAACCAAGTTTTGATGAGAGAGGTTGATAGCTGAGCTGGGGTAGACCCATGTGTACAATAATAAAATTAAATGGTTGCATACATAATATTATTATACAAGATTAGCAAACTTTTTATATAATTATTTTTTTGAGATATTATTATTTTACAACTTTTTCCCGAAGCGCTTTTCAGCTATTTGTGCCGAAGTTGGGCCTGTACTGACCACACTTGTCTCTGTACTATATTGTTACTCCGGACTCCGGCGTTTTATTTATCTGGTCCATCTTTAGCATATTAAATTACTAAAGGATGTATTGAGATATTTCTCGACTCCCCGTCGTTTATACCGCATTGTGCCTCATACATTAGCTACCATATCCCGGGTGGGTAGTTCTCAAATCAACCTATCTACGAGTATTGTATTAAATCACAGGGTGCTCATCCCATACAAATTAGAATTAGTAGCCCTTCGTAAAAAAGAGATAACGAAGCTTCCGCAGCATCTCAGTTTACGCCGGTGTCATATTTTGTTCTAGGTGGTCTATTTGTATTAATATTTTGTTATAGTTATCTGTGATTAAATTAAAACATACAGTCGAACGTCCATGGTCCGTGTTACACGGTTGCCTGACACGTAAGTGATGCGGGTATTATGTGCTGATCAAGTACAATCAGCCAAGCAGATAACTGACCCCTCCCCAGACTCATTAATTCTAAACGACAGGGGGTCAAGTATCTGCTTGGCTGACTGTACCAATACGATAAGTAATACATATAATTTACTTTAAACTGTCAATTTTTCAACCGCTGATATCGATATTTTACACTTAACTGGAAATGCCAAATAAAGTTAACTATAACTATGTTTACTCCACCAACCCGCACTGAGCCAGCGTGGTAGAGTATGGCTCAATCTTACTCGTATCCGGGTAAAGGCCTGTGCCCCTCGGTGGGGACAATAATGGATTTTGCTATGTTTTTCGGGGGGTTGAAAAATTAAATTACAACCAAGGTGTAACAGCAAAATATTTTTTCAACTAAATATTAGTGGGCTGGAACCGGTGAGGCCTTCGCCCATCAGTAGATCAGTTATAAATACAGCTACTGGGGGCGATTTGAAAGGAAAATGCACTAAACTAAAAAGGCAACTAAGGCCTCTCAACGTCATAATGGCAACTAAGGCCTCTCAACGTCATAATGGCAACTAAGGCCTCTCAACGTCATAATGACAACTAAGGCCTCTCAACGTCATAATGACGTCATTTTAGTTGATATCAACAACTCGCCCCCTAAACGTCATTATGACGTTTAGAAAGCCTAGTATGGCCTAGTTGCCTTTTCAGTTTAGCGCGTTCTCCTTCCAAATAGCCCCCATTGAGTTGGTAAATGGTAGAGTTGGGTATGACCCACCCGGATAGTTATCAGCGGGATTTAAATTCAATGGGCAGTAACCAGACAATAGGTTAACGTCTAATTTCCGTTTAGTATGAGGCTTAAATTAGACGTTTTTGTTCGGAAACAGATAAATCTTTGTTTGTTTTTGTTTTGTGGCCAATTTAGTCAGTTACACATCCACTATCAATCGACCCAATATCCCAGTAATTCCCAATTAAACCATCCAATACCCAGTTTAATTATATTTTGCGACCACGGCCTCTGTGGCGCAGCGGTTGCACATCTGCCTACCATGCGAGAGGTCCCGGGGTCGAATCCCGGCTGGGGCCAAAAAAAACCCCAGGTCTTGGATGTTTACATCTTTGTGATGTCGCTGTTTCTGGTTCCCACCACACAGGGTATCCTAGTGTGGGGCCAGAAGCAATGTATGTGCATGTATGTAAATGTTTATGTTTCTGTCAAATATGTTTCTTACTATAGGCCACGTCGGGAGACGAAAATCAACTGAAACTGGACCTTGGTCCAGTTTTATTTTTGCTTGGCGTCGCATGACAAAAATTACAGCTACTGCTGACGTGACGTTTAGTTTAGTTAGATAGTTAGATAGTCCCCCGATGCGATGTTGAAAAGCTCTAGTCAATTTATAGGTTTTTGGACCTAACATATGTTAACTCAACCTACCAAATAAAACTAATTTACGGTTTGTCCAGCATAGCTTGATCGATGACAGCTGTCATCGCAAAACACGCCTATGAAGTACCGTATTTTGCGACGGTGAAATGTAGAGACAATTATCATACTTTATTGGCAAATAGTGATGTGCTACACTTATCGCACGAGACAAGTTATTGACTTGACTTGAAAAATAAATATTGATAATTTAATAGTTTAACCTAACCATCTTAGTTATTTATTTTTACATAATTACAGGTTTTTCAATTAAAGTAATAATAATTTAATGAAAAAAGTTAATTTAAATAGAAAATTTCCAAGGTGCCCAGAAGACTGGCGGCGTTGCCTCGCTGTATGGCAAGACTCAGCCGTTGCCCATGGTAGGCTCCAGCCTTCCGGTCATTTGAGGCATCGACCAGGCGCGATGAGAGTTCTTTGAACAGTACTCGCGCCTCTGGGCCCCATGGACCGAGAGTTTCGACTCCAAAAGGCACAAATATGTAGCCCTGGCCAAGGGTGGCATATTTGCGCCTTCTGTTGCCTTCTGCGGTTGCCGCTGCCGCACCAGCCTTGCGAGCGGTCGCTTAGCAACCTAACCTAACCTAACCTAAAACTTCATAAAATCCTTTACATCTAGGGATGTAAATAGGGATGCTAGGGATGTTACCAAAACAATAGCAAAGAATCGAAAATTGTTTATTCAGTTGAACTAACTGAAGAATTGTCATCGCATCACTGCTATTATTATTATTTGGATTTTATGAAGTTTTAGGTTAGCTGTCAAGTTGCCTGTTACATTAAATAGAGTATAGTGTAGAATAAGCATCTTGAGTTGCACGAAACGATTTTGGAATCAGTTATCAGCAAGGACTGATTTAGGGAGAGAATCTCATAGAATTGTCATTGTTTCTGATGGCAAAGGCCAGTCCCTCTATAGACGGCTTCAGATAGCTCTCAAAGATATCTTTATTAGTGTAGACGGTAGAATGAGTAAGGCCAGTGCCCGTATATCACGCAACCATATAATCTGGCCCCACTGTCTCCTGTATCGTGTTACCTAGTGGGTGCTACGTGTCGGATTTTGAGTGTCACGTGGGCGTCCCAATTTTGTTCTTATTCGTCCGCCTGTCGGCCTGAGTACGTGCGTTGATAATTGAGCCATTTATTCTGTGGTTGACTAACATAAACATGGCGTGTTTTTGGGTTTAGATAGTCGACAAGGGGCCGATTTTCTTTTGTTATTTTGTTTTTAGGGTTTCGTATCTCAGAAGAAGAAATCGTTATAGGATCACTCGTGCGTCTGTCCGTCCGTCCGTCCGTCCGTCCGTCACGGGCAATTTACTCAGAACGTATTAGACCGATGAAGTTGAAAATTGGTACACATATCAATATTTGTGATCCAAAGACAGAGGTGTAATGTAAATATTTAAATATGGAATATGGAGGCCACTTTTGAGGGGCCAAATAAGAAAACTAAATAAAATTAAATGAAAATATGCCGTGTGACATATCAAATGAAAGCGATTCGCATCTCATTAAAACCTCTAGGATACTTTCCGAAGTCCTAAAAATCTGAAATTTGGTAGCAAGTACCTACATGTTTGCACCCATATCCCATAAAAACTCCGAAATCTACAACTTTAACCCACTAACCCCCTAAATCTGGCGTGAAAAGTTTTTATGAAAAACTGAATTTTAGGGTACATAAGGATATTTTGTTGGTGTTAGTCTTATTATTGTTGTACGAAACCCTCTCAACGCGACTCTAACTCGCACTTGGCAGCTTTTTAAGTCCATAGCGGGGTTAGAGAAAAACGACGAAGGAGTTGTTGCGGACTCTTGTATTAGGGAATCACGAATATAAGAAAGTAGTAGTATTTACAATAAAATTCACATTACATTATTTTCTAAAAAAAAAAGAAAGTAGATTAGCATAATAATTATATTCATCATCTGTTTTTCTCTGAACATTGATCAACTTCTTGTCACATCTGAAGAAGTTTCTCCATGATACCTACAATAAATATGATGAACTTTGCTAAATATCTTCTTTAAACCTATAGCTTAGCGAATTAGCCTAGCGATACAGCGAGGTAATGGTGTCATCATGTTGGGCACCCTGCCACTCGACGGCCGGCGGTGACCGCAAGGATATTTTTTATTTAATTTAATTGTTTTTAGTAGTAGGTTAAGTTAAGATGTATATTGTATATAAATCAACTTACCTACAACGTCTAGAGCGGCTGCGTAGCGGGCGCAACAAGAAACTCTATGAAGCATGCACGTCTCAGCAAGTAGGGCGGGGCGGCGGCGCGGGTGGTTCCATACATTTGACTCAGAGCCTGCGGGGGAATGCGGCTCGCCGAACGTTTGTTGTATTCAACAAACGTTCGCATACGCAACCGATGTACGATGACGGGCCGCCAGACAGTTTCGCAGCGGCTGACCAATCACAGCTCTCTTACCTCGTTCCCCGCCGGTAAATTGGTGAGTTGTGTTTCAAACGAAAATGTATCTATGCGCTCTCCACTGGATAAGTGCTCCCTGATTTGACGACATAATATACCGCCCCACAACCACCCCGCAACCGCTCCGCATCTACCTCGCAACCGCCCCGCTGATTGCAGAACTGGAACCTAAATATTGATGTAATCAAATCTGTTTCAAGTTTCAAATCGTTTCCCAAATCATCCAACATAATAATATTTTCAACCTTTCTGTTACCCCCTAATTCAGGTGTAATAAAATTTGGTCACTTTTTCAAAACGCCCATGGATAAAGATGTCAGACACACGGTAGTGACAATAACTTATTCAAATGGGGATGTAACATGATATGTCGTCGTCTGTACGTGGCTTTAGTCAAGATCTTTGTCACAAGTGGGAGTTTAAAATAAAAAGGCGGTTATTTGTGGGTGAAAAATATCTGATAAGTTTATGAGACTAATGGCCCGTTTCAAGTAGTTCCGATAAGCTTTATGTGACAGATTCGTCTGTCATTTTATATGCAAAGTTAATGATATATCTACTAGGGCTTATCGGGACTCCTTGAAACTATGAATTGGAAATATCTACACTTTGTGTTAAATGAATTAGAGTAATTGTGAAAAAAATACGTCTTGGACTACATGATAGCGACCAATATAGTTTTATCACTATTCAGGCATCGTGATTGTTTTGTTTTTAATTAAAATACAATCAAAAAACACGAGAAAGTATACAAATAAGAAGATATCACCGCGGCTACGGCTTCTTAAATAAAGTATTCTTGTAGAGGCTAACATGAACACAAGTAAAACCTTCTTTTTCGAAGTTAGTTAAAATCTCATGTCATGACGATACAATACAATTAGTAATACAAGTGTCCATACCGTGACAAATATCACAAAGAGACGATTTACTAATAAAATTTTACGGCTCGTTAACCTCAAAACCATTTGGACATCATTCCACAACATTCAGACTGTTGTTCAAATGAACATCGCTGTTTAATGAACAAAGGTGCACAACACCTGGCCAATGTTGCACAAAAAATAACAACATAATAAATTGTCATTTTGAGTTCGGACGATAAATGGTTGGTGACAGCTGTAGGTTGGTGTTTTTGGGTGAGATGTCTTCGATCGTGGATTTAGTAAGAACAATGAGAAGAGTAATCCCCTGGGCACTAGTGGGCAGGTGTGGTTACTAATTGAAAAGGAGGCCTGGACTAGCTTATTTACTGTAAGTAATCTAATTAAGAAGGGAAGAGGAAGGCCCAGAAGGAGATGGCAGGACGACCTGGACACGTTCGAACCAGAGTGGGTCAATCTAGCTCTGACTAGAGATGTGTGGGCTCGAAATGGGGAGGCCTTTGCCCAGCAGTGGGACACATTATAGGCTACGTAAAAAAAATCTAATTAAGACATTCCGTGGAAAAAACCTCGAAAGACTGGTATTTCGTTACAGATTTCAGTATAATGCCTACTTACTTATGAATTAACGGCCTTATAGGTTACCAATTTATCCCGTTAGGTCCATTTTCACCAAAAACACTAATTATGATATGCGCGTGCGCGTTAATCACAATTAAGTTTGACATATAATAAGATTGTAGATCGTGTAGTGATCGCTTTTAGGGTACCGCACCCGAAGGGTGCCAAACGGGACCCTATTACTGAGACTTCGCTGTCCGTCTGTCCGTCCGTCCGTCCGTCCGTTCTGTCTGTCACCGGGTCCGTCTGTACGAACCGTAATAGCTAGAAAGCTGAAATTTTCACAGAATGTGTATATCTGTTGCCGCACCAACCACAAATACTGAAATACGAGAGATATTGCAAATTAAAGGGGGCCCCGATACAAGAGACGTGTTTAGATACACTTACGCATTTCAAAATGGAGATCTTGACTGAAACTGTTTATTTATTGTCATAGCAACCATGTCATAGACACATATACTACACATTTAAATATGATAGCATATTTCGCGTCAACCCACATGGTTTTGGTAGCTCAGCCGGTGTGATGTAGACTCTCAATCCGGAGGTCGTCGGTTCAAATCTCGTGAAGGCATAAACTTTTAAAATTTTCTTTTTGTTTATTTTTTTATTGTTTTCAGTGCTTTTGATTTGTTGTACGATGGTACGGTACCCTTCGTGTGCGATACCGACCCGCACTTAACCGATTTTATTATAGTTAGTATTTTTAACCGACTTCTCAAAGGAGGAGGTTTACAATTCGTCCGGATATTTTTTTTTTTTTTATGTATGTGCCTCGATAGCGCCTAGACGGATGGACCGATTTGGAAAATTATTTTTTTGTTTGAAAGGGTTTACCTTTCCATTGGTTACATTGACACCAGGTCAGGATCTGATAATGGGATCCTGGAGAAATCGAGGGAACTCTTCAAATATTATAGGCAGACATATAGTGATTTTTGTGTTTTTCATAATAACTCGTGCAAATGCACATGGTAAGCATAATATTGTGATGCGGAACTGCTGATGAAGACCACATATGGCCACCAGATCTGCTCAATACCAGGTACAAATACAATGCGTGGCTGACGGGCAGGCAACGCATAGCCTAAACCGGTGGACCTAGAGCCATGAAACTTTGTACAGGAGTTCCTTAGTAGCGTGGTGTAGCACTGATATGAGATTTGACAAAATTAATTCCCCAAGGGGGGGGGGGATAAGGGGTTACAGTTTGTATTAAACTCAATCTAATCAAATAGGGTTTGTGGAAGTCGGTTTTTTCTAAAGTTTACTTTTTGTTTCAATTATAAACATTAAAGTTACAGATGAATCGGTCTCTCAGGTCAGTATCATACAACCGCGTGAAAATGACAGCTGAAACAACTCTTGAGATCTGCAGTGAGAGTGGTTTATAACTGCTGCCTTCGAGCTTACCCAGACAACTTGAAACAGGCCATAAACCTACCTATCTAAGCACTTAACCATCTGACATATCATAACAACACCTCTATCTATTACCAAATTTAAAAGGACATGTAATTTACAAACTAAACAGGCTTTGTAATTTATCACCGTATCACTTAATGGCTCTATTTCACCGAATGCCGAAACCGCCCCCAAAACTAACCGATTTCAATGCCTCTTCACACAATAAAAATCACTATTTAATTGGATAACATTGCTGTTTCCTCAAAAATAATCCATGAGCCTTCAGAAATAAGAGTCAAGAATCGCAACAATAAGTATGGTAGTTCCATAATTGGAGTCGACACTTGGTATTGTATGGCCATTGACCATGACAAAGGGACAAAACCGTAGAGAAATAGTTTATAGAAGCGTGCACGATCGGTCCTTAGAGATGCAGAAAAAATGGGGACATCTGGCGGATAGCATAGTAGGGTATTCGACGAACTCTGATGCGAAACGCTGAAGTTAGAGCTCTTAAAAGTCCGCGACTTGTACTTGGGAGTCTGAAAAAAAAACCCACGTAAACATGATTTGTAGAGTAATATGCAGGATGATGATCGGATAATCGGATGCATATATGATTGACCTAAATTTCAGGTGTTGGCTAATATGGAATGCACTTTGCTATCGAAAAAAAAACCCGATTTAAGCGACCAAATCATAGTGATAGATAGTGATTAAAATGGTAGTAACTGTGTTTATACATTATGGAAACATAATTTAATTTAAAAAAAACGTTTGTTTTTTTTAAACACACACCCTCTTGTAGATATAATGTCTTTAATATGTTTGTAGATAATTTTAGGATGTATTTGGATGTCAAACTCTCTCAACGAAACTTGGTTTGCTGGATGAGATATCTTTTTAGAGATAAGCTCGCCTTTGTACACTGTTTTTATTTACTTTTTGTCATTGCAATTAATTGTGTGCAATAAAGAAATTATGAAATTATTAAAATTATGAAAATCAGATTCAACGATATTTGTGAAAACTGTGAACGTACGTGATGCGTCACTCACTTTGTCAAACCTCAAACCGATGATAAGATACGTATAATAGTTTCTTCATAATCATTTCACCAATTGCACTTAAGTCGGTGGTACAGGCTGTACCCATCGTTCTATAATTTGCAACCAATTGACCGTGAACTTCCCTCGCGACTCGAGTGTTTGCGTTTAATCACTCCCCGACAGGGGGCTGGGGGAGGGGGGGGGCTAAGGGGCGAGGGGAGGAGGGCTGTTCCTGGTACTACGAGATTTTGGGGTTTCTGGGTAGAACGCCTTTAGAGATTGCCGAAAGGACTGCGAGTTTTTGTCGTGATAGAGCTGAAATAAATATACAGGGTATAACAGAATCTTTTATTATTACTATTGAATACATTTTTATTCCTATTTTTTAATTCTAATGGCTTTCTTTAGGCCAGGCAACATAGGCAAATCACAGGACAGTGGTACCTAGTCCTCTACCAACATTAACATTCTTCTGAAAGAGGTAAATTCTAAATAACAATAAATTATTAATTCAAAATAGCGGCACGTGATTTACTGGAATATGTTTAACAACAGTTAAACGTTGTCAAAGCTGATTTTCCTTTCGGAAACCGGGTGTAAATGTATTTTCCAGAAAAAGACTCATAAGTCATAAAAGATACAATCGTAACAAACACTCATCAAACTAACAGTAGCATTATTACCGCAAACGGTGCAACATACAAACATACAAAACAAAACATATTTCCACAAAACGCCGCCATTACAACAAAAGAATAAGGTTTTTCCCAAAATTATCTTCAGTAAGAAGCAAATTTCGGGTCTCTAATAACCGCAATAAAACATAAAGGATTGTAGATAAAAGTACCGCGTACTGTGAAGCCTGTCTTGGTACTGTCGTGGCACTATCGCGGTACTTTCGTGGTACGTTTTCCGTACGAAATGAGAATTACCTTTGACACGAGCGTTAACAATGTAAAGCTAAGGGTTGGTTTACATGGTGCTGTAAAATGTAATAACAAAAACTGTGGATCAGGAGATACGGATCTTTTGGTCCGAACCTGGTGCTGGCACAAATATAGGGCATGTAAATGGTATACACCTATAAAATGGTGAAATATAATTATAGAGAGCTGTTGTACGAAGGGCAATAATAACACCAATTTAGATCAACTTTAGCTAGCAAATATACCTAATACCATTTTGCTGTGCTTCTCATAACAACATTACCATCTAGTATTCATCTTGCAGGGCCACCATGAGGTAACGCCACTCACCTCGCGTCGCGTATAAATGTCAAATTTCGCGACATAATAACGTTTATCCATACTTGTGGTGAAACCAAACGCCTTTGACATTTGTCATCCTAGCTGTCACTCTACATCGGCTATCTTTCTGTAAAACCTCGTGTTCCACATCATCATTCTTTTGAATATAAAATATAACTTTTTTTTTTTTATGAGCCTGTAATATCCCACTGCTGGGCAAAGGCCTCTCTCCCCCTCTTCCACTCCATTCGATCCTGAGCGGTCTCCTTCCACTCTTTATCCCATAGAGCCAACTCATCACTCCATCTCTTCCTCAAAATATAACCTACCTACGTGAAATACAGTCCAATCTTTTATTGAAGACCACACCAGGATCCCTACTCTACGAGGAAGGACTGGTCCCAACACTTGCGAGCATTGATTTTGACATTAAATTGTGACAAAATGCGTGACTGAGGTGAGTGGCGTGCCTCATGGTAGCGCTGACAGCAATTAAAAAGAGAATTAATTAGTTTGTATTTTAAACGCAGTCCTTGTTAATTAGTCCGACTGCATGTAAACCTAACCCAGACGGAACTAAAGGAATTTCAGTAAAAGCTGTCACACGCCACACAGTCTTGTTAGCCGCTTGCCTTTGCCGCCGACATAAACGGACAGAATTAACAGGACATTAGATCGGGGCTGATCGGTCAGCCCGGGACATTGGGACAAACATCTGCTACGGGCATTTGGTAGCACCAGCAGTAGTCCAAAATTTAGAAAATTTACCTCACTGACACTGTCACCCGGCAGTAAAAACCAATATTAATAATTTTAAGAACCTCGTAGATTTTGCGTTTTGCGGCTTTGTAATCAACTGTTAAATTTGCGAAAAGTTCCTCCATATCCGTAAAAATGTCGCATCTACAATAATGTGTTCTGAAAGCCTCTAACATCCTTCATGACGTCAATCTTGAAGGGTGGTAGCTGCGCCTTTAGATACAGAAATCTTGCTATAGCTACAAGATGGTGAATTTATATCCATACTTTACTTACTTTGCACAGAAAACATAAAAAAATGTACAAAGGCGAGCTTATCTCTAATAAGAGATCTCTTCCAGCAAACCTAGGATAGAGAGGATATCGTGAAAAATATTAAAACAGTTGCCTAATAAATTTATACGTCTCGGATATAGACATTTCGATTTGTCGACCGGCATGTCGACACCAAAGCGAAACGGCCAAACTGCGCTTATCTACCCCAGATTCCTAGTAAACAGCATCAGATAGCCGCAAATGAGGGCGGCACTGCCGAGGCGGAGTTAGCTCATAAACAAATCTCTTCGTGACCTACGTGTGAAGTGTGGGACTGGCGTTTGAGGGGTTTGGTGATAACGCTGCGTTTGGGAATGATGAGTCATTGGAACGAATGCGTAAAATCGTACTCAACGATCTTTTGGCAAGCGGTTGGAACTACGCTTGATGACATGTTCGACGCGTCAAGTTGCTTAGGACAAGCGCTCCCTTGTAAAAACGTAACATACGGGTTGACGTCGTCAGCACGCAGGCTACAGAGCCGCCAACTTAGCTGTTCAAGTGGGAAAGATTGGTACTACGGGCTTGTCATCCGCCATCAAAGAGATACTATGTCCGCTATTATGCCGAGCTCCAGCCAGTAGAGCACATAGTTCGAGAATACCCCCTTCGGGCTTACCCTGGAGACCCCGATGACTTCGTCACCCTTACAAATGACGCCACCAACTGGTTAACAAATTTGGACATATGCCGTGACGTTCCTACTTGGAGGTGACATACGAATAAATAAATAAATTATGAAGACTACTATGACCCTAGCGACCGCTATCAACTGAACAGCTAAGTTGGTGGTACTGTAAGTGCGGGGGGAGTTTTGTCGCGGAAGGTGAGGGACAGAGATCATGCTCTCTTCTTCACTCTCTCGCGTCGCGACCCCCCTGGGTAGGCATGCTATGGGTGCAGCCATGCCTTGTGAAATCTGCACTGCTAAGGCCTGCGTCTCAGCATATGGTCAGACTTATATTGTATGTGTTTGCATACGAAATAATCTCATATGTATAAAGTTCTTAAATGTCCCGACGACTTCCCAAAACAGGCAATTTACAGTCTATTTACCAGATCCCATTGGCTCAGCCAAATAATCAAACGTGCTGTTCGTTGCCAAAATATAAATGTTATGTTGACTCACACACACTAACTAACCAAACAATGTTGACTCACACACACTAACTAACTAACCAAACAATGACCCAATAGCAGCTTGTTTGTACAGTTTATCCCCGCGAAAAAGATCGGATGTTATAAATTTGAATTTGGAGTTTTTTATTTAATTTAATTGTTTTTTAGTAGTAAGTTAATTTGGAGTTAAAATAAAAATCCACAGAGTATTTAGCTACGAGGTTCGCTCATCTAAGTAAAATAAAAATCCTTTGACCATGAGGTTTCCACAACCTTTTTAGCTATTCAGCTCACCGTAATTAATTAATATGTTATACTATTGAATGGCTGATTCATGGAGTATTGGAAAGAAATTGGTTGCCATGGTTATGTTGATAGATTAGAATATCGGAGTAGGAGGTTGTGGTTACCCCCAGGTAGTTTAGGACTTAGGAATGAGCATGCCTTTTGTCAGGTAATCTCTGAACAATGGACAGTTACGTGAGTTTGTATTATTCTTGGGGTCAACATTTTATTTGACAGCTCAATAAAGATCGTTAGACAATGTTTGGACCTCCTGGCGCTCTGAATGAGGGTGCGTTTACACTAGTCGGTAAGGTGATTAAGCGTTTTTTAAATATATATTCAAAACTAATATATATTTATAAATAAATATATATTTAACCTCGTTTTACAAATACTACATAACTATACATACATACTTACATTCAAACGCGTAATTTTACCAAAGTTAATACCTAATTCAAGTTGATAATTTAGATAAAAATATCGTCTTACCCTTACCTACCTAGTTCACGGGGTCAACAAAATTATACAATAGATAAATAATAGACTTTGAAGACTAGAAAAATAGACTACATTATACCACAGCAAACTAGACAAGACTAACTTTAAACTGTCATAGTACATAGTCTGGTCATAAGTTTTGTCACATATGGAAAGTTAAATAAATGACACAATGAGTTACGCACTACAACCATTTATATATCAAATGAAAGGGTACAAAATACAGATTTAAACCACACTAAGATTATTCAAAATGTCCTCCTCTGGCTTCGATACAAGCCTTCAATCTGCTAGGCCAGTCATCAATCGAAGTACGCACAACATTCATGTCAATATCGGCGACTGCTTTAATCAGAGATGCTTTAAGTGACTCCAAATTGCGATGGGGTTTAGCGCAGACCTTCTCCTCTAGGTGCTGCCATATTTTATAATCCAAAGGATTCAAGTCTGGACTGGAGGAGGGCCAATCCTCGTGCCTGATAAAGACGATTCCATGGGTCGTGAGCCAGTTTTGGGTACTTTTCGCCTTATGGGCCGGTGCAGAATCCTGCTGGAAAACCCAGTGCCTATTTTTGAACATTGTTTGTGAAAGAGGTTCCACAATGTTTGTTAGGACTGTGTTTTGATATACGAGGGCACTGGTTTTCACTCCTTTTTCACAAAAAAACACCTTTGTTGGACCCAAATAGGAGACCCCAAGCCAAACCATGAATGCCGAATGGTGATGGCCACGCTGAACACGTGGCACACGTTTGCTCGCTTCTTCACTAGACTGTGCATACACTTTATCATTTTGTTTGTTGTAACTCTCCTCAACATTAAAAATTTTTTCGTCCGAAAAAAGTATTTCGCGGTATTTTTTACCTGCGTACCGCCTTAACAAAACCCGGCATCTTTCGAGTCTGATTTTCTTCAGCCGTGCGTTAAGAAGATGTGCTGTTCTTTTTCTGTAAGCACGCAGTCCTAGGTTTTCATTCAATACTCTTTTAACAGTGGTTCTGCTTAGTCCCATCTGCAGAGCCAACATTTTTTGCTTGCGGACAGGATTTCGTTGGATTCGCGCCTTCACTGCTTTGATGACCGCTGGAGTCCGAACAGCACGAGGTCGACCGCTTCTTTGTTTATCATCTAAACTTGAATCTTCCCTGAATCGTTTGATAGTACGATAAATGAATCTCAGTGGAATTTTCAAATGTTTCAGCAGTTTAAAAATCACTGTTGGTGCGTGGCCGCAACGATGCAATGCAATTATTGCGACTCTGTCTTCTTTGCGCGTCCACTCCATATTGGAAAATGAAGAATATTCCAGAAAACCTGTATTTTTATTTTCTTGAAATATTCAAATTTCGAATTCCCATAACTTTTTTTGTGGCCTCTATTCTAAATTCGAAATTTTACCCATGTGACAGAACTTATGGCCCGACTATGTATAATGGTCGGAAACAACATATAGGTATATAGTTATAAGCGGGATTCACTCGTTAATTAAATTAAAATTAAATATCGTTTATTTTCAGGCTTCTGAGGCCCATATTACCTGCCCGTATACTTTCAGACTCAGGCGACCGTACAGTTATGCCCATTGCCCCCACTCCTTCGAACGCTGGCCACGTTATTTTCCGATCAGTATACAGTCTTCCAACGTTCTTTTAACTGATGAATGACGTTTACAGAAGGCGCCAGCTCTACGCAACTTAATGCGCAACGAACCTGTCATCAACACAGACCCTTTCATTCCTCATTGATCGTCAAGCGTTAGTTCCATCTGTCACCGCAAGCCAAAAGGTCGTTGGAAAGCTGTATTAGACAAGACTTACAGTCAGTATTTACTCAAGTGTAAAGGCACCCTTACAAGCTGTCACGGTAGTATCTCATTCGACGCACGCGCACCGATTTAGTGGCGAGCTATAACGTGACGTCTCGCTCGCATAGCAATTGTATAGCATGCTGGTTTTATACTAAAACCACAGATACTTAATATTATACTAAGACAGATAGACCACCTAGAACAAAATATGATGCTAGTGAAAAAATACTCATCATTCCGAGCGATTTGTGTTTTGCTAAAGGCTGTTTCTGCCTATATATAAGCGGTCTTAATACTGGCTTAATGCTTGCAGTAAAGTTACTATTGTTTTAGTCTGTGTTTATTAATATGACGGATAGCGGATAGCAAGTTGAAGTGCGCAAGTTGAACGCAGAGCTGTACAAACAAAAATTTACCAGCGGCATAGGACAGCCCAACTTTATTTTATTTTATTGAAAGACTTGGAGAAAAGTTTTCCAATATGTTTAACTGGTGAACAATTAATTGACTATTCGAATATGTATACTCCAGTAAAGAAACTTCTCCACTGCTCTACGCGCTTTACCAAAAAGTTGTGATATTTACTGTTGAGCTTACCATTTTTAGGGTTCCGTACCCGAACGGGACCCTATTACTGAGACTTCGCTGTCGTATATGAACTGTGGTAGCTAGACAGTTGAAATTTTCACAGATGATGAATTTCTGTTGCCGCTATAACAACAAATTAAAAAAAATAAAAGAATTTTAATATGAAGGGGGGCTCCCATACAACTAACGTGATTTTTTTGCGATTTTTTATAGATAATGGTACGGAACCCTTCATGCGCGAGTCCGACTCGCACTTGGCCGGTTATTTACTGTTTCATTTTATTTTTCAGTGCGGCTTCACAACTAATATATTTTCCATACAGCTACATTGAATATGGACTATCAATGCAAGTCGGCAAAATAAGTTGCCGACTTGCATTGCTCGCTTCGATTACTCGATTAAATGTTCTGATAATTAACTGTTTAAATATTTAGGACTGGGTAGATGTTAAATCGTTACAAATAACAATTTGGTCGTATTTCCTTAACCGCTCAATATTATTTTAATACATATTGAAGCCCTTTTGTATTTAACCCGTAAACACTTATGACTATAGCTTTCTGTCCTACCTTGTTTCCTATTTCTTATTTCTTGATGTATTTTAAGAACTTACGACACCAAAAATGACACTTTAATTTAACTCATTAAGTCCGTGTCCAGGTCACAACATGGTCGACGACCACAAAAAATACACACAAAAGATAAATATAAAATGAAGATATTTCATATTAAAACGACGCATCGGATATACTTAATCAGACATAACACGTTGGTATGACAGTGGAATAGCTATTTTGTATAATTGATGGCCGTTTACAGGTTTTTAATGGGTATTAGTGTCGTTTATGACCGTGTGCGCAAGAAATCCGAGTTCACGTGACACGGGCACCGAATGTGATCATAATATTCTTAGTTAATATAACATGTGGCCATTAATGTCCGCACCAAGGGTCACGGGCCATTACTCCGATGCGAGTAAGATTGAGCCATTCAGTTCTCAGTTATACTTTATACTTTATTGTACAGAAAACATAATACAGACACTTAATATTAGAAAAAAAAAGCATGTACAAAGGCGAGCTTATCTCTAAAAAGAGATCTCTTCCAGCAAGTTATACTACTCAGGGCCGTTCTCTCATTCCTGAGATAGCGTTTATCTGTCTGTTTTTCTGGGGTTTTTGACATTTCACACGTACTCAAAGTGTCAAAAGAAGTTATCTGACTGATTTATCCGACACTTGAGAGACCCGGGCTATGTTATACTAGTAATAAAGGAAATTATGCCAATAGGAATAACAAACTTTCGGGAATACAAAGCTCAATCAAACGCTCGCTACTACATGACATTAAAATAAACAAAAAATCTGTATTAACAACAACAACATTACCATAAATCTTATCCTACATTTTTGTCTCATTATCTATTCATACAACCTCTGACATGAGAATAAAAAAATAGGAATGACGGTTTGAAATTGTTACCCATTCGGTTATTTTTTACCAGATTTTTCGGCTGTCGCACCATGAGGTCTGATTTTATGTCAACTTTTAATAAGAAGATATCTTCATAGACAGGAAACATTATGATTTTTAGTATTTTTACAATAATTTTATGTCCACTTTATTGTCCGCGGGTGACCCCTGGACAGTAGCTGGTTTTGTGGCACTAAGTTAATTAATTTCGAATTACGAGAATTGTTGTACCGACGCGACGCCGGCGCCGATGCTGACATTTTACGATTTTTATGTGACACAGTTGTTTTATAAGATTAGACGATCTTAGGTTTAATTTGAATAAAATGTATCTTCATTCTACACATGGATGTATTCATATTCACAGTAACTTAATAATAAAACTTAAATAACATAATAGTGCGCAAAGGCGAGCTTATCTCTTAAGAGAGATTTCTACCAGCAAACCTAGGCAGGACAGGAAAGATGGTGCTGAGAGGATAGTCCTAGTGCACAAAGATAAAAATAAACTGGATAAAAGTACACTTGCTATTAATATAAAATAAATAATAGGTAGAATATCTACAACCTACATTTTGGCCTGAGTGGATCACCTGATTTGTATGGAGAAGAGAAACAAAATTGCTCTGATCAAATCGGTATCATAATGAAAGTTGCTCAGAATGATGTCCCTAACAAAGTAGTTTCTCATTTTGCGTTAATTCATTTCTACCTTGTAGAAGCATTGTTTGGTTGAGGAAATTATCTTTTGTGCAGCATGTTTGGGGATTGGTATAGAAAAATTCGGTTCTTTTGGAACGATGGGTTACACCTTGCTTATGACCATTTGGTACCCGAATACGAAGAAGAAGAAGAATAAGCTAAGAAAGAAGTTCCGTCACACTGTGCGTCATAAAAAATCTTGCAATTGCAATGATATCATTAAGCGCATTCTAAAAACAATTTAAGTCGCTATGTTGCTGCATAACGGCCTATTTAATCCCCGTTTTAAGAGGACCCTAAACTTCAGTTTATCCGCCGTGAAACAAGAGAAGAGGTGTTATTTATTGTTTCCTTGAGACATTTTCGCGTTTAGAACATGTAAAATTGAACATAAATGATGTTTAAACCTCTAAACGTATCGAGTGTCCGCTTTGTCCTTTCGTACTTTGATGTGGTTTAGTATTATTATGCCTCGCTTTTGCTCAGGTATTGGGTAACGGAGGCATAGTTAAAACCTACATTTGCAGTAAAAACTAAAAACAAGTAGCTATTTAAAATTATGTAAAAGAACGACAGATTTCCGATAGACAAAACTAAACAAAGGAATCTTCAAACTTACTTGTCTTCAAAGTCACTTGTTACTTCTGTTTAGGTAAGATGGCAAAGTCATTTAGAACGTGTACTTAGTTGAGAATACAATTTATATAAATTCCAAATAGTAGTTAGGATAAACAAATAAACCCCTGCATTTTATTGACACACCGCTCTACATTCCAACGCATAATTTCACACATTTATGTCAAAACGGACCAAATTCGCGCTAAAACAATAGCACAAGCAATTTACGACCAAGCCTCAAATACCAAAGTTCACCTCAAACCCAAATCGATCGATAACCAACCTTATTTCAAATGATGCAGAGTTCATAGATTGGTCTGTGGTAATTTAAAACGATAAATGTCATGAGATTTAATATTATGGTTATCGGTGGGTGGTGGGTGAATGGGCAGTTGGGTTAGCAACTGCCTTAAATAGGGGTTTAGGCTTTTTGAACATCATTCTGAATATAATACTCGCCTTTGTTGGTTTATTTTGAACTTGCTTATTTAATTAAGAGACCGGTGACCGCGTGAATTTCCCATACAAACGTAATACAAAAATTATTTGAATTTGAGTAATAGTTTAACGTATTTAGACTGTTAATCGGATTTACACCTTTTACGCAGGTTCCTGGTCTGTATACCAGGGTTCCTCTTCAACTAATTTAAAAATATTTTTAAGTAATTTGAATAAGAACCTTGGTATACGACCAGGAACCTGCGTAAACCCTGTCTTAATTAAATTAACAATCTGAATGCTTCGAACTAGTTCTCAATTTCAAATCATTTTTGTATTACGTTTTTATGGGAAAATCACGCGGTCTCCGGTCTCTTAAGTAATTTAATGTGTTCGCTTTTCTCAAAAATTTTACTTACGCACTTAAGTTTTGCGTTTTATAATCCTGTGCATCCTGGCCTGGGTTTGCTGCAAGAAATTATTTTTTAGAGATACGCTTGCCTTTGTACATTATTATCATCACACAGTTGAATATCGGGTCTATTGCGTATCAGGTAAGTACTTCACGAATGAAGGCATGGTCATTTGCGTATCAGGTAAGTACTTCACGAATGAAGGCATGGTCATTTGCGTATCAGGTAAGTACTTCACGAATGAAGGCATGGTCATTTGCGTATCAGGTAAGTACTTCACGAATGAAGGCATGGTCATTTGCGTATCAGGTAAGTACTTCACGAATGAAGGCATGGTCATTTGCGTATCAGGTAAGTACTTCACGAATGAAGGCATGGTCATTTGCGTATCAGGTAAGTACTTCACGAATGAAGGCATGGTCATTTGCGTATCAGGTAAGTACTTCACGAATGAAGGCATGGTCATTTGCGTATCAGGTAAGTACTTCACGAATGAAGGCATGGTCATTTGCGTATCAGGTAAGTACTTCACGAATGAAGGCATGGTCATTTGCGTATCAGGTAAGTACTTCACGAATGAAGGCATGGTCATTTGCGTATCAGGTAAGTACTTCACGAATGAAGGCATGGTCATTTGCGTATCAGGTAAGTACTTCACGAATGAAGGCATGGTCATTTGCGTATCAGGTAAGTACTTCACGAATGAAGGCATGGTCATTTGCGTATCAGGTAAGTACTTCACGAATGAAGGCATGGTCATTTGCGTATCAGGTAAGTACTTCACGAATGAAGGCATGGTCATTTGCGTATCAGGTAAGTACTTCACGAATGAAGGCATGGTCATTTGCGTATCAGGTAAGTACTTCACGAATGAAGGCATGGTCATTTGCGTATCAGGTAAGTACTTCACGAATGAAGGCATGGTCATTTGCGTATCAGGTAAGTACTTCACGAATGAAGGCATGGTCATTTGCGTATCAGGTAAGTACTTCACGAATGAAGGCATGGTCATTTGCGTATCAGGTAAGTACTTCACGAATGAAGGCATGGTCATTTGCGTATCAGGCAAGTACTTCACGAATGAAGGCATGGTCATTTGCGTATCAGGTAAGTTGCGTTTCTGGGACTATGCGTCGAAAGGAAAGGGCATGCTTAGACGTTTGCTTGACAGCTCCTTGACACGGTTTTTAAGCTGAGATGTCAAGGAATTCTCAAAGCCTCTTTTAGCCTCGACTTGGGCTAACTCAATATTTAATATTTCTCTGATTGAATGTAATAAAATAATACAGGGTGAATTAAATGAGCTGACCATATTTTGAGGAATGATAGTACCCATCATACTGAACAACTTTCCCTATGAAACATATGGTCGCAAATGAAAAACATTTTCCGTCCCCCAGTACATTGCCCCGATCAGCTGATTTCAAGTTACTACGGGAGACCCAATTTTTTTTTTCGTTTTCGACCATATGTTTCATAGGGAAAGTTGTTCACAATGATGGGTACTATCATTCCCCGAAATATGGTCAGCTAATTAAATGTCACCCTGTATAGCTTGCAAGTCACAAGTCTTTTCCCAGATGGTGCGGCACTTGCCATCTCTGCACATCGAGTTATGAACTCTGTGTATTGTTCCGACAATCTCGACGTTGTTAACCGGGCTTGTCGAGTGTGGAACGCGCTTCTTAGTTTGATTCTTAGGCCGATATTAGATTATCATATATTTATCATATAAATATGATTTCATATTCTAGGATCACATTTTTATATGATGCTGTTCTATGTTTGCATATTACACCTTAGGTTATATAAACGTCACGGGTAATCAAGATGGTTAGCGATTTAGCCGCGTTTTCAGTTGCTATGAGTGCTTTTTTACAATTCTATGCGAACGTCAACGCGTTCTCGTTATAAGGTCGTGACACACGGACAGACAGGCGGACAGACGGACGGACGGACAACAAAGTGATCGTATAAGGGTTCCTTTTTTTCCTTTTAAGGATCGGAACCCTAAAAACCGTGTTATGCGGTGGCGCGGCGGACAGGGAGAGAGCAATACAGGTTGACATCTTTGTCCCGCTTCGCCAGTCACCACCCGCATGACACCCTGTCTAACTTTTTATTAGTTAGAGGGTATATGCCAAATTATTATTATTAAATGCTAGATTTCAATGAAGTGTCAGACCTTAGACCTTGTGTAAATAAACGTGAATGTATACGAAAATCTTACTCTAATCGAAACACCTCATTCAACAGACAAATAAATAAAAGCTCTATCCACACTTAACTACCTCAGTTAAGTTAGAAAGATCTGTCAGACGTTTATATGAAGCTGAGAATAAGTTATCTCACTTATCATAATCTAACTGGGATCACAATAGCAAGTTACAGCATCATCAATATATTACCGGTGGTGTGGGCTGGACCGATTTTGATACTTTTAATTATAATGGGTAATTGGGTAGGTATTACATCATTTATTATTTTATTTGTTTAATTTTCCCGTTATTTGGTTTAGTTTGTTTGTTCCCACATTATGTCAAATTAACAAAAATGATTGGGCGGTTTGCAGAGTTGCCTAAATCTAGCCTAAGCCGATATAACTTTGATTTGATTTATTTAAGCTGTTTCTGTAAGCCGGCCGCCCTTAAAAATATTTTAAAGACCCTAAGGGCGACTAGCATCAGACTTTTGACAAACTTAACAAGCGCTCTCACCTTTGAGAGCTATCTCAAAAGCGTGTAAATGACAGATTTGATATGGCGTAACTGTAATTGCGTGCGACAGAGCTAAGACAACTCTCAGAGCTGAGAAGGCGAAGTTACAATTTCAAGCATGGTAAGTTACCTGCAATTCATCGGGATTCCACTTAACTTATCCGTGTTGTATTGTATTTAAGTTCTAGTTAAACTATATTTAGTGGTTGTGTAAAAGACAAAGTCGGCCTATGTTCAGTGGTAAGAAATATAGCAGAGCATGATAGGTACTAATGATGAATGATGTGGTGATGAGATGTCTTCTTGCCAAAGATGAGCAATGGACCAATTAAAAAGTTACCAAGTATCAAAACCCTTTAGCCCCTCCACATCACCAGCGAAGGTGTGAGGCGCGTGAATTACCTGCGCGGCGGGGGGCTCCCCCCTGCCCCCTCGCCCCCCGCGGGCCACGGGGGGGCTTCTCGGAACAGATGGGTGATAGCCGAGAGTGAAGTGTTGGAATGAAGATGTTTGTTTTGTGGAAATTTGTGTTCCAGGCGATAGGCTGGCAACCTGTCTCGCAAAAAGAAGCTTTTCAATGATATTTTGGAGCGCGGTGACAGGTGTAACTAACGCTTGATGACCAATGAGGAGTGAATGAGCTGTGTTGATGACAGGTCCGTTGCATTAAGTTTCGTAGAGCTGGCGCCCCCTGTAAACGTCACTTATTTATCAGTCAAAGGATCTTTGGAAGGCTGTACCTCTGAGCCGGTTAAGTGGAAAAAACTGTAGGTACATCTACCACACTATAAACTGTAGGTACATCTACCACACTATAAACTGTAGGTACATACATCTATTTATTTATTTATTTATTTATTTATTTATTTATTTAACACAAATCCACAGCCAATCGAATAATGAAACTTTCAAATAATACTTAACATAAGGCCAATTAGGGATTTCACTATGTATACATATGAATACAAAGACAAACAATTGTTTCTTACATTACATAAAACAGATAATGATAACAGTTTTGACAAAAGCTGTGAGCCAGGGAGTGAAAGGTGTGGGTGTGTTGTGTTGTGTGTAGTGTAAAGTGTGTGTGTCTGTATGTGTGTGCCTTAGAGATAAGACAGGACAGATCTTAGGATACCATAAAATGACAGATAACAGGTTGTTAGATTAGGCAGACGGCAAGCGCAACGGTGGGTTCAATACCAACTTGGTAAGGGAGGGTTAACATGGATTAACTATAAACTGTAGGTACATACATCTACCACACTATAAACTGTAGGTACATCTACCACACTATAAACAAAGAGTTTCGTTGATCTGAGTACCATACAGTGGACGAAAATGAGGCTAAGTACTATAAAAACGAAGTAAACTGAACGTCATCATCAAACGTCACTTCTTGAAATAATGTTGCCATGTTCAGTTTGATAGTGATATTCTAATTCATTCTAAATAGAATGAAAATGAATAAAGTAATTCTAAACAATTAGGATTTGTAATAATAAATATTTGTCACAATTTTGAAAGCATTACGCTTTTACCCATTCGCGGTGGCAGAAGCAAATTGTGCCCACTTTTTGCGAGTTATTCTATTGCAAATGCTTAATTTTTCTTACTTTTTATTCGCAAATAAAGGAGTGGGGTGCGTCATTTCCGTTTGAACAAGCTATATGCACTAGCTCTCTTATCATTTCTATCAATATTATTCTATATTGAGACAGTAGAATGAACAAAATCATTCTTGACCCCATCACTATTTATTTTCTACCAAAAAGCGGTAACATCGGAACTGTCATTTTACTTCGTTATTATAATAATAAGGGTTATAATATAATATAAGTACTTGTTGTGTCAATTTGGGTTTACATCATCTGGCAACCTTTTTTAATACACCTGAAAACATTTAAGTATATAGATCCGTAACCGGCGAGCAAGAACAACTCTGCCAATTTCAATACTAAACGAGTTATTTGGTCAGACAATGTTGAGGAAGCGAGATATATATATATATATATATATATGCCACGATCGTAAGAAGTGGAGGTCTCTAGTCTCTGCCTACCCTCTCCGGGGATAAAGGCGTGAGCATATGTTTATATGCTTATGAGATTCGAGTGTAGTATAAGGTCTAACTGCACTACACACACAATGACAAGAGTGGGAGTATGGTCTTATAGACCGGTACTAAAGTGTGAGAGATAGGGATCGCAGCATAATGATTTGGTTCAGACACAATATATTAGATGGTCCGTAAACAAATATATTACGGGCAACTTTTGTTTGAATAATTCACAGATGGCTTGTGGTATCGGACTATTGGTAGGCCGGGAGCTTAAGTATAAAAATGTGAACACCTAAACCTAAGATCATTACAATATAACACAAGAAAGAACATCGAAACATAAGAAAAGAACATTTAAAACTAACATTGAGCTACACAAAACATTTCTTTTTGTTTATTCTTAGCATTAGAAACAAATGACAATCCTATGAGATTCTAGCCATTATAATTCAGTAAGGTGACAACCTTAACTTTCAAAATAGTTCCGTGCATCTCGGGTTTTGGCTCGTAATCAACTGAAAACTTACTTAGGTTAAGTTCGTGAAAATTACAGATTTGATATGGCGGCACCATCAATAGCTGAGAGCGGCTGCTGAGACAACTTTGAGAACGGAATATTATTAAGGTTGGATTTTACCAAGAAAAAAAAAACGCGTGTAGCACCGTACACGTGTTAGAAGTAAAACTTCTGTAGCTAGATCATTAAGTGGTACCTATACTATACACCTATACCTACCTATACTAAAAGAGATTTAAATTTCCAATTTTGAGATCCAATCTCTGCTTCAAGTTACTTTTAAGTTTCAGACGTCCGATTATTTGAAATTATTTTATACTTGTACTTACTTTTAATACGTCATGTCATTTATTTCCCACCATTTCTTATCTACAATTTGTCGCGCTCGTGGTGATATACTTAACTCATTCAATAGTGTCACTACTATTTGCATCTCGCTCAGATTATATACCATCTGACGTCACGTCTTTAAGCCGTCTCGCTCAAATGTATGCATTGCTTTGCTTGTTTTAGAAATCCATATCGACCCGTGTGACATTGATGAAACTCTTTTCTTACAAACTGTATGGATCGCATCGCACAGCTGTCAAACATAAGTTCCGGTTCCAACAAAGAGGTTGAACGAAGTAGTTTGAGTCATGCTAGTTGGTTTTGTTTGAAGTCCCAGCCAGCGGCGGCGGCGGCGGCGGCGCCATCTTGGCCATACCGGAAATCAAGAACTCGTGGAAGAATGCTTAAAATAATTTTTATTTGTTAACGTTTCATCAGGTTTTTCTCTCACTAATTAACATTCTTTATTGTACGAATGTATTATTATCTTATCTGATTAGTTAAAAACCGTATTGAAAATAGTTGCGGTTTTAAAAGTCTTCAGCCGACCCTGACGTCACCGATTCCAATTTCCGTTACATTTCTTAGCCACTCGTGATAGCACCCGGCTAGTAGCAATTGAAAAGCAAATATATGAATAACCCACAGTTGAGAGGTTAAATAAATTTTACCCCCGTGCCCTAAGAAGTTTTACTTCAAAAAATATACGAAAAAACTATCCCGGGGATAGTTTGTATGACAATGACAGTTCAAAATGAGGTCATTCTACGAAAAAGTAGAAGATACTCCCGAGTAAAAAGTTACTCTTCGTTGGTAAAATTCGCTCTAAGTAAGATAGTAAACGCGAATCTTTGTGCAGAGGAATGGATGAATGGATGGTTAGGTGGATGGATGGCATGGATGGATGGGTCTATGAATGGGTGGATATAGGATGGATGGATAGATGCATTGGTGGATGGATGGCTGTATAGATTGGTGCATGGATGTGTGGATGACTGGGTATGTGGATAGGTGGATGAATGGATGGATAGATTGGTAGCTGGATAGGGTTAAAGTCTGCAAAATCAAGTATAGGTAAGTACTTACTTAGATTAGGTCAATGAAAGTAAAGTCTGATATAATTTTATATTGTTACAAATCAAGCTCCCTGCCTACCTCCGTAACAGTCGATCAATATCTCAACCCAGAGTAATGGTTTGTCAGTTTGTTCTTTGACTCAGTCAATTATACTAACACAGGCTTTCGTTGATAACCGTACTTCTTTATTGGAAGCGATGGGTGGTAGATTGCCGCGTATATTCGGGTGATTTGATGGAATGGTGTTATTTTATTAACTTGATAGTGTTAAGTGGTGCCTGATTGTTGGGACCCCCTGGCGTGATTGAGGCATTCCTGTACTGTAGGTAGGCACATACAGTATGGCTAGTCAGAGAAAAACTAGGCAAAGCGAAGCAAATTTAGAAATTCTTATGCTCCTAACACCGTGTAAATACGGGGCCATTGTTTTGGCACGTCTCGGGGCGGGGAGTATGATACTCGGCGTTGGACTTGGCGGGAGAGAGAGAGAGCTCGAGACGAGACCTGACGTGCTAAAACAATGGCCTCGTACTGTACCTATGTTATATGTTACCGGCAAAGTATGAAATCCCATCATCAAAGTCGACCCACAAAAGTAGGTACTACTAGGTACGTTGGGAGTAGAGCGTGGATCAAAACAGACTATCTGTGCCTCGTCTGTTCCAATACGGAGTGGCAGAGGCCTAATTCTGCCCAAGTTTAGACTCCATTTTGAAGAAACATTTGTCTTAAATGTTGTAACATTTTCATACTTAGCCCGGATTTTACCAACGAAAGAGTAACTTTTACACGAGAGTATCGTCTACTTTTCACAGACACCAGTGACACCCAGATCAGATCACCTCATTTTGAACTGTCATTTTGTCATACAAGTTATCCACGGGATAGTTATTCTCGTATAACTTTTTGTTGGTAAAATCCAGCCTTAGACGTCTTATAATGGTCTACAAATAAGTATAAATAAACCTCAGTGAAACATGACACCACGAGAGTTGTATAAAGACATTTGCCTAATAGATAGCAATACGATACTTTAAGTATCAGTATTCAGTATTCAGCTCTATCTTGAGAAAATATCTCGGAATAATTAATATTATACGGTAATTTGTCTATATAGGATTATAAATAAAGATATTCGACGGGATTGAGAGGAATTTAGACGTATTTATTTTGTTTTGGGAGAGTCTGGTTTCAAGATTTGTTGTAGAATAAAGTTTGGTGTAATGCTTCAAAGTACTAATTATTTAAACTAACTATAACAGCAAACCAAGCTTGACATTCGACAGCTATTATCTATAGGATCTATTTTTACTTTTTAGTACTCCGTACCTACCTTAAAACTTCAAGTTCAACTCGCACTTGGCTGGTTATTTTTGTTAAAATATGTCCACCCGTATGAATACTAGCATGCCACATATGCACACGAAAACACACAGACGTTTCAAACTTTATAACCCCAAACTCTCTCGTTGTCGACGGGGTTTAAAAAAAATGAGTTTTTTTTTATAACTAAGCAAGAATCTCAATAAATGTGTGAGATTGAGTTATTCAGTCCGTTAACATTCCCCAAATCGTTCACTTTATGTTATCAATTAATTGAATGACCATTCTCAAGTGTCATTCCCCAATTTATTGCCCAGAATCAAGTAATTTATTTCATTGTGGCAACACCGAGGTTTGAGGTTGTGGTGTTATGTTCCGTTTGGGTTTTAGGGTATTTTTATTGGTCTTTTGTGTCAAGAATCACACTGTTTAAAAGTAATATGTTTATCCTGTCCTGTGTTTTAATTAAGGCATAGCACAGACTTCGTCTCAAATGAAGATTAAAACTTTTAGAGATAGTCTTACAAGCTGCATAAGCGAGAGTTACAAGATTCAAAAGGGGGTAGAACCTCTTAGTATGAGAGACAGGCCTAGTGGTAACCATAACTTTCTGGAGTCGTTCAAAAAAGCAAAATCAAGAAACCGATTTGATCAGAACAGCTTTATTTTTCACATCCCAGTACACTTTGGCCTGATTTGTATGGAGAAGTGAAAAATAAATTTTCTCTGATCTAATAGGTTTCTTATTGAAAGTTGCTCAGAATGAGGTCCCTAACAACCCCTTAAAATATTGCTAGGGCTTTCACAGTCACCCTGTATAAAGTATGGAGCTTAACATCCCGCGTTAACCCCTTGACTCTGTTAGAAAGACTCTCCATACAATTACTGACAGATGACACCGAGACGTCTATTAATTTCTATTGCGCAAGGGAATGAAAACTTAGTTATCCCTAAATTTAACGTCAAATATTTTTCCTTTGCGACCGGATAGCAAGCTAACTAAAGCTGACCTGCGTTCTTTGTATCATAGTTAAAGTGCATTTTCAGCAAAAGTTGCATATTTCAGCATTTTTTTTAATATGCATATTTCACTTTCATCTCGTAGTGGACGTAAAATTGTCCTTTTCCGCTTACAAAAATATATAAAACTATCGTAGATACAATTTCTCTACAGAATAAACATTGGAAACATTAAAGGTAAATTGTATTTCATAGTTAAATTAATGTTGTACTTGATATTTTTGCAAATTTATTCGTTTGTCATCGTTTAGAAATAATAGCTTTTTAAAATAAAAACATTTATAATAGGAGTTTTTTATTATTTTATCTGTTTTTCTTGCTGCATGCACATTTTCGGCTTTTTATGTTGCATTATGTATAGTCTCTACTCTTAACCACCTGAAAGCACGTTGCTCTAAAAAATACTTATTTAAAACAATTATTTTGCCAGTGCTTCAATCTGTTGATCTGAGCAGTAAAGGTACGGAGCTACGGACAGACAGACAGAACAATTTATAAGCGCGCGCTAACGAGATCTATAGCTTTACGAGGGAGATGGAAAAGGGTGTATGTGAAATTTTGAGTCAACAGCGCGGCGCTTGGACCCAATAACCGATACCTACTTTTACGGCAATCGAATATCCGTATCGTTAATGTAGGTAATCATTCCACAGGGTATTATTTTGTGAGGCCAGAAACAATGTATGACTATGAATAAAGTATGTAGTTGTATTTCATTTTTAAATACCTATTGCACTTACAGGAGGCCGATTCTCATCTCTATAGCAAATTTGTTGAATTTGACAAATGAGAGGTCCTTCGCATTCAAATAGGCGAAGGACCACCTATTTGTCGAATACACATTTAATTCTATTGGGTGAGAATCGGCCTCCTGATAGGATTATTAAGTAATGTAGAGATATTTTATTTTATGCTTATTTTCGAAGTTTTTAACAGCTCTTTAGTTTAAAATTCAAATAAAGACTCTTAATTAAATTAAGACAATTTTTTGCATTATTCCTTCATATTTGCAGCCACGGAATAAAGTAAAGAGCTGTGTACATTTTATTCACATACATCCTTCTCCAACACCAGCGCAGCAAACAAGACACAAAATAAAAGAGTGTTAAATTCAAACAAATAAATAAATGAAATAATGTACAGGTGTGAATGAACATTCGCTGCTGGTGAGACAGAGATGGAGGATTACAGGTCCGGTTCGAGTAAGAGAGACAGGTGAAATATTGGAACATAGAGTTAGAAATTGGGATGATTAGTAAATAATAGTAATTAACGTTACTACACCTTCATAAATGTGGCGATGGACTACGACCCTTTCACGCAGTATGAATCATCTTTTACTTTTTCTCAATTTGCTGTTTCGGGATGACCCATTTACGCGGAAAATATGAATGTAAATGTAGCCAAGCAATGTTCCCACCGAGAGACACAGGCCTAGAAGACTAAGCAAGTCTGATAGTGGTCGTCTGGAAAACGCAATAGACAATTTGCAAGGAAATTACCTGGGCCGGCCTACATCTAAAGTGTGTAGAATAGAACTTAATAGAAATATATATTATTTATATATTTAATAGCATACTGTATTATTCTTGGGTTTTCTCGCGCGTGAGTGTACGTAGTGCCCTCTCTACAAATTTTTACCTCTGCATTTCCACCTCCTGCTATTCGATGCAACAGCATTGAAATATATTATTACTTTATCGCTTAGTATTATTATTATTTATTTTGATGCGTTTATAAGTAATTGATTTTGCTCAAATTACGATTTACGTGTTTAACAAGGCTGTAATTTAATATATTTTTAGTACATATTTGTAGAGATCTTCTGGTTTCCGGAAAATCATGATTTTTCTTCATATCTCTGTAATGTAACTGTGGCATTAGGCTGGTTCCCGTGACGCAAAATGGAGAACCTATTGTGTGTAGGTACCATAATATATAAATTTCTAAACATGGGCGCTACAATGCCTTTGCCACCTCGTACGGCAAAAGGCGTGACTCTATGTTGCTATTTGAAAAACACAGGTATGATAATACAGTTTTTTTTTTGCCAAATGCGATGAACATAAATGCAGCAGTTTTTTAATTGTTTATTCAAATTGAATAATCCACACGCGTCGTCGTTGAGCTGACCGACACATTTGTATCTGATTTATAATAATAAAATCCGATTTAATATCAAAAGTGGGTCGGCCCCATACAGGGAGGCACTAAATAAGGTCAATAACTTATGCGAATCATTTAATATTCTGCCGAACAGGCGTGAAGATAAGAAAATATGGTGTTTTTTAAACCTGTAAATAAAATATACGCAGAAGAAAGCAGGTAGGTACCTCTTTTCCATACACATTTGTAAATATGCGAGACTGTATTGTACAGATTATTTTTTCAACCCACAATAAAAAACTTTATGCAATGACAGGATGTATTTTAATAATAATAGTAATTATTTTATAATTTTTCTTTAGGTTCGTCCACCCGTGCGAAGTCCACGGCCCGCGATTTTCAACCTAGCCACATGATAAAGCTCAAACCTTTAAAAAAAAACTTAATTATGATTATTATTTAAATTTTCTAATACTTAAAAAAAACTTATTTATGATTATTTATCATTTCACTGTAGTCTAGTCCATCAGGTACCTACCCCGTAATATTTAAGTGACTAACCCTGAGTTGCATGTCAACTAGATTGATTATTTTTTCTAAAACAAGAGTCAGTTAGGTTTCTAGCAAAATTGTCATATACCAAAAAGAAAAAAACTTGATCACTATTTAATATTCAGCAATATACTACAGCAATTACGTCAAAATTCCTAATTTGCACTAACGTCAAAATTATGCTTCATTTTCATGTTCATGCGACATGCTAACTAAAAAGCGATTTCCCCCAATAGAATTTTAACGAGTTATTTCATAAAAGCCTTAACTCATTTTTAAAACAACGTAATAATCTGTAATTGGTGCACAGTTTTCCAACGAGTCATAATGTGGTATGACGAGAAGGTATATTCAGGTCAATGTGACAGAAGCTGCATAGTTTTTTTATACTTGAGTGGATATATTAGTACTAGTATAGTATAGCTATTATGTACTACTACAACCTTAATTTAAGAACAAATGTTTATGTACTTTATGGAAGGAATAAACTTAACTTGAACTTGAGCTGCTATGTAATGTAAATAAGTACTTTGGAGTCAGCGCATCAGGGGGGGGGGGCAGGTCTAACGTCACGGATTTCTAGAATTTATAATGTTATCAATTATCATAAATAATTGGTTTCCAAATAATTATAATTTAATAATAATAGGCGTTACCACACTAATCCATAATTATAACATCTAAGTAATCACAGTAACTTTTTCATAAACTAAGTTCAAATTAAGAATGCCACTAAATATGCTGCCAGTTTCAAACTTCTCCCGAGAAGCATACAAAAAAAGGGCGCTCGACCGCTCGTTCATAATTTGAATAAAGAAAAACGACGATAATTATAAAAATTAACATTTTATTGGTCAATTATAATAAATGATTTAGAAAACACTGGCCGTTAACGATCTCACTTAAACGGCGACTGGCCGTGATTAAACGCTTTTAAACAAAAATAATCGCCCTTAAAAATAAATATTTCGCTCGTTTTTTTAAATTCACCAGCGCGTCGTTACATCGCCATCATGAGCCTGGCTTTGAAGTTGAAGCCTCAAATGCTATCTGTCGCTCTCTGGCTTACTGTTTGATGTTATTGCCATCCCTGTCCGTCGTGTTGGCAATTTGCTGGCATGTTGTTAAGTTGCAATCAATTGGCATGCGCAAACAGACGCCTATGATATATCCAATTAAGTCGGGTTCAGTTATAACGAGGCAACTGACTTTTTTGAGTTTGTTTTAAACGTAAGTGGGTTTTGGACGGGTTTACGGGCTGTGTGGATAAGGATAAAATATTGTGACAATCTTATTGTTAGAATTTGTTTTGAGATAAGTATTATATGTTTAAAAATATAACTGTTCAAGTTAAGGTTTCGTTTGTTTTAAGTCCGTGTTTGAATTTGGCAGCTTTTATTTATTACTTCTTACATAATGGCTATATCCATCACCAATGTCACCATTATAGTAGTTTTCATGAAAATAATAAAGTACCGAGAAAAACATATCTACTTAAATCAAAATATACCCCAACCCCACCCACCCCACTCCTATGGAAGCCATATTTACTACAAAAATATTAGTAAAGTAGACCCTTTTTAGAGATAAACTCGCAGTTGAACATTTGTTTTCCATTTTTATTTTTACAATTTTCTGTTGCTCACCCAAAAATTGAGTAAAGTAATATGCAAAAGTTGCAACCTTTTTCTCCAACCCCGTCGGCAGGTAACGCGAGGAAATTTACCGTGTATTAAATCTCTGAACAAACAACTTGTTCGCGCTTACTCACACGACTGTACCTGCGTCTCGGGGTTCGGGGCTTTCGCACACGACTGTACGACGAGCGAGTTAACACTTTTGTACGCGACTGTGTTTGTGTTCATCGCACACTTGTAGTTTTCGTAGAGTGTTTTAAGGCGACGCGTTGGGCCAAAACGGATTTTTGAAAATTTCAAATGGTATCGTTTCAGAGGTTTTTTTTATAATCTGATATAATAACATGGAGCAAGACGTTTTTACGTCTGTCGAATGAATAACAACATAACATAACACAACATAGCGTCACGCCTTGTTTAATTCCCGCGGTCTACTATATGTATGTAGAGTAGAAATTATTTTGTCTGTAATCTTACTCTAAATGTGTAACAGCACAGATACTATAATATTAAACTAATATAGATAGCCCACCTAGAACAAAATATGACACCGGCGTAAACTAAGATGCTACGGAAGCTTCTTTAGTTCGAGGGTTTTATTTTATCGCTTGGTGCAGCACCATCGAAAAAATGCAAGTACCACGAGATGGCGCTAAGATATATAGGATTTATTCTAAGCACCTAGAAGTATGGCGTTTGGCGTTTAAAGTACAAATATTACTTCTTACGCCATCTCTTTTTGACGAAAGGTGCTCTTTTTCAGAGCACCCTGTGGTAAAAGCCCCTAACACATTTTCAACATTTTGAACCGATTCGCCTGCCTTTTGGGTGCTTTTTATAGGTATTTAGAATCAACTGTCAGAAAACTCCTCATTATTCCGCAACTTTACATTTACATTTACCAATAATATAAGTTTGTTTCGGTTTTTAGCATTTGCATTTCTATTCGAAAAAGGTAAAGGTAAGTAAGGTAAAATTTGTAAGTTTAGCTGTCAGGGAGCCCCCTCTTAACACACACACGCATGCACGCACACACTAACACATACTTACATACGGGTAATTTCGTGTGTCTTGATAACCAATAACATTATATCTGTTATTACAGGCATTAAACTTTAATATGGCTTGTGGATAGTGACCTGTATGATTTGTGGCCTTCATTTTGTAAAACCTATTGAAATCATCCAAAATTTCTACGCGCCATACGTTTTGGGGTTCTGTAGCTTAAAAAATGAAAAAGGTTTTCATATTTTCTTTATTGCACACAAAAAAAAAGTTAACAAAATAACAGTATGATATAAAGTGTACAATGGCGAGCATATCTCTAAAAAGAGATCTCTTCCAGCAAACCGACGAGTTTCCTTTCCTGTCCATTCTATGTTTGCTGGAAACATGATGAGATAACCTTGCCTTTGTACATGTTTTTTGATGATTCGCCAACTGTTGGTAAAGTTAATAAATGATTGATTTTAACTATTTAAGTCTCAGTCAGCATATAAGGAGACCTTGGATCCTACATCCCTTCTTTTCCTCCCAGCAACAAATCAATCCCCATCAGTCAAGAGATATCATTCTCCTGGCCGAAAAGGAAAAAAAAATTGACATCAAAATTAGGGGAAATCAAGTTCTCTTCCTCTTGCAATTTGCAATAGACATTAATTGACGTCTTGGTACCCACTGTCAAAGTCAAAGGACTCTTCTGTCCTCAAGCGAAGGGACGTGTTAAAATGTGTATTTCCGGTATTTCCAACGTGTCTTTCAAATCTTTCTTTCAGTTTCAAATACACTTGACACTGGCACAATAACCTCAAAAGAGGTTAGCACGCCAATAAAAAAGATGAAGTATTTCAGTGGTCAGCCATTTAATTTTCCGTTCAAAAATAATAACAACTTTTCTTCCTAGAAATAGCCACCTCTAGCACGCGTTCAAAACGGATGCCTCAGCTCCAATTACGCGCCATATTTCCTAAAACCGGCCATATCGGCCGATCTTGGTGCAACTCAAATCGTCCGGTATTTAGCTAGAGGTTGAAGTGCTTACACGCCAGTAATTGTGTTAAAGTGGCCGGTTTTATAATCTAATAGGTACACCAATTTATATTTTTGAGGATATCGCGTGACTGGTTGGGGGTTGTTCCCAAGTGGGCATCATGATATAATTGAAACAAAAAGTAAACTTTAGAAAAAACCGACTTGCACAAACCCTATTTGATTAGATTGAGTTTAATACAAACTGCAACCCCTTATCCCCCCTTAACTAATTTCAGCCAATCACGTGCCGCCATCAGCCAATCGTGCGCCGCCATTCTGAATTAACCAGCGATTAGTTAATCGTGACCTGTGATCAGCGTCTCAGAAACTGGGGGTCTGTGAAGCATGTCACAGCAAGCGGGCGGCGCCGGAAAAATTCCGTATGTATGTGGTAGATCCATAGATTTGTATGAGTTTACTGCGTTCGGGATGATTCCGTTACGGAAAACCGACTGTATGTGGCGGCCCTAATATTAATATAGAAACATACATTCCGAGGAAATTGCTACTGTACGGTTCAGCAGATGCAACTCGCTGGCGGACGACAGACCAGACCGGACCTCAGATTCAGACCAATGAAACTCTAGTCGGACGGACGGACGGACAGCGGGAGGTTTAGTAATAGAATAGATACCTTTTTGGCTAAGCTTTTTGGCACCCTTTGTGTACGGAATCCATGTGATCATACTAAGCTTAGAGGTGTGTTGTGATGTGTATTTACAAGATCGCAGTATTAATCTAAATATCACTCAAAAGCGTTGCAAGTTTGTCAAAGTATTTCCTAGTTTCGTTTCAACAGAACGCACAGATCATAAACTAGGATAAATTATTTACATTGATAAACTCAGTGAATAAAGTAATTCTTGTCACTTAATTACCGACACTAAAATTAAAATTTTAACTCTGGAAGAAAGTGTACTCAATAGGATTGGCCCGATTATGTGGACGCTAACGTTAATTTAACTTATTCCACATTAAAATTGCCCTTCGTTTTTTGGATTTCATAATTACCAAATTTTTCTGCAACACTTTATTTGGATATAACTATTAGGTAGCTTATAAATAAGCATTCTAGCGTGTACAATGAAATCGCAGAGACAGACAGACCAAATTATCTATACCGCTTGTACCTACATCGCCTGGCCCAGGAATATAGTTATTCACTGTACTCTTCTTCTTCTTCATCAGGGGGTCTTGGTTACCTGCACCGGACCCAATTTTTACTGTATAATCAGAAGTAAAACTCTTACAACGGTACCTAGATATCAATTTAGTCAAGCCGCAATAAATTGATATATTTAAAACCCGTTCATTCCACTGCTACTCTAAAATGCCCGAAATGGCATTTAAAACAAAGTAGCTCCCATATTAAAAATAGCACAATAATTGATACTATTATCTTATTATCATAAACGATGCGTTATTCCTTCGGTTATGTCGGGTCAGGCCTGCATGATGGCTGAAATGAGGGGGCGTTTGTAACGGAATTACCCCAAAATGAGTATTTAAACACCCACTTATCCCATCAACAAGCGTCGCCCACTAAATCGGATAGCGCCGTGGGTTTGTTGCCATTGTTACACGATATTTTAGGAGGCCAGCGTGAAAAGTGTGCACAAGTGTGCCTTTGACAGCCTGTGTGGGAAAAAGGTATGAAAAACAGTAGTGTGACCGTGAAAAATTCATTTGTGACACACCGGTTGAAAATGTTAGATCTGTAAACAAAGCCAATTGTATGAGTACCTAACAATACAAACAATGTGTAGTAATCAGAAACACCCACAGATGCCAAATGAATTAATCACAAAGGCAAGCTTAAGGCATTAAAAGTAAATATAATATGAAGCTCACTACTATGCCTACACCGTCTGCCATGGGCCTTTAACTAAATAAAATAAATAAATAAAATCATTTATTTCCGGACATATATTGTCCAATACATATACACACACACACACAAAAAATTCAAAATTCAAAAAAACACACGTGAGATTACAACTTACACTTTACCCGGATACTAACAGCTAGACTAAGGGCGGCTTGAGCAGTTGCTTAAATCTAGATTTAGAGTCTTAAATCGATTTAACTTTGACATACCTATTTCATACATTTGACAGATGCTAAATCGATTTAAGTCGCTAAATCTAGATTAAACTGTTTTTGCAAGCCGCCCTTACAAACAAAAATTGCTATAACTATTTGGCTCACTGAAGTAGAGCAATGGAAACGCGCATCCCATAACTGTGTTTAGGAGTATACCCCATTAAATACGAGTATAAATATAATTTATTTTTAAGCATTTTATAAAGCATAATTTGGAATGATCGCATCCTATATTAAACTAAAAGAAATAGCCTTTTGTTTTTAATTTGACAGATGCTTTCTTGCGGTCAAAGGTTTTGTGATAAAAAAATATAACCGCATTTCAGAGTGCTGCCTAATTTCGGGCGTAATTTTCATAATTGGGATCTTGTTAATTTTTTGACATCTGTAAGTTTGGTGAATTGGACGGGCAAGGTGTGTATTTTGTTGTATTTTGAGCATTTTGAGGCAGGTTTTTTTCTGTTACCTAATCATTGCTATGCTATAGGATTGTTTTACTGTCGGCATAAACGGAATACTGAGTCTTAGCGGATGTATTGAGGTCTACTAGAGCAACGTAACTTAATATTTGCTACTGTATTTTGCATAGCTTGAGATTTACTGTTTCATCCGCCTTCTGAAGTCCTCACGGGTCGATTTCACGTCACACGAATGAGATCTCATTCTCTATTCTCATTCTCTCAATCTCATTCGTGTGACATAAAAATTCGTGAAATCGACCCTCGTAGAAGATTCGTAACGCTTGCAACGCTCTTTGCAATTTTGCAGCGTGCGTATAATAAAGTTGCTCTGATCAATTCGGTTTCATAATGAAAGTTGCTCAGAATGATGTCCCTAAGAAATTAGTTTCTCATTTGCGTTAATTCATTAACACCTTGTATAGCCTACTAGCCGCTGAGAGAATGCGATCCTGACACATGTCAGTTTGGGATGCAATCCTCTTTATGGGAGTGAGATAGAGTGAAAAATAGCGCGGGACAGACAGGGACATAGACATGTGTCAGGATCGCATTCTCTCAGCGGCCAGAATATAATAAAAGGTACCTACTTACCTACTTAGCTCGTATACATAAAGCTCGTTACACATTAAAACCCTCCGCGGTAATAATTGAAACAAAAAGTAAACTTTAGAAAAAACCGACTTCCACAAACCCTATTTGATTAGATTGAGTTTAATACAAACTGTAACCCCCTATCCCCCCCCCCCTTGGGGAATTAATTTTGTCAAATCCCATATCAGTGCTACCCCACGCTACTAAGGAACCCCTGTACAAAGTTTCATGGCTCTAGGTCCACCGGTTTAGGCTATGCGTTGCCTGTCCTTCAGCCACGCATTGTATTTGTACCTAGTATTGAGCAGATCTGGTGGCCATATGTGGTCTTCATCAGCAGTTCCGCATCACAATATTATGCTTACCATGTGCATTTGCACGAGTTATTATGAAAAACACAAAAATCACTATAGGTCTGCCTATAATATTTGAAGAGTTCTCTCGATTTCTCCAGGATCCCATCATCAGATCCTGACTTGGTGTCAATGGGACCACCCTTGAGGTATTACCTATACGCCGAAAAAAGATTTGTTCAAATCGGTTCATAATTGGCGGAGTTATCGCGTAACAAACATAGAAAAAAAAAAACCATACGGGTCGAATTGAGAACCTCCTCCTTTTTTTGAAGTCGGTTGAAAAATACCGCGGCATTTTAATACCATTGCAGGATTAATGAATGACTTTTCAAGGATAAGCCATTTTGCATCTCAAAATGGTTATTCTAATCGCCATTATTAGGGTTAGATTGTTAATTTGTCGGTTTCCTAATCCTAAAAAGGCTTATTAGAAGATGTTTATCTTTTGTCGCTGAAATTTCCACTTTGAGAGGTTTGGGTGTATTCTTTGTCAAACAAGGTTAGTCAAGCGGCTTGTGATGACGGTCGGTAAGCTTTTTAGTGGCGATAGGCTTGTCCCACATCATACAAAGAGAAGTGTAATAATTTATTACTCTTACAGAGCTGTGCCTCTGCAACTAGATGGCAGAAGGCGTTACACTTGTCTTGTTTTTTAGGGTTCCGTACCCGAAGGGTGCCAAACGGGACCCTATTACTGAGACTTCGCTGTCCGTCTGTCCGTCCGTCCGTCCGTCTGTCACCAGGCTGTATCTCATGAACCGTGGTAGCTAGACAGTTGAAATTTTCACAGATGATGTATTTCTGTTGCCGCTATAACAACAAATACTAAAAATCAAAAGAAATTTAATATTAAGGGGGGCTCCCATACAACAAACGTGATTTTTTTGCTCATTTTTGCTCGATATTGATAATGGTAGCAGGTAGACGCTTAAAATGTTTACAATATATTGAGTATATTATTTACTTAAAAAATAAACAATTAAATTAAAATTAAATTGATATTTAGGGGGGGCTCCCATACAATTTTTTTGCGGTTTTTTATAGATAATGGCACGGAACCCTTCGTGCGCGAGTCCGACTCGCACTTGGCCGGTTATTAAAGGTTAACCTATATTATGGCACCGTCCAATATATATATTTTTAAAGAAGGTATAGTTACCCTGCTCCATACGATAGGGTTTTAAAAAGGTACCACAATAAATGCCACAAGGCAAAGCAGTGGGCTAAAAAGAATAATATAATGATGACTTAGTTAGACAATCAATCCAACATGATGATTGGTTTTTGATTTCCAGAATCCTTGAATAAGTAATTAAACGCCACTTTGTATTGCTGATTGCAATCTAGCAGACAAAATAACAGGTTATTACAATGTATAGCAGGCTGAAATCCAACAAGATGCGACGACTACTTTTACCCTCGTGAAATATGTAAAATGGCAGCACTGAAAATAACCTAACAAAGCGTCGCGCCTTCACCCATACGGGGTGGTATGGCAACACTGAAAAACTTCTAAAGATATTGTTAAACATTACTTCGACACTGACTTACATTTTACATGCTCAAAACAAATCCCAAAGTCCATTAAAAGCGATGAGAGACACTTTTATCAACAAAACAATCAAAACACGGTCAAAGCCCTTCCTAATTAATTAAACGCAGTTTAGTTTAGTCTCAAGATGCCGACGTCACTTTTAAGATATCGGCACTACACATGCTTTATGTATGTCAGTCAACTGTGAGACAGTTTTTGTGGTATCGTATCCTCCATGCGTACAGTATTCTTCAGAAAATAAGTCCGAAGACCTTGGAAGATATTGGTAAATCTAACGAATTTCATCACGAAAATAAACTATACTATACATAAAGTAAGATAGAGCACTATTACCGTTAAAACATGATAAATATTATTGATTCTATCAAAACCATATTAGACTTAATTTCCGAGACATACCTACTGTACTTGGTTTTGTCGCGAAGGACCAGTCCCCTGTGGCGTGCGTGCAAAATGGAGTATTCAATAACTAGCTAATAAAGCTCCTAAAACCTAAACCCACATTTCGAAGTTCGAACCGACCTATACCTACCCTCAAATGAAAACTTCCGAAAACTCAGCCAAAAGTTTGCTATAAAGTTCGTAGGTACAATAAATATTTTGATCAGCTTTTTGTTAAGCTCGGCCCAGCTTCACCAAAGAACTCACGGGCAAAAGCTAGTCCGCTATAATTTGATTAGACTTATCGCGATGAAGCTGTCAAACCCAGTTAGATATTGGACGCCATTTAGACAGCTCGACCAATCACGAACGATGATGATCGGAGATTGAATTTCGAAAGATTCTCTGGCGCTAATGCGACGAAAATCGTTTGGGGTTACGAATTACGATACGCATCGATATATCTCGATTAAAATAGCTTGTATCGATTTCGAAATATTTTGTTTATTGTTGTGGATTTGACAGAATTTTCTAGATCAAGTCATCTTATCTGATTTTACTGAAGGGCCTGGGTGCAAAATAAAGTTTGACACCCACTCAAATGATATTAATATTTTGTTCAGGTAAGTCAAAGAGGCAGAAAGAGATGGAGTGATGAGTTGGGTCTGTGGGATAAAGAGTGAAAGGAGACCGCTCAGGATCGAATGTAGTGGAAGAGGGGGAGAAAGACCATTGCCCAGCAGTGGGGCATTACAGGCTCGTAATAATAAGTCAAAGAAATATATAAATACAACAAATAAGTACCTGCCTAAGTATTTAATTTCCTAGTCCTGCCCTAAGCCTTCCGAAGTCATTTTACAAAAAAATATCCTAAACAGATCGAAAACCTGCAACAAACAACTTTAATAATCTACATTACAGCATTAACTTAAATCACATCATGCGTAGGTGTGTACAAACGCTTTTTTTTAGCCAAAGCAATAAGTCGAATTATTGAGCGGAAGAAAATCGCTAAAAGGATTACCTCAGATGCTCAGGTAGTCGCGCTCGATTCCCGGCTGAGAAATAAGCCTATTTTCCACGAACTTTAGAGAATCTGTGGGTGGCTTAAGGAGTAACTAACGACATTAGAGATTTAGCAAACAAATATAAGAGATAAGAATCCTGCTAATTTTTCGGCTCCTTTTACATTATGTTAATCCTTTTATTTAATAAAGTATTTTTTTGCGGATTCTGTGAACACATTTTTAGAATCAAAACGTAATTAACTCCTTTAATTTGAATAAGATTTTTAAAGGCTTTTGTATCTGAGGAACTTTAGAGCTTTTGGAAGCTTATAGCAAAGGCCTATTCACACATATAGTATGCCAAAGAAGTGGGATATATTTTATAGTCCAGGCCCCCGATTCTCGCGCTATCGAGATCATCTCCCCAGCCGAGATATCGATTTTGATACCGCCTAAATCCGTCGAAAACGACCTCGATTTATATTTATTTCGATCGAAAATGGGTCGAGATATCTCGGTTGGTCGAAAGGCTCGTCGTAAGAATAGCTCTTTCTTGTTTTTGATAGAGAAGTTCAAAGTTCAAAGTTCAAAATTTTTATTGACCATAAAATCATACATATTACTTAGTCAACGTCAATATAATATTAATATTTTTGTATACTACCGCCCGTTCGGAGGTTGTGGGCTTAGGGAATAGAGATTTCGGTATCTCGAAATCAATATTTCGACATGATCTCGCTAGCGCCAGAATTGCCCCTCTGCACCTCTTGATAAAAGATGCAACCGAGTCGCTACAAGACTCATTCGTTCTCTGTACACTGCCTCCCCGGCATATACTCGTACGATATTTCAATCAGAAGACCTATAGTTAAATGGAGTATTAGATACTTGACTAAACCACAGATACTATAATATTATACTAATACAGATAGACCACCTAGAACAAAATATGACACCGGCGTAAACTGAGTTGCTACGGAAGCTTCTTTAGTTCGAGGCCATTATCGCTTGGTGCAGCACCATCGAAAAATTGCAAATACCACAAGATGGCGCTAAGATATATAGGATTTATTCTAAGGTTAGCGCCACCTAGAAGTATGTTAACTGAAACCATGGCGTTTAAAGTACAAATTTACTCCTCACGCCATCTCTTTTTTACGAAAAGTTACTAATTCTAATTTGTATGGGATGAGCACCCTGTAACTATCATCATCATCACATCATCAGTCAGCAGTTTGTCACAATTGACAATCTGTTGACAAACTGAGTTTCTAGAACGCAAATGATTGGAAAAATAGGTTGACGGCTGATTTTATATTGTATGTGGTAACCCAGCCCATTCGCTCATTTTCATTCAGTAACTGTTTCCCTCTAGCACATAGCTTTGTCTCTATCCTTAGGCCAAACGTCAAATACACGTTGGTCTTGAGTTGTTGACATTGACAGTATGTTGAAAACTTTGAGGAAGGAGGAACAAAGAGTTTCATTGATCTGAGGTTTGAATTGGAGATCTTGAAAAACTGCTGACAGTCTGTCAGTTGAATCTTCCAGCAACCCAAACTACTTTTAAATTTAAATGGAGTTTGACAATTTGTTGCGCAATTTTGAGGAAAAAAGGTGTACGAGAAACCGGGCCTAAACTGTGCCTCTGTCACCCCGTATAGGAAATGAGGTGACGCTGAATCTATGTTGCTATATAGTTTATCCAATATTATTATTGCACAAATGGAATTTCCTACCAAAGTTTTCCAAACTGTAAGTAACTATAACAATTTGGTAGTCAAACCAGACATTATTGTCCTTAAAACCCGACCATATTAAATTGTTTCGCAGTAAAACAAAAATCATTCACACTCATCACGTAGATTAACCAATTGTTCATTCAAATGGCATTCAATGAATCTTAGTATTGATCATTGCAACCGAAGTATCTTCAAAATCTACTTTGATGTTTTAAAATAGACTTTAGCATAAGACAATAAGACTGAAAGATACAATTCCTGTGTGTGTTTTATGACTTTTGCATGACGTAATGGCGCATGCTTTATGTGTGGTCTGTTATGCATTTTATTGATTTTGACGCTGCCTTAGAAAAGGCATTGAAGTTGATACTACAATGTTTGTATGCTAATTTTGATGACGTGGTGACGAATTGTAAGGAAAAATACGGAACGGAATGAGAACAATGCATCTCTTTGGCACTCAGGTCGGCTATCTTGCATTTTCTGGGAAAATCTTCTGCCGATAAAAGAAATAGAACCATTAGTAGGCTTCTTATTAGGGTTCCGTACACGAAGAGTGCCAAACGGGACCATATTACTAAGCCTCCGCTGTCCAGCCGTCCTTCCGTCCGTCTGTCTGTCACCCTGTATCTCATGAACTGTAATAGCTAGAGAGTTGAAATTTTCACTGACATGATATGATGACTTCATACAACAGACATGATTTTTTTTGCTGTTTTTATAGATAATGGTACGGAACCCTTAGTGCGCGAGTCCGACTCCCACTTGACCGTTTTTTTTCCATTTCTGGTGTCCGCTATCTGACTGGCTGCCATAACATACTAATCCCTTAAACCGTTATAGTTACATAACATAAAGTAGCGTCTCGCCTTTTCCCATACGGTGTGGCAGAGGCACACAACAGTTACATACTTACTAGCAAGTTAAGTGTGTGTTTGTTTCTTTGGCTTTGAGCAAGCTGTGACCTCCCTTTACCGCATAATTTATCATATCTAAATCCTACGGATGTTCTAATGATGATTGAAAATATCGTAAGGAAACCTTCATTTTTCCATAGATGGGCATACGCATACGCAAAATAACTTCAATACTTCAAATGCAATACTTCGAAAAATGCTAAAAGTGGGCACTGTGGTGCCTCTGCCACCCCGTATGGGAAAAGGCGTGACGCAATGTCATGTCGCTGTAGTTGTACGTGGGATAATTTAGTCCAGGCAACGCTTCGTGTTGAGTATAAATATCCATTTCCATTTCCAAGTAATTAAGGACATACTACCAAGTCAATACAATTTCTAGCTGCTATACAGAGTGACATTTAATTAGCTGACCATATTTCGGGGATAGTACCCATCATTGTGAACAACTTTCCCTATGAAACATATGCTCGCAAACGTAAAAATTTTGGGTCTCCCATAGTAACTTGAAATCAGCTAAACGGGGCAATGTACTGGGGGACGAAAAATGTTTTTCATTTGCGACCATATGTTTCATAGGGAAAGTTGTTCACAATGATGGGTACTTATCATTCCTCAAAATATGGTCAGCTCATTTAATTTCACCCTGTATATTTTTTAAATCTTTCTCTAACTAGGATTTTAAAAATAAATTAAAACAGCAAGCTGAAATGAGTAAAAACATATATTTTATATCACTCGTCTTCAACCAACTACAATAGTTTTTACTCAATGATGAATGACAGAACAATGTTGAGAAACACTGGGTACAGTCAGTAAGGAAAGTCTATATCCCGCATATACACAAATACGTTTAATAATTAATATACATATTGTAGGTACCTACTTATCGGACACTAACACACAGTATTTACAATATTGTTGCCTACTTTAATATAAAATTATGATAGTTGACTGGTTAACAAATAGTTGCATAAATAATAACTAGTGATAACTAGTGGCATGAGAATATAGCATATAAAAAGGCTTATTTCAGTATCAGAATAAGCTTGTGGCCTGTCAAATCAAAATAGATACTTTTTATGAACTGTCAAAACGGAACTTTTGTTCCTGAGTTCTATGAAATAGCAACAGAATGACGTCATGTAAAAGTGCCTATCAAATGCTGTCTTTTTTTGCACAAAATTGACTTTATAAAATATACCTGCTGGACATATAGAGGTACAATTCTGAGAATGTCAAGCCATTTTGTACATAATGCTTCAACTTAAGACTTGTTCCTAGATTTATTGGATTACCTTGGCCACAAGCCTATTGCAGAACACTTTTGTAAAACGTACGAGCATAGTTTTCCATTGTATCTCAAACATGTAAAAAAATTGTCGGACAAGGTTTAAGTTAAGGGGTGGAAAACGTTACTGCTTTTTGTATGGGATCTCGCGAGTACACGATCCTCTACATAAAAACATTATTTCAAAAAAATCAAAACGTACGAGCAGTTTTCCATAGTATCTCAAACATGTAAAAAAATGATGAAAATCGGACAAGGTTTAAGGGGTGTAAAACGTTACCGCTTTTTGTATGGAAGCTCGCGAGTACACGATCCTCTTACACGTTATGACGTCACAGTTCACAAGTTTTATGTTAATCTCAGATATCCAGCGTCGGAAACATAGATATAAATTTATGGTTTGAAACAATATTTTTAAAACAGTCAACTACCGTAATTGTTACTTATTTTGTAAGTTATTACTATTTTCAATAATTTATTTTATTTACATAACAGGATATTATGGCAAATGCAACCCATGAAACATTTATAAGATGGAGGAACGAGTTGAATTTTTTTCTATGAAAAATATTACAGTATTTATTTTGTTAGGTAAGTAGATAGATAGTTATTTTGTAGGTTGATATCTAAATCTTAAGTACGATGTTAGAAATAAATAATCTTTATTTACAATTTTTCTCTTTCAATTTAGGTATGATGATGACTGATGTGCTAAATTTTCAATAACTAAATCCAATATGCAGTTTATTGTAACATTTTGAGTCGGTAAAGATGACTAACTAATTAACATTATTAATACTGCGACAGTTTTCGCTCGGAAACATGAAGACGTACATTATATAATTCTAAAGGAACTGGTTTAATAAAACTACTTTTGAGCGATTTTTCTAAAATAAACCAACAAACAAAATGATATGATTCTCTAACGATACTCTCAAATCCTTCCTATTTCCGTCACGTCACTTTTTACAGGTCATCAATGCAGGATGGTAACCTAACCTCTGTCGTCACTTGGTCTCCAATTCATCGATCATCAGTTTCACGATTGGCTCCAACAAATGAGTGCATTATGTCGTTTAATCAGCGAATTATAAGCAATCAACTTGTGCGTAATTAAAAACGAACTTTTCTCGGCGGAAAACATCGTAAAATGGCCGACATGGTCGCTAATCGAACACACTTAATGAAGAAAATCGATAATTAAAATCGCCTAAGAGTTAATCGACTTGAAAATGGAAACCGAATTGAATTTTTTCTGGCTAACAAGATGCCTGTAATTCTGAAGGTTTATGAAGGTTGATAACGAAAATATGCCTATTAGTTTTTTTATTTTACTGATTATTCCGAAAGATAAGGCTAAGTTAGCTCTATATTTTTCATATTGCAAAGTTTTTTGAGAACGTAAGAGATTATTGATTTTAAGTACACTCTATCCTTACAACTTACAAATTAGCGTAGCAGAAAAAATATTTTTTAGACTTAAATGAAAATTTTTACTGTATACTCTTAATTTAACTCGTTGTTAATATCGATTTTAAGTCGTTGTGTGGCAAGTAAACCGATTTGCGAAACCGATACCCGTGCCGTAAATCAGAGGAACAAAGGAAAGGAATTAAAATACAAATTAGCCTTATAATCACGTGCCTATTAAAGAACCTACGTGTTAGTATGACCACAGTACAATGAATAAAATACACAGTGGTGGCATTTGTTTGGGCACTAATTTGAAATTGATTAAAATAATAAAAGCGTAAAGAGTTAAAGGAAAATTACGCTTTTTCTCATTGATATGCGAACTATTGTTAAAGTTAGGTTTAGTTGGATGCTGCTATTATTATCATATAATCACAGAACAAAAATATTGTAAATATGGTATAGAAATTATTTGTGCGAAATACTTATTTGTAATTTCTACAGGTCGTACCAAAAACTTAGACCAAATTCAAGGGGATCGGGAGATTGAATTCGAATTGAAAAATCAAAATGTACATATTCAAAAACAGAACGCCACTCGATTTCATATTTTATTTTCAATGTTTTATTTAAACAGTCAAATGTTTCCAAACTGCGGCGCTGTAGCCGCACTTGTATCAGTCAGCAATTAAGTTCTTTTTTCGAAAAATCTCGACGAACAATGGCAATCGGGTTTGTTCGAAAGTTAATGTGGCAGAACGCACAAGAGCGTTCAGAAACTTGGCTTCCTGGCGTTAAATTACACGATTAATTTCACCATAATGCAAGCGACGATTGAAGATTTCTAATTAAAATCCGCTACTGTATTATGCCGGAAACAATTACCGATACGTTACCTATTTCTTGGTGTAGGTAGGTATGAATTTAAAATGAAATTATACCATGGATTGAAGGACCACAAAGTATATGATGTATTTGGTCCTTCACACATCGTACATATGAAATAAGTACTCATGTTGGATCACAAATGACGTGAATGCATCCAAATAATAAACTTGTGCTAAATGATATGTTCGCCGAAAACAAATATTATAACCATTATAAAATTATAATAGATGGGTTGAAGACTTTGTAGATTTTTATCTATAACTCCAAACGTGCATAGACAAATAGCCACAAGAACAATCGTCAACAGTTTAAAAACAATTTGGTAGCGTCCTCTAAGTAATTACAAAACTGTGATTCGAGTATACGATACGAAAATTTCAAGCACAACTTTATAATAGGCCTCACTGTCTGTCCGTAAATTAACTCTTATAGCCTTGCGTTAAGGATAAAGACGCCAGGCTTACCGCCAGCTATCTTGATGAACCTAGTGTTGTCTTTTTCTATCTCTTTGACAGGTAGAGTTTACGTTCAAAAACTATGGTCACGCATATCAGCATTTCATATCTAAACGGTCTAATTATACCCACATCACTCGTGAACGCATTAAACGAGGCATTTCTAATTAATTTAGTTTCAGAACGTAATTTAATACGGTCAATTTTGATATAATAAATATGAAATTAAGACGAGCTAATAAGCTGTTGAAGGGACCTTATATTGAAAGTTTATATTTTTAATTGGCGACGACGTGAACCTTTTCATTTGAGCTCATAAGTGTTTCCGTTACGATTATTAATGATATTTGAAAAGCCTCTGCTAACAATTAAAACCACAAAAGTTCTAAATTCTTATGTTTTGGAGACCTATTGAAAGAAATCGTTACGTACTATTAATAAATATTTATTATCTAAATCAGAACATCGCTCTCAACGACTACAATTTACATTAAACCTACTATTTACAGTATTTAGCACTTTACACTGGAAAATATGCATGCACAATATCATATGGCATTCATACGGACTATATAAAGTGCATTCGAAAATTCGTACCACTTTCGATGCGATCATACGTTGTTTCAAATCGTCCTGAATCAGCGGTTCTAAAGTTTTTGTTTGCACTTTTTTACGTTTCGTTTTCACTTTCACTAAGTTCGTCCATATCCATATCAATAAGTTCTTCATCTTCTTCGTAGGAATTGTTGAACTGATTGTCATCCGGTTTATTGCTAGAGGAACCTGATTTGGTTCCCGTTTTGGCCTCTTCTTCTTGCTGCATTCTTTTGTGTTTCGTTCTTCTGTTCTGGAACCAGACTTTTACCTGGAAAGAAGAAAAGTTATGTTAAAACCGTATTTTTTTTTGATAATTTACTATATTTTTATTAGGTTTAGCATTAGGTCAATTGATGCATTAGCCGTTAGATCTAAATTCAAATTAAACATTATTAATTTTATCAATTAGGACAATCATTTAGTCAAGTAATTATGTTTCATTATTAATCAACACTATTCAAGGTTTAGCAATAAATATTAACCATTATACAAAATTATTAATAATAATCAGGCCTTTTCATTTATAGTCTGTTATTATATGCCTACAGACCACTCACTGATAGTTGTTTACGATATAGTATGATTATGTTAATTTTATCAATAAATGCTGAAATATTGTCATAGTATGATGGCTGTGGGCGGGAGATTGGCGCAATTATTATGTACAGGTACAATCAATCACACCTATGGTTTTGATGATCGTTTTTTTTTACTGTGCATGATAGATACATTTAATGAACAATTATAATTTCTACGTCACTTTTTTTAAATCGATAGATAGTTAAGTCTATTAGGACGTCGTCGTAGAAGCTAATGATTACAAAAGAAAATGTGCCTGCGAATGAATACATTACATTCATAGCAATTAATCATCATAAGTATAAAACCTTTTTCATTATGATTAAAGTCTAAAAAACACACGCGTTTTGAATTGAGCACCACTGGAATAACCTATAAGTTAGAACAATTACAATAACATCGCTTTTAATGTCAGAAAGGGTAAGTTGAACGGATGAAATAAACGATAAATAATACTATCCCTTCATGTCTGTACAACTACATTTTACAAAACAACCATTCAAAAGAAAAATGTCGTCGCAATTTTTCCAAGCGTATGATTTTCCCGCGCAAAAAGAGTCCGCCATCTTGTTCTGGTGATATGTCACCGGTTTAATGGCGGGTGAAATCTATTCACATTGCTGTGTGTGTGACACAGCGGGCGCTACATTTTTTGGGATAGCAACCATCTTTATTCATGGTATTTTGTTATTATTGGCAGGCAATTGGTAGGTAGTGCTAAAATCTCATTTTTATCAATAAGAAAAAAATTACAAATCTAAATGACGTAAACTGTATTTGCCGCCTTGGCTTTTTTTGGTAAGTAAGTATGTAAGAATATTGGGTATTTAGATACCTAAGACATCAAAAATATCTTTACAACTGAGTGTTCCAAAAATATCACACACAGTATGACAAATACTTGTTACAATGAATGTGACAGTTTCATCTTTCCAATCAATTGTCACAATATGGGCCAATGATTCTGTGGAAGAAAGGTCGTAACCATAACTTTGGAGCATTGATTGGAAAGATGAAACTGTCACATACATTGTAATAAGTATTTGTCATGCGGTGTGTAAACTTATTTAATGTAAAGATATTTTTGAAACACTCAATTGTAAAGATATATTTGACGTCTCGACTGTACAATTAGGTAGTGACCAATTATTTTGTTTTATTTATTTCGGTAGTGATATATTCTTTCAGCTGGTGTCCTAAGCGTTATGATCGCGACCAGTTTACGGTTTTATCAAAGAATACCATTGATCAGGTTTTAAAAAAAAACTGTATAAGTACTTAATAGTAATCAGATAAGAAAGTAATCAGATAAAAACAAAATTGTAAACAAACGACCACCGTTCAGAAACTACATTCGCAGTTATCAGAAAACCAGTAAAAAGTAATTTATAACTTGTATTGAATGTAAAGCCCATAACATTCGCATGTGATTTCACGGCAATTCCTTACAATAACGTTTATTGAGAACAAAATATTACTGTTTTAACAAAATTGACTGCGTAATGTAAAACTGTTAAAATATAACCTTTTACTGCCGTCTCGAGATTAAAAAGCTAACCATTTTAGCGATAAGGCAAGCTTATTGGAAAATAATACTGTGATACGGGGAGCTGTTAAAAAAGGATTGTTATGCAAATAAACGTACTTACTAGGATAAAGATATTGGTAAATGATTACAAAACGCAACCCAACATGCGATTACAACTGATGCTATAAGACTAAAAGACAGACTAAAATTTCAAGATTTATTTCAACTAGATACTACTACATTGGGAACATAGGGGAGGCATTGTTTGGCCTTTGCCCAGCAGGTAGGGGGCTAAATTAAAAAAAAAACTCTTGATTGGATCCGTATCGATTTACTTAATAAACTCTACACCCTTTTCTAGCACATAAACGAACCAAAGCCAATAAGAGCTAGTCAGCTCAACATCATCCATAAATTCATCACAATCCCGACCCCTATAAAAATATCAAAATCATATTACAACACGGTCACGCTACATTAAGACATTCATATCGACATCAAAAATCAATCAAGCCATATCCGAGCCACCCTTTATGTCCTGTAGTTAATGTTGCGTGATCTACAGGGGGACGCGACATCGAGGGAGAAAGATTGTCTCAATGTTTATGTACATACCTTTATGGCTGTGGCAAAATTGGAGCCATATTTGAAAATGTTTTTTTTTTTCGTTTTGTTTTTCTAAATTGGCCCCCGAAAATTACAATATTTCATAAAACTAAGTACCTGTTCCAAGCAGTTTCGTTGTGTGTAAAATAATGAATCTGTAACGTAACTGGTTCGCCGACACATCTTATATAACAATAGTTCGCGATTGTTCGGTCGTTCGAGCGGTGTGCTTCTGAGAGAGAAGGGGTTAAATAGAGCATAATGGAGGCCTAATACCAACCAATAAAGCAGACAAACTTATCCGGAAATGCATCAAACGCAAATCTGCCTACATCCAGGAATCCGGCGGGCCGTGGAACTGATCAAATTTTTTTCGCGATATTGTATGTCAGAAATACCGAGTTACTTTAAGAAACTCATCATCATCATCATCATCAATCAGCTTCAGCCCACCTACCCACTGCTGGGTATAGGCCTCTTCTCTACCACGCCATCCGCTCCGGTCCTGTGCCTCCCTCATCCACTGCCTACCGACTATGGCGGTGATGTCATCCGTCCATCTGGCTGGTGGTCTGCCTACTTGGCGTTTTGCGGTTCTGGCAAACTCTTTATTAATCTGTGGTTCTGGGTAGCCACTCCGTTACATAGCGCTTTGGTCCACCGTCCGTCATCCCTCCGTGCCAAGTGTCCTGCCCACCCCCACTAATGGGAAGAAACTGTCTCTCAAAACACAGCTCACGCTAATTTGAAACGAATTTTTTACTTTTATATTTTTACTTTGGGTTGAGTTGGATCTATGGGATAAAGAGTGGAAGGAGACCGCTCAGGATCGAATGGAGTGGAAGAGGGGGAGAGAGGCCTTTGCCCAGCAGTGGGATATTGCAGGCTCATAATAATAATAATAATAATAGTTTTACTTCAGTCTCGTGATTCACTTGCCGACGTTCGGTGACCTTAGTCCGCATCATACTGTTAGTTATTCTGTGTCCATTATCATCAAATAAATAAATAAATTACTCCATAGCTGTGGCGATGGGCTAGCCCCCTGTCACGAAAAATGGAGTAGGTATCGAATAAAAGTAGGCCTTTCCCCGTTTGGAAAAGAAAAAGTATTAGTCATAGAGTTACTACCACTGCTGGCACTGTGTAGATAAGAATATCTTTCTTGGCTCTGCGGAGGTATTATACATACTTATGTATACTGATGAGTAATTTGTTGCAATTCATTACTTTGTCTTAACATAAGGCTGTTAAGAGCTGCAATCACAAACTGTTTTAGTACCAAATCCTTATTTTATTACTCGTAAAGCTTCTTTTGTGAAACCTTCTTTAGCACTATGTTTTCAAGTTGTAAAATCATTGTAAAAGTCATCAAATTTATTTGTCTCTCTGTCGCATTTTCAACTTTGTTGTAAGTGTTTAAGAGTGCAAGAATTCTTGTTTGCGATATTTGTAGGTAGTTAATAGTAATGATTATGAGATATTATTTTGTCTTATTATCTTTGTAAATATACGAGTTATGTGTGTGTAATTATAGGTTTTAATATGCATATTTGTTGTGTTAAGGAGTTTAGGAGTTGTCTCATTCAGAGACAAGTATTTTTAGTTTTAATAAAGTCTTTGCTGAGTTAAATATATTTAGTTGTAATGTTTAATTAGGCTCGTTATTTGTTCAATGGAAGCAGACTTTTTGGTTTGTTTTGTTTCCATGGTTTTCCATTGACAAGACCGTAATCACAAGTTTAGTCTCAACTCAACAGTACCTAACAACGTAAACCTTTATTACTCCATAGCTACGGCAATAGGCTAGCCCCCTGTCACGTTCTATCAGAGACTATATATCCAATTGACTGCGCCTGCGGGGGAATGCGGCTCGCCAAACGCATGTTGTATTCAACAAACGTTCGCATACGCAACCTATGTACGATGACGGGCCGCCAGACAGTTTCGCAGCGGCTGACCAATCACAGCTCTCTTACCTCGTCCCGCCCGTAAATTGGTGAGTTGTGTTTCAAAGGAAAATGTATCTTGGGCACTCTCCACTGGATAAGTGCTCCCTGTGTTATATGCAGTACCTATCAAACCACTGGCTAAAAATGGGCACAATTGTGCTTCTGAAACCCTGTACGGGAAACTGCGTGGTGCTAATCATGTTATGATTATGATATATCTTATCCAAAAAATACAATCACGATAATCAGAGTCCATTCTGCGATAGATAATGGGAACTATATTTCTTGTCATCAAAGTTAATATTTTGTCATCAAGTTGTATCACCTTTAAATAATAGATAGCTTCGTCTACAGAATAGTAGATTTGTCACCAAATAAATCGAAATGGCTAGAGTAGGTTATTGTGGCTAAATTTAAATTGGGTTTAGGTTAGGTTGGAACTTTGAAAAAGCAAAACCGGAGCGAGCGAAGCGGAGCGTAGCGAGCGTATGCAAATGAAAAACAAAATAATACATACAAAAAACACTTATTTTGCGCTAAATAATATATCTTGACGATTTTAGGTGATTTACTGTGGAACTATTTGGTGACTACATTTTGGTGACAAATCTACTATTTTGCGGACAAAACCAATTAAATTGGCGACAGTTAAAATGACACCCATAGATAATTGCCTTTCTTACACCTTAGACATCTCAATCTCACTGTGGGGCCGATAGCACAGCGTATTCGTGTTAAAGTTAACCGACATGACATATATATATAACCAGATAAATCGCGGAACCCCCTTTACACCGCGACGACCGTAACCAACGTCCCTTGGGGGAAACTGTGTTGTGTTGGACTTGATTCTGTTATTTGGAACTTTAAACAAACTTACGATGGAGAACAAAAGACGTCGGAACTTGTCTGCCGCTGTCACTAATACTGCCCAAGATGTCAAAATTAATAATCAAACCAAGCGATTATTTTACTGACGGCCGGTTACTGTACGATTTTACTTTGACGTTTCAGTCAGCAGTTTGTCACTATTAACAATCTGTTGACAAGCTTTGAGTTTCTATAGAACGCAAATGATTGGAAAAATAGGTTGACGGTTGATTTTATATTGTATGTGGTAACCCAGCCCATTCGCTCATTTGCATTCAGTCACTGTTTCTTTCTAGCACATAGCTTTGTCTCTATCCTTAGGCCAAGCCACAGAAGAGATAATAGTACTCCGTACAGAACGGCCACCCCCTTCCCCGCGCTGATTCAGATACCGCACCCCACCCCTGGCGTCAAAACATTGGTTAAAGGATCAATAGACAGGGCTGAACGCCGGAGACGACGCGTATTGTCGCGTATACTTTAATATCGCTGCATTTGCCGCGCCACCAGCCCTAGCAAAGTTTACGCACACATTTGCACGTATACAAACATCATTTGGTTATGTAGTAGTAATAGGTGATTATTTTACGAGCGTTCTATGGAGTGTCCGAGGTGTGGCCAAACTTCTTCTTCTTCTTCTTCTTTTTATTAATGGCGTCCTAACCTCTTTTGAGGTTAATTTTGCCAGTGTCAAGTGGTCAGGTTCTCATTTGAGAACCTGGAAATTATAATGTCTCGAGATGATTTGATGACTATGATGATGATGATGATTTGTCGCTCGTTAGCACTACCCGGGAAGGACGTGAAGGGCTGTGGATTCCAAGTAATTCCTTCGAACGTGAGCGAGTGGCCAAACTTCAAATTCACCTTGGTCTGTTGAGTTGTCAGTTTGACATTGACATTTTGTTGAAAACTTGGAGGCAGGAGGAACAAAGAGTTTCATTGATATGAGGTTTGAATTGGAGATCTTGACAAACTGCTGACAGTCTGTCAGTTGAATCTTCCAGCAACCCAAACTACATTTAAACGGAATTTGACAATCTGTCGCGCAATTTTGAGGAAAAAAAGTCTACGAGAAACCGGGCCTGAGTATTGCAAAGGCTCTTGGGATTCTTACTTGTGGTATATTTGGAATTTGGAATTTGGCTCATTTATTTTAGCTGCTTGGTTAGGTTTACAATTTGCTATTAAAACGATTATGATGTTAGTGGCATTCCGAATTGTTATAATGTGCAAACTGTGTACTTTGAAATGGGAGCACTAACAGGACAGCGACATTGAACCGATAGAGTAGAACGTTAGCTATAATTCGATTAGTAGAATCGACGCCGTCATTATGATGGAACGGTATCAAGGGGGTAGAGCAGGGACTAGGGTTGCGCGGTGAACACAATAAATTGGCCTGTGGGACTGATACGGCCCCTTAAAATTGGTATTTCGGCCAAATAGATGATTTGGAATACTCTCAGCATGATACTTTCTTATTCCCAATCGGTCTCCGCGAGGCGATGCCGAGCGGTAGCCATTACCTACCTTTAAACGAGGAATATTTGTATGTAACGATATATGTTTTCAGATATCCGTTACCATTAAAACAAAAATCTACAAAATTAACATCAGAAAAAGCCTATGCATACGTACGACATTACTATGAATGTGTGTGTATGTGGTGTAAACTTGCCTTAATTTCTTCATTCCAATAAAACCTTATGATGACGCAATATAAAGCTAACACGTCCCTCGCGTTCACCCTAACGAAGTACATTATTTTAACAATCACAAACAAAGAAACAGCACTCAACGAACTAAATTATAAACGACACAATTATCTCCTTTTGATGCAAATTTAATCGCCTCGTGTTCCACTTCATAGAAGAACAATAAAACTTCTAATTGGTTCCACACACAAAGGGGTAGCTGCCATCTGCAGCCTAACAATTGCGAAACTAGCTCAAAACGGCCCTCAATAAACTAAATTGAGTTAATAAAACGCGGTTCTAGCAAAACTGGTCTGCTAACAAAACACGAAGTCTCCGCAAACAATCGCTTTAATAGGGGGGAGGGTGAATCCGTCACATAATATACCCGTACTAAATAAGTAGCTGGGGCCATTCGGAACATGCCCCGAAATGCGATTAAGTACTTATGTACCCGATTATGCGGGGCTTCCCCTCGGGATTAGAGCGAGATGCAGACACGAGTTAGGGTGTAGAGTAAAAGGGACAGAACAGATAGGGGAGATACGCAATTAGGGGGCAGAGCGTGAATTGGGCCAAAATGTAAGCGGAATACTATTTATCTGTATATTACTTTATTGTCGATCCATTACGGCGGAACAGGGACGGAGCTATTTGCGAAAAGGAGATGCGATTACAGGACAAATTGGGGCTGTTCCGAATTTGAAATTTTACGTTACAACTCCCAGTGCGCGTTCCCGCCAATTTTGTTTTGGGGGTCGAAAAGCACCCGCGTTCTGCCAAATGGTAGCAGTTACGAAAGATCAATTGCCCGGTAATAATAAGCTCATTGTCAGATTTAATTGCGAATCAGTAATGTAATTTATCGTTTCCCTGTGATGAATGTTAATGTTTGCTTTAGCTGATCATGGCAGCCATTTTGTGAACATAATTTTCTGTAATAAGAGTTAATGCTCGTTTGAAATTGTTACGCACTTAACGTATGATTGTGATGGATTTCGGTGTTAAGTTAATTTGTTTGGTTATGTTTTGATGATGTTGTTACTTGTTGAAGTTTATTGCTTGGTTCTTAGTTGTTATAATGGTTTCGTAATAGGTTAGACAGAATATCACCTACTGTGTGAAGGTTTATGATGAAATCTTGTGGAGTTTCAACACATTGGAAGTTACACAGTTTTTGGCTCAGATGAACTTTTAGCTTTAAAGTTAAAGATTTTGCAAGATATACTTAGTCCAGAAGTCCAGAAAGGTTATGCCTTTAGGTTAATGATGGTTTAAATGTATACACTTAGAAGTAAATTCCGAGAAATCTTTTCACATAGGCACATAATTATTAAAGCAGTAGTGGTGCCATATTACTAGGATATGATATCAATAGATATCAATATACTTTATTGCACACAAATCAATACATTATGACAATTAAAAATGGAAATAACATGTACAAAGGCGAGCTTATCTCTATGATAACTCCAAGACCTCATGTGTTACAAGCTGAGTTACATTTTCGCGCTTTCAGAATTTCACAAAAGATAATTTCTTGTTACGTGTATTCCAAGAATAGCACCTCAATTATTTATGTAAGAACTCAACTGGGCAAATAATACCCAATGAAATTAGATGCGCAATGCAGATAGATACCCTAGTGTGGGGTAGTGTAAATTATACGAGCCTCTAAATGATATCAGGCCAATCGACACTAGTCAGTAAATTAAATTATTCGCAGCCCTCTTGGATATTATCGACATAGAAGGAAATGGTAAAGGGCATAGTGCAGACGCGCGAGTGTCTTTGGACTCTTTAAATTATAACGGGAAGTTATTAAAAAAACATAATTCAATCCGTCTTAGAGTAGGTACTGTCGACAATTTCGCAAGAGTCGATGAAAGGACACTCTTTTTAGGGTTCCGTACCCGAAGGGTGCCAAACGGGACCCTATTACTGAGACTTCGCTGTCCGTCTGTCCGTCCGTCCGTCCGTCCGTCCGTCCGTCCGTCCGTCTGTCACCAGGCTGTATCTCATGAACCGTGGTAGCTAGACAGTTGAAATTTTCACAGATGATGTATTTCTGTTGCCGCTATAACAACAAATACTAAAAATTAAAAGAAATTTAATATTAAGGGGGGGCTCCCATACAACAAACGTGATTTTTTTGTTTTTGCTCGATATTGATAATGGTAGCAGGTAGACGCTTAAAATGTTTACAATATATTGAGTATATTATTTACTTAAAAAATAAATAATTAAATTAAAATTAAATTAATATTTAGGGGGGGCTCCCATACATTTTTTTTGCGGTTTTTTATAGATAATGGCACGGAACCCTTCGTGCGCGAGTCCGACTCGCACTTGGCCGGTTATTTATTTTTCACGCTGCATGTAAATACATAGTTGTGTTCCAAAAAAAAATTGGTCAGACTGGGAACTTTCATCTAAAGGGAAAATTAGGTACCTATCAAAATATTTACTTATTTTAACATTTTATTTCCTTGAAATATTATAATTAGGAGGATTATACACAGGCAAATGAAAACCACATTAAATTAACATCCTTTCATAAATTGTTCTACATTTCAGTTAACTTATACCAAAGTTATTGCATACACCCGCCAAACAAACCCATATTGTCCTGCCAAACTGCGCACGCGCGTCTGCACTATAGCCGGAAGTGGGAAAGCAGCGCGCTTAGCACACTTCCGACTCACATTTACCCCCCCCCCCCCCCCCCCCCCCCCGCCTCCATGACAGCATTGCGATACTAATGGCGCTTTGTTCGCCTTAACTCTACTTTAGCTAGAACATATTTTAGTTTAAAACTATAGTTGAGTAAGTAGGTAGTCTTCTTGGGTCAGATTAGATATAAGTACTTTAGTGTATTTATTTATTTAAATAACAAGTAATGGAAACTTATTAACCTGCTAACAAAGAGTAGCCAAATAAACACTGACGCCTGACTTGAAATGATAATGTAAAATAGTTGTAAGGAAAGTTATTGATTATATGGGCTTGGATAAGACGTAAGTAGATAAATTTAAATTAAATGAAATTACCAAATACCACGATATTTAAATAAATTCAATTACGCCTTTATGCCAATTATTGTAAATTACAGTATTTGAACTAAAACTTGATTAAAACCAATCACAATTAACTACTTTGTCCAATCAAATCAGTCTAGAATCTGTCTATATCGAGAACTAGATAACCAGCTAGATGTTGTTTATTTATGTATAATTATGCCCCGCAGCACAATAAATTTGTTCGATAGATAAAAAAAACACGCAATAATTCAGATATATTGCGGCAGCATCACACAACATGTAAACCAGGATTTCATATTGTTTTTTTGCTAATACTTGAGTTTTATCCATTTCTGCTATCCCGTTTGGTGCAAACGTTTATTATTATCAATAGTTACAATTTACATGTTTAAAGAATGTAACCTTCACATCATTGTGTTATTATGTTTCGAATAAGTGGACTACTTAACGATCTGTAATGGAAGGCAGGAGCTATCGGGGATTTACTAAATGGTGTAATTTCCAGAATTAAATACAATTAAAGTAAAACTTCACTAAACATTTTGCCTAGATCGCTGATCGCCAATTTAATTTTCCATTTTTATGATTTATAATTTGTTTGTTATCAAAAATGTCGGATTCGCGACAACATGTCGACAACAGTGGTTAGGCCCGCTCTAATCGGCGTTTCCGCTTCGATCCCAGCGTTGATACGCAGCCGTTTTACTTCTACTTAGTCTGGCCAATTTATACTAAATCACATTAGGAAACTCCTTGTCTTGCATCTGATTACTGGGGCGAGGGGGTAGCCCCTTGTCACGCAAAATTGAGTAGTACGCTTACTGATAACTGGCGGCACAACGACTAATAAGAGGCACAAAAATGAGAGATGAGTTATGAATTTATGATGAGGTGGTCTATCTGTATTGGTATGGTATTATAGTATCTCTGTGGTTTAAGTGAGTAAAAAAATGTTGTTATTTTTGTGCCTCTGCCACCGCGTTTGGAAAAGGCGTGATTCTACGTGTATGAAACTCTTTTTTCCTATAGAGCAGAATTCTGAAGACCTTAAAATTAACTACCGTATATACATTGACAGCTTCAAATCAGAAAGCTCTTTTCACATGGGCTTAAAAGTTATTTCGCAATACGCGTGACAGAGGCAAGAACATACAACAACTAAATAAAGTATGAATAAACAAGCATTAGCTTCGCATAAATTCACATACTGAATAACCAAAAAATGGTCCTATTTATTCTGGATGGTTTTGATTACTCTTTTGTGAAGATGTAGAGAAAATCGAGTAAACAAACCAAAATAACGCATTTGCTTCAACGTCCGCCATTAAACCCCGGATGTTACGATTAGAGCGCGCATCCATTGTTTCCGACATAATGCACATCAGTTTTTAACCGACCAGGTCGAATATTTTTTATGTTGTGTATTGAGTAGCGCACCGAATCGATATTTTTTTGCGTGTTAGAAATTAACGGAAATGGAGTCGAGGTCGAGTCTAAGTCTAAATAAGGCATACCTATACTCCATTCCTTATAACAATGTTTTTTTTTTACTTTTCTTCTTCGTAATTCCAATCCTACATGGAATTAAGTATAGTATATCATTTAATTGTGTTGTCTGTGTCAAGGAGTCTTACCTCTCACATTTCTATATATAACTGAATTCCATATAGAATTGGAAATATGAACATGAAAAGTTCAAAACTTTCCCAATGCTATATGGAATGGAGTATAGGTTTTACAAAAACCTCAGAATCGTTTGATTCATACATTTTCTTATTTTCATTCGTATATAGAAAAATGGTGTATTATATATTGTACCTATATTCGACAATATTCATATTAATATCATTTTATTTGTACACAATAAATCTGGGGATGACTGGGGGCGGTCCGACGGGCGGGGGGTCCGATTTGGACAAACAACAGCGCGTTCACACGACCCCACACCAGGGGGCACTGGTGCGAAAGTGGAGGAAAATCGGAGTAAATCTAGTGTGATGTAAAAAAGAGGATTATGGAATCGATTTATCAACCCTTCGCCATATTCATAAGAAACGAACAGACTTTGGCGTCACGCCTTTTCGCATGATGCAAGTAAAGTTTCATATTATGTTTCATATTATGTTTCATATTATGTTTTTTGTCAGATGAAGAGTAATGCAGTGCCACACCTCGGACACTCCATAGAACGCTCGTAAAATAATCACCTGTTACTACTACATAGCCTAATGACATTTGTACACGTGCAAATGTGTGCGTAAACTCGTTCGTTTGTGAATGTGTGCGTTCAGCTTCTATACAAAGTGTCTCCCGAAGAGGCTCCCCGACTCCGGGGTGAGGTGCGGTATCTGAATCCGCGCGGGGAAGGGAGGGGCCGTTCTGTACGTAGTATATCTCTTCTATAGCAGTGCTCCAATTTTAATAACTACAAAAAATATATATAGGTAAGTAGTCTTAATTGTGTCTCACTGCTGGATTGTAAAATCTTCCTTTCGCAAATAGTTTACTTGGTCATTGGACATTTATTTATCATACCTATTAGCTTACAGGGTGAAATTAAATTAGCTGACCATATTTTGAGGAATGATAGTACCCATCATTGTGAACAACTTTCCCTATGAAACATATGGTCGCAAATGAAAAACATTTTTCGTCCCCCAGTACATTGCCCCGATCAGCTGATTTCAAGTTACTATGGGAGACCCAAAATTTTTTTTCCTTTGCTACCATATGTTTCATAGGGAAAGTTGTTCACAATGATGGGTACTATCATTCCCCGAAATATGGTCAGCTAATTAAATGTCACCCTGTATTAATTTATCGAATTAGTCCTAGGTTAACGGAATGGCGCAATGGTCACCAGAATCCTGATTATCGAATCATGATCATCGCTAAAAAAAGAGATTATCGAATCATGATCATCGCTATGTCAAATCGATTGGTTCGATGATTTGATTGATTTATCGATTAGTTTTTTATGCTCATCAAATGATATCGATTCACTTTTTCTACTTTACAAAAAATCTTTAGATCTTCTCTATGTTTAAACACACACAGAACAAATAATAGCAGTGTAACCCAATGTAGGGCACAGATTACCCAGATTACAAAGTTATGGCACAGATTACAATGTAGGGCACAGATGACAAGGTTAGGGCCTGGAGCTTGATTCTCGCGCTTTCGATATACGATATCTACACCTATATCGAGTGATTTCGTATAGGAATCTGTCAATATAGGTCTCGATATCCGTATATCGAAGGCGCGAGAATCATACCCCATCAATAAACGCTGTTGTTGTCACAGCATGAGCACCTTGGATCGTATCTAATCATTGTTTTCTACTGTAACAATTATCTCGTCGTTGCGGTAATTGCAGTAAATATATCAACCAACATTACTGATAATTACGCGAATGCACAAAAAACTTCTAATTACCAGGTTATTATACTACAGTATTGCGTGTGCGGCTGGTAGCGTGCGCAAAACAACTGGCAGGGTATTTTATGTTTATTTGTGGGGGCAACTGTGTCACTGCTACCTCGTACGGGAATAAAGGTGAGGTGACGCTGTAGTATATACAATCAAGTAAAACAAAAAAAAAAGTCCAAAATCTATAAGTATATTTGCAATAATGCCACTATTTTAGGTTATCTAGTATTCTTACAATATATAATTTACTCTACAATATATAATTTACTCTACAATATATAATTTACTCTACAATATATAATTTACTCTACAATATATAATTTACTCTACAATATATAATTTACTCTACGTCTTACACCTTATCTTATCCTGGTTCGCCGACACTTCTTATATAACAATAGTTCACCATTGTTCGGTCGTTCGAGCGGTGTGCTTCTGCGAGTGGAGGGGTTAGGCAAATGTTTAAATTGTAATAACCAGATTGCGTAGGTATGCAGATATAAAACCAGAAAATAAACATTCCATAAATTCAATAAATAAATAAATAAATATATAAATAAATAAATAAATAAATAAGGACACAAAAACCACTGTTCATGTTCTTGAACGACAGTTGAATATATATGCACTAATCATACGCCTAGTTATACGTTTACCATTTATGGTATAAAAGTGATGATTAAGTCATTACTATAGGCACCAGCTATCTAAGTCATACTTATTTAAATTAGCATATACTGCAGTAAGCCCCCAATCATATAAGTTGCTAAACATGCTACATGGTGTGGCGCTAATCACGAAATATACCTGAAAATATGATATCTATGCGATGATAAAGTCTTGAAAACTGTAAAATGCAATCCATAATTAAGATATTTTTTAGACTGGTATTTAAAAACGAGGCTTAAATTATAGTTAACTGGTTTGCCGACACATCTAATGTAACAATAGTTCGTCGTTTGGTCGTTCGAGCGGTGTGCTTCTGCGAGTGAAGGGGTCAACCATGAACGCAAAGTAAAAGATACACTTCATTGCGTATTAAACGTCTTCCATGCCAATAGATACGATAGAATTTATCCTGTCCATGTGTTTGCTGGATCAAATCTCCATTTAGCCATTTGATATTTTCTCTTTATTGTTTGTGTTTTGTTCTGACAAGTGCAGTAAATATACATACGAAGATACAGTTATTATTAGTTTGTTTGTATAAACTGCAGATCAGCTTACCCTTCATCGAGCATCGCTACCACAGCCACAACCGCAACCTGCAAGTATGCCTCTCTACCCCGTCTAGGAAAATATATGTCGCTATATTTGTTTTAACTTTTCTGCAGCCGGTACCGTCCATCAAGCAACGCTACTACACCCGCACTGGGCCACGCCCGGGCGTGGTCAGCAGCAAAGGCGATTTCTAAACGGTTATTAGAATCGTTTTTACAAGCGTTTCCGTTAGCTATACATCGATAACCTGTCATACAATTTTGTGTGATGAAACTGCTAACTGTTTTAGTTTTAGATAAGTAAATAGGCGTTAGATTTTGGCCATCCTTGCCTCTGTCACCGGCTCACCGCTTATGGGAAAACCTCAGAACTGTTTCCTTATTCTAAGGGGAAAACCCATATAGGTACTGTAAGCAAAATAAACCCATAATGAAATGTGAAAAGGTGAAATGAAGCATCGGTGTAATATAATTTGTCATAATGAAGCTTAGTTCAAATGGTTCAATTAGAAATGTAACAAGGTTAAGCGTGTTTCGAAATGGCGTAGTGAACCGGTAAAAACCAACCTAACATAACTTCGTGACATATAAATGTAACAACATAGCATTGCCCACGTAGACATATTTGTACGTAAAATTAATTATATTCCTATTGAAGACTGGTCCACGGAATGGAGTAAGGTTCAGATTCATAATTCATAATTCATAATTTCTTTATTGCACACAAACAGTTACATAGGACAGGAAAAAAACATAGAAAACGTGTACAAAGGCGAGCTTATCTCTAATAAGAGATCTCTTCCAGCAAACCAAATAGGGATGAGACAGGTGAATTGCTGAGCAGGAGTAGCCAGATGAGCCATTTATTCCAAGATAAACATTTATTGAGAAGCCAAGACTGGTTTCTAGGTCCCTAAATGGAATAATGGAGACACATGAAAACTCCTGAGCTGATGAAAAATAGCGACATTTTCTTGTTCTGCGAGATGATGAGCTATAGTGCTTTTTCAACAAAAAAACAATAAATCAATGAGACTGCGAGGTCTTTGGGTACTGAGGCTACATAAAGAGAATCTCTTACGGCCGTTTTCAATAACCTATCTTTCCTCAATCTGCAGATAGATAGGGTCAAATTTGACATTAAGTTCCATAGCGCAACTGTCAAATCTGACTAGTAATGTGAAAACCATGGATGGATAGATTATTGCAAATGGACGTTAGTAGATAACTATATTATATCCATCCTGTATACATAATGAAACACAATTGTAGCACCATGTATACATAATTGCGTGCGAACACAGCAGACCTAGTAATTAGTATCAGCTATCATCATCATGCGCTAATTACTTCAATGATATTAGTTCAAGAATGTCAGAAAACATTGATACAGGTGTAAATAAGACAGTAGTTCTTTAGTAGGCCTATAAGTGCATTATACAGTTATCATATTCCGGATTTAATTTGTGGTATTAAAAAAACGATTGTTTCATTTTATTCGTTTTTAGGGTTCCGTACTCGAAGGGTGCCAAAAGGGCGCTATTACTAAGGCTCCACTGTCCGTCTGTCCGTCCGTCCGTCCATCCGTCCGTCCGTCCGAAAAAATAAAGGTATCCCCATACAAGTAACTTTTTTGGTAAGATTGGTACGGAACCCTCCGTGTGAGAGTCCGACTCGTACTTAGCCGATTTTTTTACTTAACATGCTAGCTTTTAAAAGCTAGGTAACTTTTACTTTTGTTTTGATGTTATTTCCCCAAATAAGAATTTGAATTACTGTCTATTCTCTAAGAGAGGGTACAAAATATAAAAACCACATCTCTAATCTAAATGGTACATCAGATAAAAAGACAGATAAACGATGAATCTGAGGATGGAAAGATTGGCACTAAATTAAAAAAAAACATGTAAGCAAGATTATCTCTAAAAAGAGATTTCTGACATTTTCCAGAATATTAATCTGTGACCAATGTTTAGAACGTAAAAATTTAACAGAAAAAAACATCTACTCAAAATAGCATATTTTTAAAGTCCTGCAACAATTTTGTATTTCAGGAAAAAAACATTGCAAGGAAATTTTGTAATTAATCTATGTATGGGGTTTCATTAAAATGTATGCATTTTAAAGAGCTCCCTGTCAGACTATGATACAACTAGCTAGATGCATGATTACTGTACAACATTAACCAAGCTTCTATGTAATTAACAGACAATAAATAATGCTAAAACAATTTAAAAAAAACACTTTTTAAACCCAGCCCAGTGGCGTTCTATAATTAATTGTGGTTTAAAATTGGCGTCAAATGAAGCATGAACTGGGTTTAGTTATTTATCACTATTTAATATCTTTCCTGATGACTGTAATGAACTTCGTAAGGTTTAATGAAAAGGTTTTTCTTTCGAACTGTTCATCGAGGCATGACGACCACAGTGGTGCTGGGTACAGAAAAAGGCTGTATAAAAACCGTAAAGAAGCTGCTTTAGGTCATGCTAAAATTCCTTTCTAACGGTGGTGGCGGAAAAACTAGTTATGTTATCATATTAAGAATCTGCGTAATATCACGCAGTAGACCAGTAATGTTGAGTGATTTATGTAAAAAATATTCCTACCGAGAGACACAGGTCTATAGAGAATATTAATATTATTTAACTGTGAGGTCTCCTGGTGGTGGTCGAGAGATGCAGGTTCGAATCCCGGTGCTGACCATGTACCAATGAGATGATTAATTATCGGACAGTCCGTGTTTCGGATGGCACGTTAAGCTTTAGGTCCCGGCTACTATCACTACTTCGTAGTATGTAGTAGTCGTGAAAACCCCTCCACCAACCCGCACTGAGCCAGCGTGGTGGAGTATGGCTCAATCTTACTCGGATCTGAGTAAAGGCCTGTGCCCCTCGGTGGGGATATTAATGGGCTACATTTAGTTTTAGTTTAGTGAGGTCTCCTGAGAGTATCGCACAACTAACCGTACTAATTTTAAGTTCAAGTTCAAAGTTTAAAAAAATTTATTGACCATAATATCATACAGATTACGTCAACGTCAATATAATATTAATATTTTTGTGTAGATACTACCACCCATTCGGAAGTTGTGGACTTAGGGATGGAGCAAAGATAACCCGTGATAAAACGGTCCGGAGAAGTCGTAGATATTAGTATTTCTATGGTACTCGTAGTTTACGCACTAGTATCCATCCGTCATCCGTATATGTTCTTTGATGAATCTGTATCCGTATTTTCACGGGTTTGGATTGGAGGTATTCAAGTATTTATTGCAATAAATTACATGTAATAAAGGCGTTACTTAAAATAAAAAATAAATTAGTATCAAAGTAATTTTACCCTATTGGGTGTCGCAAGATTGCAGTTGAATTCAGTCACAAAGCATTACATAGATTTATCTCAAAACAAAGACAACATTTAATAGGTAGGACGTGGTGCCAAACCGCTTTTAATCTTGGCGTATGCTAAGATATAGGCCACGCAGAAAAGATTTTATACTCGTCAGGGCAAATTCGCGCCTCAAACAAAAGACTGCTTGCTTTGCTTTAAAATGGCCTGCTTCCCCTGAGTTTTCGCATACGCCCACAGTTGTCTCAGTTCGGACGGCAAAAGCGCCACCTATAGTAATCAATCGCTAACAAGGGCCCAATCGTACAGCCAATCTTAAACGAAACAACATTTTTTTCATCTCGTCTGTATGACGTGGGCACTGGGCACCTATAATGGGCCTTACATACCGGTTACCTCCGATACTCGGGTAATTTTATATTATTAAGTGAATTATCCGCAGCTGCGTTGTGTACACTCGGCCTAACTATTAGGTTATTATGAGGTAAAATGTTTACTGTGTGTAATTCGATTATTGAGTGTCTTCACGAAAACATTGTTGTGGCAGGCGATGGTCTAGCAACTTGCCATTGACCGACTGATTCCTTAAAATGAACATCATATGGGCTGAGCTTTCACCTGGTGCCCGCTTAACATTGAGTTTCGGGACACCCTGTATATCGTATGTACCGCCATATTCTCATCAAAAAGTCAAACAAGACAACAACAACAAAATTTCGGCAAGTCCTGTTCTCATACGGAGTGGCAGAAACACTGCAATTAACATGATGACAGGGGGAAAGCCGATCGTCGCTGCTATAGAAGTATGACGTGATATCACCGCGAAAACCAATTCTGGGGTATGATTCTCGCACATCCGATATGCAGATATCGACACCTATATCGAGTGTTTCCCATTCAAATTCACTCGTCAAAGGTCGATATCCATAATCGAATAAGCGAGAATAATACATGATACTCCTGATCAGTAAAATTACACGATCTATTTTCAAACGAAGTGACCTTTCAACGACTTCCCATATATTGCGTCATAAATGGATACAAGCTGTAATTATAAGAATATGGTATCAATATAACTACAACCCATCATTTAATTGGTCGCTTAGTTGATTAAGGTTTAACTTTTAATTTCCATGTAAATACAAGGTTCATTAAGTTGATCTACGAGTACAGAGCATCGATAGATCGTGGACATGCAATGTAATATGAAATGCAATGTAAATAGAAGGGTTATTTAGTGTCGTTGAAAGGGTATAACTAATGCAGTTCTGTACAGGGATAAGGAGTTACAAAAGCAGTAATTCAACATTATAGCACTGCAGTATGGTTGTCGTCAAAAAATACGACACATTATTCGTAGTACCTACGTTTGAATTAGTTTGGGTGGTTGATTTTATGTAAATCTAAAAGTATACATTTTTACTTTTTAGGGTTCCGTACCCGAAGGGTGCCAAACGGCACCCTATTACTGAGACTTCGCTGTCCGTCCGTCCGTCTGTCTGTCTGTCACCAGGCTGTATCTCATGAACCGTGGTAGCTAGACAGTTGAAATTTTCACAGATGATGTATTTCTGTTGCCGCTATAACAACAAATACGAAAAAACAAAACAAATTTAATATTAAGGGGGCTCCCGTACAACTAACATGTTTTTTGCGGTTTTTTTATAGATAATGGTACGGAACCCTTCGTGCGCGAGTCTGACTCGCAATTGGCCGGTTTTAGTAATTTTTGCATTATTTGAGTTTAAAGTCGAATTAATTTGTAAAATCCGTCTCAATCATTCCCGATAAGCTGACGATTATATTTGAAAATAGTGTATTTCAGATTCAACTTGAAAGTAAAGCTCGTCTAAGCTGAAATGACGCGCCTCACTCCTTGGTTTCGTATTTACTTGTCATACAAAACCAAGGAGTGGGGCGCGTCATTTCAGCTTAGACGAGCTCTAGACAACGACGCTCTGATCGCCACCGCTCACGCCACCGCAAACGCGAGCTGAACGCGTCGGTTTGGTCAATCCTATAGAGGGGCCCTCTATAGGATTGACCAAACCGACGCAGAAGAATAAGACAAAGAAGAAGATGGTTGTTACCTGAGTCTCAGTCAAACTGAGCGTCTGAGCCAGCTGCTTCCTCTCCGCGCCGACCACATAGTGATTCTTCTCGAAGGCGTGTTCCAACTTGAGCAATTGGGACGGAGAGAACGCGGTCCGGATCCGCTTCGGTTTCCGGAACGGCTGGAGCAGGAAGCCTGGGATGTCGGGACCTGGGACCAAGATACGCATATTTATAGAAACAGATTAGCTCCTCCATTCTACACTATGTCTTCTGTCAGTGTAATACTATCGGTAAACAACAATACTATCGATAGTAATGTAGATGATTTTAGCGTTCAACAATCGATTGCAAAAATAATCGATTGCAAAACTATCGATTTTTCGGCAACACTAATTCACGAGCCGCATGCGAGTGGCAGTATTTGAAACCCATGGCACAGTATGCGAAGTTCGGTTGGGCTAACTATTTATACAGGGTGACATTTAATTAGCTGACCATATTTTGGGGAATGATAGTACTCATCAATATGAACAACTTTCCCAAAGAAACATATAGTAGCAAATGAAAAAAAAATTCGTCCCCCCAAAATTTTTTCCTTTGCGACCATATGTTCCATGGGGAAAGTTGTTCATAATGATGGGTACTATCATTCCCTAAAATATGGTCAGCTAATTAAATGTCACCGTGTAGATAACTTAACATAGCATCCCGCCTTTTCTCATGCGGGGTGAAAGAGGCACGATTGTACCCACTTATAGCCACTTATGCTCAGGTGAAAGAGATCACTAGACGGATACAGCTAGGATGGGCTGCCTTCGGTAAACTGAAAGACGTTCTAAAATCACGTATCCCACAGTGCCTGAAGAGCAAGGTCTTTGACCAGTGTGTATTGCCTATCCTCACTTTCGATGCCGAAACATAGACACTCACAAAAACCAATATGCACAAAATCAAAGTGTTACAAAGGGCTATGGAGCGTGCCATGCTGGGCATCAGTCTCGTGGACCGCGTACCTAATGTTGAAATCCGTAGACTTACCAAAGTCGCAGACGTGGGAACGCGGATAGCGGGGCTCAAGAGGCGATCGGCGGGACATTTGGTCAGAAGGGAGGACGGAAGGTGGACCAAGGCAGCAACAGAGTGGCGGCCGCGGACAGGGAAAAGAGCAGCTGGCAGACCATCGGCGCGGTGGTCAGATGACATGGTAAAGGTGGCCGGTAGGCAGTGGACCGGAATGGCGAGGGACAGATGCGAGTGGCGTGCTTTAGGAGAGGCCTATGCCCAACAGTGGGATGATACGAGCTGATATGATGATAGCCAGTTATCCAGTACTAAATATTGCGTGACAGGGGGCTAGCCAACTCTAATGAACTGGTATAATAATTATGTTTTCTGATCCGCTTTTTCGGTTTTTCGGCAGCTCCAACACTATCCTCAGCACTCTGGCTGGGAAGGTGGACCCTATGTTGAAGTACTGGATGGATGTGCACCTTGGCAGTAAACCATAATTTACATATAATGATATTTTAGGACGGTGTTTGTGTGTGTGAGGGTGTGTGTGACTGTGTGAGGAGGGTGTGTGTGAGTGTTATTATCTGGTTCGCCGACACATCTTATACAACAATAGTTCGCCATTGTTCGGCCGTTCGAGCGGTGTGCTTCTGCGAGTGAAAGGGGTAGGATAAATGATGTATTTAATTTAATTTTATACTATTTTCTAATTATAAAATAATACCTATGGATGTATATGCTAAGATGTATGCTATTTATCTATCTTCTATCTATATATATAAAAATGAATTGCTGTTCGTTAGTCTCACTAAAACTCGAGAACGGCTGAACGGATTTATCTTATCTTAGTCTTGAAATGTTCGTGGAGGTCTAGGGAAGGTTTAAAAGGCGAGAAAAGTCGAATAATTTCCGGGAAAACCCTAAAAACAGCCCTTTTCTATTTCCCATACAAACTTTTTCTAGAGTTAATTTGAACTTTATTGCTATCCAATAAAGTTCATATTAAATTGAGGCAGTACGAAGTCTGCCGGGTCAGCTAGTCTGAAATAAATATTTTGAATTGAATTGAATTGATATATCAAAAACACCTGTGTTGCTGCCACGTCGTATGGGAAAAGGCGGGACGCTAAACGTGGTTGCATTTCCGACGTTTTAAAAACTAGTTTTACCTGCCAGTATCCTATTGCGAATGCTGATTACAACAAACGCCTGACACATATGATTTATATCGTGAATAAATTTCAATAATTGAGCGTAATTGTTTGAGTTTTAAAATTAGTTATAATTTAGGTTCATATTTCATACTGTTCGCATGGTTGCTCGTGGGTGCGGGTTCGTTAGCTAATTCATAACTGTTTTGACTGAATGACAATAATATACTGTTAAATATCATGCGATTAATGATCGAGTGTGGAGCAAATCAACTTCAGCCATTTTACATAGGTGTGCCAAGCTTCAAATAAACGTTTTCATTGCAATCATTCACCGCATTTCCTTTTTACACTAGCCCTTAACATATTCACTTAGTCCAATAGATAATTCGACGAGGATATGAAATTAAATTTTTATTATTTCATAAGGATCCTCTAACGACGATAACATAAGGTCGAATCTAAGTTCATCATCTGCTATACAACCTTCTTGCTTGCTACTAAGCAAACAGGCACTTTGTTTTCCTCGTGAGTGTTAGGCACAGAATTCAATCTATCAGCCTACACGTAGTGTATTCACAGAATTCAAGATTGAATATCTGAGCCTCACGAGGAAAACAAAATGCCTATTTGCTTCTCGTTTGCAGCTGTTCAAAAACAGAGCAGCATATTAATCGATGTTAATGGAGTCTGATGATATGATTTAATGTTTTATTGTATTTGTACCACCAACCGCCGAGCAAAGCTCGGTAACCACATATTAATGTACTTATCCAAAGACGATAAAATGAATGTATGTAGGTATATTTACGAGTATCACACACGATTCAATAAATTGTAACCAGATTGTCAGACAGCATTGTATGTATCAGTAAAAGTAAACCATATATATACCATTGTTGGTTCGATCAAGATCCCATATATTTCAATAAGTTATTGACCACAAATGTCAACGCCATGGCTCGGTATAATTAACAGGTAACTATATTTTAATTTAATTTGCTACTCAGAGTAGCAGCAACATTCTTGCAACGGACGAATATAGTCGTACGTTTATTATAATTATAATCGCATTGATGAATTAAACATTACTTGTCTAGCTGTTGCAACAACATTTTATGTCAATTTCATTGGATAATTATAACGTGTGAACTATGTTACTCACGCATTATAAAATATGTTATATGTCCCAGTGTCCCTATAAAAACGTCTTGCGAAACTTATATTATATCCAGGTATGGAGGGGTTTAAATTTAAGCCATGTATGAAAGAGCATAAGTTAAACATCGGCCAAGTGCGAGACTCTCACAGCGAGAGTTCTGAACCATCGTCGTACCAAAAAAGTACAAATCACGTTTATTGTATGGGGACACCGTTATTTTTTATCTTTCGTGTATTTCGGTACTTGTTGGTGTAGTGGCACAGAGATACACATTCTGTAAAAAATCTACTTCTAGCCATTACGGTACGTGCGATATAGCCCTCTGACGGACAGACAGACAGACAGACAGAGAGACAGGCGGACGGACGGACGGACGGACGGGCGGACGGACGGACGGACGGACGGACAGCGAAGTCTCAGTAATAGGGTCCCGTTTGGCACCCTTCTGGTACAGAACCCTACAAAGACATCGGCTGCGGAAGATGAAAAAAAAGCTCATGTTAGGCCTAAATAATGGCCCGAAAACAAGCCCCAATCTCGGGCTTACGATGAACTCTACAAAGGCTCTATCTATACACCTAAAAAATTATCATGTTGACTTGATATTTAGAGTGCGTCTTCGTTTAGAGTTCGCGGTGAGAAATCAACCTAATTTGATGGGTAGCCATTTTGTCCTCCTTTGATGTAAAATACTGGCTATTGCATAGAATTGCATAATGTCACCGTAATATTGTAAAAACCGCCAGATTACAATGTAACGGAAAAAAACGTTAGATTGTAATCTGTCGACTTATTGTGATCAAGTGCTATTTATGTTTTTTTTTTAGTACTTAAATGTCAACCTAACACGAAGGATAAACGGAGATTCGCTTCGCTCACCCCCTTTATCCTTCACCTACCCTGACCAACCACTTTGCCCAGTGATTCATCATTTCAGGTTATCTACTAACGCGTAATAATGTATGAAGTTCGGTACAGTTCACAATAAATCGACAGATTACCATCTAACGGATTTAAAACCGTTAGATTGTGATCTCGCGATTTTACAATATTAAGGGGAAACATAGAACGACTTGCATTACACTGCACGCCACACCGCCACGGCGCGGCGCACCCTTCACCTGCAATCTAGACGCACTCTGTATAGTTCCCGTTCTAACCGGTTGCGCTCTATATTGTTCATGCTATTCCTACTTTAATACGAATACACAACAATAGGTAAGTAGGTACTTTGTATTGGTATAGATCGGAGTATTCTGAGTTAGATATCAATCAGAATGCATTTAATATCAATAAGCCAGATTTTCTAGAATGACATCTTAACAAACTGGAAAATACATTACTTTATAGTAGCCCCCGCTTAAGGCGCCCGTCCAGCTAAAATGCCCAACAGATTGAGTTATTCCAGCATATTGAGACACTTTCTGAATCCAGAAAAAATATATGTTATAAAATAGTCCCTTTCCTAAAAATTTAGTGTTTGAAAAGATCATAATGTCATCATAAAGTATATGAAAAAAAATATAAACGAATAGTCCTTTTTTACCTAAATCGAGTTATTCCAGCAGTTCTACGAGGAATATTGGTTTGATTCTTGTGTCTAAAAATAGGTAATTGAAATATCTTAAAGTTTAGTGTTTAACATTTAAGAATTAATCGGCGATTTCGAATCAATCTTCATTTTATCACTTGCGCTGAAATAAATTGCATGCGGGTATGCGCGAAGGCGACGGGAGGCATTACCGCTTAGGCTCTCGAAGGGAGAGGTTGTGTCGCTCGTCTCAATAAAAGTCAGTCATAAAATAATTGCTACGCGGCATCGTCATGGCATAATAAAATACGGTTTTTCCTCCTCAAAAGTAGCCAAGGCCTAAAAAATTTATGGGATTCGTCTTGATACTCCTGAAAATTGGTAGTACGGTGTCTTACTGGTAGTCAGTAGGATTGAAATAGTAGTTTATGAAACTGTTCCATAATGAGGGGTATTAAAACACGAGTGGGTGTTTTTGATAGTATCCCACGAGAGTTTTAAACCTAGTTATGTGTAGTTTCACACCATGTTTAGTTCATACACTATTTATCTACTCTCATACTCATCTCATTAGGTTCGTTGTGACAAGTCCTTTAGGAATATGGTGCCATCGAGCTAATCTGAATTTGGAGTTCATTTTGTAATATGGGTATGGTTTTCGAGGTATTTTAGGGTTCTAGTGACGAATTGGGGGTCCATTTTGCATTTCCAGATGGCTGCCGAGCCAATTTCTATTTGCAATATGGGTATGGCGTAGTATCGGGTATTAGCTTACTTTTTGTTAGGGTTCCGTACACGAAGGGTGCCAAACGGGACCCTATTACTGAAACTTCGCTGTCCGTCTGTCCGTCCGTCCGTCCGTCCGTCTGTCACCAGGCTGTATCTCATGAACCGTGGTAGCTAGACAGTTGAAATTTTCACAGATGATGTATTTCTGTTGCCGCTATAACAACAAATACTAAAAATCAAAAGAAATTTAATATTAAGGGGGGCTCCCATACAACAAACGTGATTTTTTTGCTAATTTTTGCTCGATATTGATAATGGTAGCAGGTAGACGCTTAAAATGTTCACAATATATTGAGTATATTATTTACTTAAAAAATAAATAATTAAATTAAAATTAAATTAATATTTAGGGGGGCTCCCATACATATTTTTTTTTGCAGTTTTTTATAGATAATGGCACGGAACCCTTCGTGCGCGAGTCCGACTCGCACTTGGCCGGTTATTTCAATTATTCATAATAACTCGTGTATTTACTCATGATAAGCATAATGATATTGTGATGCGGAACTGATAATGAAGACCACATATGGCCACCAGACCTGCTCAATACTAGGTACAAATACAATGCGTGGCTGACAAGCAGGCAACGCATAGCCTAAACCGGTGGACCTAGAGCAATGAAACTTTGTACAGAGGTTCCTTAGTAGCGTGGGGTAGCACTGAGATGGGATTTGACAAAATAATTCCCCAATTGGGGATTAGGAGTTACAGTTTGTATTAAACTCAATCTAATCAAATAGTGTTTGTGGAAGTCGGTTTTTTCTAAAGTTTACTTTTTGTTTCAATTATTATTCCAAATTACCTGCACAATCAATACAACGTAAATGCCCGCACGATCATATGCCAATATTCGAATCAGTTCTTAGTATCAGCAATGGCTCGGATTGTTATCGTTTTGGGCCAGCACTGAGTAACACAAGTGATCCAAGTTCGATCCTCACGGACTGGAATCCTACAATTCTCTAGGACACACGCACTAAAATTACTTGACAATATTAGCTCCGACGCTCTTACGCGGTTGCCATAGATTCCATTTTCGAACTCACTTTTGAATTAGTTCATCAGTACATTAAAATAATTCAAAAGTCAGTTCGAAAATGGAATCTATGGCGTCAGTATAAGAGCTGTCAAACTTAATATTGTCATGTAATTTTAGTCAGTGTAACCTAGAGAATCGACCACAATTTATCATTTCATTCTTTGCTCATCGTTGTCTGAGTGCTGCCGTCTCTAAATCAGCGGAGATCAGAAGAAACTTTATAAGGTTGACAGTGGCGCCCCTAGCGGTCTTCCTAAGCAACTTTACACAATGAACAACATGTGCTAAGTATATAAATCCGTGCATGTGCTATGCCTGCCAAGCTGAGATAAAAGTTGATAAAAAAACGTCGCCGCCATCTTGAACTTTTTTGTTACTCAACCGATTTGCTTCAAAATCGATATCTGAGGATGCGGTTGGAATCCAATCATGATTCTGAAGTCAAATATTAAAAAAAGTCGCCGCCATCTTGAACTTTTTTGTTACTCAACCGATTTGCTTCAAAATCGATATCTGAGGATGCGGTTGGAATCCAATCATGATTCTGAAGTCAAATATTAAAAAAAGTCGCCGCCATCTTGAACTTTTTTGTTACTCAACCGATTTGCAACAAAATCGATATCTGAGGATGCGGTTGGAGTCCAATCATGATTCTGAAGTCAAATATAAAAAAAGTCGCCGCCATCTTGAACTTTTTTGTTACTGAATCGATTTGCTTTAAAATCGATATCAGAGGATGCGGTTGGAGTACAATCATGATTCTGAAGTCAAATATTAAAAAAAGTCGCCGCCATCTTGAACTTTTTTGTCACTCAAACGATTTGCTACAAAATTGATATCTGAGGATGCGGTTGGAATCCAATCATGATTCTGAAGTCAAATATTAAAAAAGTCGCCGCCATCTTGAACTTTTTTGTTACTGAACCAATTTGCTTCAAAATCGATATCTGAGGATGCGGTTGGAGTACAATCATGATTCTGAAGTCAAATATTAAAAAAAGTCGCCGCCATCTTGAACTTTTTTGTTACTCAACCGATTTGCTTCAAAATCGATATCTGAGGATCCGGTTAGAGTCCAATCATGATTCTGAAGTCAAATATTAAAAAAGTCGCCGCCATTTTGAAATATTTTGTTACCGAACCGATTTGCTTCAAAATCGATATCTGAGGATCCGGTTGGAGTCCAATCATGATTCTGAAGTCAAATATCAAAAAAGTCGCCGCCATCTTGAACTTTTTTGTTACTGAACCGATTTGCTTCAAAATCGATATCTGAGGATCCGGTTGGAGTCCAATCATGATTCTGAAGTCAAATTTTAAAAAAAGTCGCCGCCATCTTGAACTTTTTTGTTACTCAACCGATTTGCTTCAAAATCGATATCTGAAGATCCGGTTGGAGTCCAATCATGATTCTGAAGTCAAATATCAAAAAAGTCGCCGCCATCTTGAACTTTTTTGTTACTGAACCGATTTTCTTCAAAATCGACACAATTTTTCAACACGCAATGAACTGCAACCAACGGAACTACTGGGGAATAAAAAGTCCCATACCTACGTCAACACTGTTACCGTATGGGTTTTTTTTTTCATACCGTAACAGTGTGGACGGCGGGGTGTGTACTACTGGGAATAAACGCGAATTCGTTCGTCACTAGAACCCTTAAATACCTCGAAAACAATACCCATATTGCAAAATAGAAATTTGGCGCGGTGACCATCTTGAAATGCAAAATGGACCCCTAATTCGCCACAAGAACCCTAAAATACCTCGAAATCTATACCAATATTGCAAAATTAAAATTTGGCGCAGAGGCCATCTTGAAATGCAAAATGGACTTTATATTCGTCACTAGAACCCCAAAATACCTCGAAAACCATACCCATATTGCAAAATTGAAATTTGGCGCGGTGGCCATCATGAAATGCAAAATGGACCCCTTATTCGTCACTATAACCCTAAAATACCTCGAAAACCATACCCATATTGCAAAACAGAAATTTGGCGCGGCAGCCATCTTGAAATGCAAAATGGACCCCTAATTCGTCACTAGAACCCTAAAATACCTCGAAAACCATACCCATATTGCAAAATAGAAATTTGGCGCAGCGGCCATCTTGAAATGCAAAATGGACTGTATATTCGTCACTAGAACCCCAAAAAACCTCGAAAACCATACCCATATTGCAAAACAGAAATTTGGCGCGGCAGCCATCTTGAAATGCAAAATGGACCCCTAATTCGTCACTAGAACCCCAAAATACCTCGAAAACCATACCCATATTGCAAAACAGAAATTTGGCGCGGCAGCCATCTTGAAATGCGAAATGGACCCCTAATTCGTCACTAGAACCCCAAAATACCTCGAAAACCATACCCACATTACAAAATTTAAATTAGGCGCGGTGGCCATCTTGAAATGCAAAATGGACTCTATATTCGTCAAAAAATAAAAATAAAATAGAACCACAAAATACCTCGAAAACCATACCCATATTGCAAAACAGAAATTTGGCGCGGCAGCCATCTTGAAATGCAAAATGGACCCCTAATTCGTCACTAGAACCCCAAAATACCTCGAAAACCATACCCATATTGCAAAATTTAAATTTGATATCACATAGCAATAGCTATAGCGGGGCTTAAAATACCAGTTTGAAGCCGGTGCGGCACAAAACTTCAAAATCTGACTTCAGAATCATGAATATACTCCAACCGCATCCTTAGATATCGATTTTGAAGCAAATCAGACCAATAACTAAAAAGTTCAAGATGGCGGTGACTTTTTTCAAAATCTGACTTCAGAATTATGATTCGACTCTAACCGCATTCCTAGATATCGATTTTGAAACAAATCCGTCTACAGTCCATTCGTGATAAGAATGTTGTGAAATTAAAATTAAAATGGACAGGACACAACCGTCGCGTTTGAAAGTTTGCCTTCAACCGGTCACTGTGAACTTGGCTTGATAAGAGGAAACGATTTGATTGGTTACGGGGCGTGGCCATTATTAATCTGTGGCGTGGCTAAGCCGCCGGACAGTGATGACTCCACTTCATTCTTATCACGAATAGACTATAGTTACAAAAAGTTCAAGATGGCGGCAAATTTTTTCTAAATCTGACTACAGAATCATGATTGGACTCCAACCGCATTCTTAGAATCGATCTTGAAGCAAATCGGCCTAGTACCTACATTACAAAAAAGATCAATATGGCGGCGACTTTTTTCAAAGTCTGACTTTAGAATCATAATTGGACTCCAACCAGATCTTCAGGTATCGATTTTGAAGCAAATCAGACCAGACGAAAATGTTCAAGATGGCGGCGACTTTTTGTCGGCGGCGATAAAAGTGTGTAGGAGGCGCCGCCACAGGAACGCCAACTTATACTTGCCACTCTGTTGCACGATTGTGAATAACAATCGCTAAGCCACTCGATTGTAGAAATCATTCAAAGTATTCGAATAATCCTAAAACAATCGATAATCGAGGTAGTCGTGAAGCGTGAGCTGCGTGAGTGGTTTCATTCGTTTTGATATTCGATAGTTTTATGCTCATGTAAAAGTAAACTCTATGCTCTGAGAAAAAGTATCTGATTTTGTGTGGAAAATTCTATCAGAAAACCATCGAAATTCATGAATACTACCTAACGGAAACAACTACCTACCAAACGGAAACATTGTCACATTCACATGTTAGTTCTAGGTAACCAGTCATGAACTCTCTTAGCACATATCATAAGTTGCTCATCCTTATGAATATAGATATAATCATCTAAAAAGAACGCTGCAGTGGTAGGCGATTTACGCCAATTTGTCCATGCAGGTAAGGACGCTATTGCCATGCATATTACCACATTCTTTTCCGCAAATTACACCAGTGTACCCATACATATAAGGAAGCTATTGCCATGCACCGCTCCATGGCCTCCAGCGTTTTTAGGGTTCCGTACCCGAAGGGTGCAAAACGGGACCCTATTACTAAGACTTCGCTGTCCGTCTGTCACCAGGCTGTATCTCATAAACCGTGGTAGCTAGACAGTTGAAATTTTCACAGATGATGTATTTCTGTTGCCGCTATAACAACAAATACTAAAAAACAAAAGAAATTTAATATTAAGGGGGGCTCCCATACAACTAACGTGTTTTTTTTGGGGTTTTTTATAGATAATAGTACGGAACCCTTCATGCGCGAGTCCGACTCGCACTTGGCCGGTTATTTTATGTGACGCAAAGTATACTTATATCCAAGATGTTTTCCTAAAAAAGCGTCATATTACAATAAAACATCACTCGGTAATACGCATAGCAGTTAGTAGATCAAATAGGTTATATATAATTCAGACTGTCTTCCTAAACGGAAACGGGGCGTAATGCTTTGATATATTTTAATTTGAACAATAGGTACGTCCATACATGTTTTATTTATTTATTGAACAAAAATCCACAGCTATACATAAAATTAAACAAAAATTTTGATTTAATAATTAAGTCAATTGAAGATTTCACTATGTAAAAAGTCAATTATGAACAAGTGAGGTTTACATTTCAAGAGACAGGTAGTCAGGTACATACATAAACAATAAAATCTGATGTGTAGGTGGGGTAGGTACGTACATGTATCTAGATCATAATCTTATAATTATCATTGACACGCACTAGCATACCTACCGTTGTTCTGAAACTTTGGTTTCCGGCGTCGCGATCTCGTGATGCGGAGTGAGGCATGGCTGCGCGGCGGGAAAAGCTAGGCCACGCCCAAACCATGAAAAAATCTGGCAACCCCCAGAGCCTTAAAAGTAAAGTTTAACTTAAATGTCGTACCTTCTCTGATTAATCCCTGACGAGAGACAGCGTCGGCAAGCCGTTGAGTGTCAATCTTTTGAGTTGGTTTGTATCTGGAGTTGTGCAGGGTTCATCACGTGACATTGGCGAAATTATTGTGGCAACAAACGATAGAAGCCACAGATCAAAAACTTAACTTATCTGGAGCCTCAAATGCATATTACAGTGCCACCATCTAATCTGTTCTGTAGAATGAGCAATGGCGCCACCATCTACTCCAACTGAACAGCATACACTACAACAACTGACAGAGCGAAGCGATGTTTTCAAAGTGGCGTCTTTGTCCGTTCTACAGATATGGTGGCTCTTGTACAGTGCCTAGCTCGAAGGGACTATTCAGCTGTCAAATTACTCTGAAGCGATAACAAGGAATATGCCTAAGTACTGACTGAGTACTTTTCCACATTCTCAAACATTATCGAATAGAATAGCAATATTAGCTCTTGTGAAATGGCCAAAGTGCATTCCGGAGTATCTATTCTGCTACTACCAACTAGAGGTGTGTTACTATTTGGTTCATTCAATACTTGGGAGCGATTATAATATTAAAATGGTGGTGACTCTATGATAAGTTAGAATTAGTTTATTTGCGCAACTCGTTGGAACGCTATAACATTGTCGCGGGGCTCTGTGATTATGACGTCGTCACACAAAGGAGTGCACAGATATTGTGAATTCTCTTTTTTTCTGAAACTGCTCAAATCGTCCAATCGTCCATCAAAACGTAATGACAGACTTACGGCATGTTTCAACATCAAATATACGACCATCTGTATGTTTGTTGGTACTCAATTTCAAGTGTTTGTCGCAGTGTTGAATGGCCCATACAACTATCCATCAATGAGCCATCAATACATTGCTTTTTCGTCTAGACCTAAATTCCAGTGAATTTAACGGACGACCTTTGTGGCGCAGTCAGTGGTTGCGCACCCGCCTGCCTACCATGCGAGAGGTCCCGGGTTCGAATCCCGGCTGGGAAAAAAAAACTTCTTGGATGTTTACAGGTTTGTTAGTCGCTGTTTCTGGTTCCTACGACACAGGGTATCCTAGTGTGAGACGAGAAGCAATGTATGTACCTTTATGTAAATGTACATGTTTAAAAAAAAACATCTAAAAAATTATTATAAATGATCCTTTACTCAATCATCACAGATCACATTGTTTCTTCTCTTCACAAAGAATAAATACGACGAGGATGCAATAACTGACTTAACGTGGGTGAAATTATGCCTTTGCCACCTCATTTGTGAAGGAACATGATAGCAAGTTTGTTTATTTTTATATGATTTATGTTCCGCAGTATTTCCACGTCTCGTCGCCATAGCAGAATGCCTCACTGTATCAGTGACTACAATTTGTAACATACCTATAATTTACCATCTTTCATTACTTCATATTTCTTAGCTAAGCTAAACAGCAAAATCACATGTTGTCCGTCGGACTGACAGCCATTAGTCAAGTCATTTTAGCTCTTGTTTCCTGCTCGGTAAGTATGAATTTAGTAGGTACGACGGGATCGTAAACGGTTGATATATTGTAGCGGCCACAGATATCTTCCCCTCGATTAGTATAATCTGTGTTTAATTTAATTTTAATAGAGCGTCGTAACAAGGTTATTCGCGGTTTTTCGAGAGTTTTCTTTTTAAAAGCATAGATTTTAATTTGTTTCTAATTTAGGCGGCGTAGTACCATCTGTTTTTTCTGTTTTTTTCACCAGAGTGTTCAAGCAAAAAGTATTAAAACTAATTGGCTGTTATTTTTAACTTGTGTCGATTATGACTTAAGTAGATACTAATTTTCGTTACTAATTTTAACATGAAAGGCTAATCACAGGGCATAGTTAGTTAAAAAAAAATACAACAGGTACCTACACCGGCTAATGGGCTTAAATATAGTAGTAACAATAAACAGAACCACCAAACAAACTATTACTCATGTTACTAAAATATATAGTAAAACACTAATATTAGCATTATAACGATTTTATAATTACTCCCGACTCCCGCCGCTTAAGTGTCAAAGTAAATGCGAATTTCGCGTGATCTGCCAAAAGATGGCGTTAGTTATGCAAAAAGTACAGTCGCGTAGAGAAGTGGAACTATTGTTTTTAACGACCACCCGCGCCATTAAAGGGAGTTGAATATTTTTTGCGTTAAAACAACGTTGTCATTATATCGCAATCATCATTTGGCCCCAGTATGCGTAAATGGTCAGTTAAATAAGCACCTACATATATGGGAGGTTGAGTTCCAATCCAAAAGGCGTGTTGTATATTTTGTATGGTATCCATTTCAATATACTATGCTCCAATAAACTTTCGGCATACCACTGTCTCATCTACTACTCAAGCAATTGTACAACCTTGTTTCTAAGCCAACAGACCAGGAAATAAAAATACATCGGTGCTTTCAACATTTAACCATTCATTAATTTCAAGACACCGCTCCGGACAGTAACATCGCTCTAAAAATAATAGTAGTGGCCACCAGTCATCAACAATAACCACTATTAATTAATCACAATTTTGTAATGCCACTTAAAACCACTCGACACTATAAATCATTTATCTAACTACCGATCGCGCCATCACTGCTTTTACAAAATGGCTGACAAGTAATACAAAGCATAACGAGTTGACTGCGCTCCAAACGTCAAGTAATCGTCCGGTCATCGCTCAGCAACAAAGTAGTCTAAAATTACATCCAATTATAAGCCATTCAAACCTTTTAGAAAATATATTAAAAAACACGGCCCAACAATCGTAGTAATTAAGAAAAAGAGCGCGTAACGAAATATGTGACGGCAGACGCTACCAAAATGTTATAACAAGACACTAGTGATGTGGTCTGTATTAATATAACGTGATCCATGTTTCTGCTTCCAGCTGATTTAAGATATAACATTGATTTGCTAGTAAATTTTTAATTAACAGTGTTGTGCTTCTAGAGATTTTATCTAAACGTTGCTTGATTAAAAATCCTCTAAGTACTGACAATAAACTGAGATATAAAATTAAATACCAACACTTTCTCTAATGATGTTAAAAATTATAAATACTTCACGCCTTTATTTTATTACGCCATATTTGATACCCAAAATTCAAATAAAATTATCGACAAAAGTCCCTCAGCTCTACCAGAATAATCAAATTTCGAACACAAAGGCGTCGGTTGATAATCGCGGGCGTTAGGTCCCGCTCCATCAAAAAAGGGCCCTTTGTCAACTTGCTTATTACTTCTGTATAAAAATATTATTTCTTATTTTTCGGGTGCGACGATTTTGACGCGCTCTTTTACTTACTAAGCCGGTTTAATTAAAAAGAAGCAGTCATTTTATAATAGGCCGGGTTCATAAAAATAATATTGTTATCGTTTGGAGGGGTGGCAGTCAATTCTGAGGGTGATACGGGATGTGGGATTGTGCGACGCTTATTTGCCGAATAATATTTGATCTTTTGAGCGATGCCCCGATGGGTTTTGATGGATTTTCTGTTGACATAGGTAATGTGCGTGAATATTGGAGTTGTGTGGGGTGGAATATCGCAAACGCGATAGCAATCGTTTTAGGCGACACACATTCATAAAGCGTCTGGGATTTAATAGAAATGCCTTTTTATTTTAGGGATTATAATTAAACATTCTCATTTCTTTTTCTATAAAAGTTGATCAGGCAGAATATATTAAAAAAATACCCGTACCCGTTAACAAAAATAATTCTTACCTTGTAATAATTCTGTATGTGTGTGCAATATATACATATTTCTATGTTGCTTATAATAAACGTTTACTCAGTCTAACCGTTAATAATGGAATATTTTTTAATCTAAATAATGATGCAACACATGACACATGATGCATTTTACTTAATGAGTTTTTTTTAAAGTAACTTTTCATTCAACATTGTCTCACATGACTAGTCTGTGCGCGTTACCTTGACAATAGAGAGCGTTGATCTTTGCTACCGCAGTGTACCACTGTACTCATATTTTGGATAGCGATGTATCGCTTTTCTTAGTAAACGTATGCGATGTTATCGCTAGAGTATCGGAGTACAAATCAAGACCTTGAGTGAACTTGACTTGTACGCCGATAGTCTAGCGATAGTCCTGTCGCATACGTTGACTTAGAAAACCGATAAATTTGCTATCCCAAATAAAAGTACAGTGGTAGTAAAGATCAACGCTCTCTATTGTCAAGGTAACGCGCACAGACTATATGTGATCCCAACAACGCATATCGTAACACAGAGTTCACGATTATCACTATTATTTTCTGCGTAATCTATTGTTATCAAAACAAATCATGGCAACAAAGAAACAATGTTGCATTTTATAGTAAATACCAAGTATGTGCTTGTTCGTACCACTCAACTATTATCATTATAATTAAGTTATCATTGACATAATTACGATACTAATGAGCTGATAGTTACAATGTTGGCGGGAGCTGCATAAGAGGTTATCATATTTGATACTTCCAGTTAAGTACCGTATAATGAATCTGACAGTTCTCAGAGTGTCAGAGGTTACTGATGTAGTAAAAACAAAATCAGACGGTAGAGCAGTCATTCGGTAGTTTAGAGGTTAATTAAATAATAATTTCATCATCACAGTTAGTATTCTACCCAAATCGACCCCTACTGGCATTTTTTATAGTAGATACTAACCATTTAATTCAGATCATTTGATTCAGAAGTGACAGACGTATACAGAGGTGCATTATTATGATTAGCCGTACTAGTAATGCGTGATTATTATAAGTTGTACAAGCACATCATAGACGACGGCGGGGCAGCGGGCGGCGGGAGGCGCGGTCGCGCGCCGCTCAGCAGCAACTCAACTCATCACTTAGAACGAAAGCATTGTCGCGATCGCATCTGATAGCTTTGACTTGTATACATACTCACCTTTTGACCTATTATAACAACTTAAACTACAGTCCACTCTTCTCTTATTTACCTGGCCTATCTATGGTCCTTCGCTACGTCAAAGAGGTATCAAGTTAAAACCTGGAAAAAGGACGCGCGCGCCATTTTGCAAGCTAAGTCAAGACAAAGGGAGCCCGGAATTCAGTTAGCCGTTCAACACACATCGGTCACCGCAACAGCGAGGATATCAGCATTCAGCACGACTAGCATCCGGAAATATCAAGCAGCAGCTTCAGCTTCATCTCATCTCCGACAGCAGTCACGATAACGGACGAAAAAGGGTTTGGTAGCAGCAGTTGTGAGTTTGACCAATTTAACCTCCTCTGACCCCAAACATAAACTTCATATCATTTTCGTTTCAGCATATCGTTGATTACTGTGTCTTTCATACAAATCATTCAACCTCGCATCAACATTCATGCAAAATCATTGCATCAGATTTTTTTTTGCATTCTACCTCACATTCATTAATATTCAACATAATTGGGATAAATCGCTTTAAAAACCCTCCCAAACAAAACTGATATCATATTTTCATTAATTGTGTTGTAATAAGACCAATTACCCTTACGCTTCAGGTTTCTTCGCCTCGCTTTGCGGCGCACGGGCGTGCGTACGTAAATTACAGGCTACAGCCTACCTACCTACATAGCTTGGTAAATTACTCAGCGCGGCGCCTACCGTTGCATCGTTCATAAAAATAAGTATCTGTTACATAATTACATTCAAAAACTCTCATTAAACATGCCAGATGGATCACCCCTCGCTCTGAAAGAGATAAGTTCAATAGAACTTCTCTATACTTACAAAAAAAGACGAGCCACACACAAATCAAAGGTCACTATATTCAAAAATTATCTTGATTCTTTGTCCTCAGCCAATCAGAAAGGATTATCAGAATTAGATCTTTTGCAGGTTAAAAATCGCCTTGAAACCTATAAGTTGTTGCTACAAGCTTACGACGAAAATCAGACCTTAATCGATGAAATTGTCGGCATTTCAGAAGAGCAGATGAAAGAGCGGGAGCAGTTTGAATCGGATTTTCAAACTCAGCTCGCGCTTGCCATGCAGCTGATACGAGACAATGAATCTGCCACCGTCGTCGACGGGTCTGTACAAACAACTCTGGATGCAAGTGTAAAAAAGCCTTTTATCAAACTTCCAACGATCGACCTTCCACGATTCTCAGGTGAATATCATAATTGGCTTGAATTCAGAGATACATTCGTGTCACTCATACACAACAATACAATTATTGATAAAATTCAAAAATTTCATTATTTGCGTGCATCTTTGCAAGGTGAAGCCTCTCAAATCATAAAATCACTCGAAATGTCATCAAACAATTACACAGTGGCATGGGAGCTAATTACTGACCGTTACAATAACAAACGTCAGCTGGTGGGCAACCATGTTCACTCACTATTCAACTTGAATCACATTCACAAAGAATCTTCTGCGTCACTGAGACAATTGTTGGACAATGTAAACAAAAACCTCAGAGCCCTTGAAAGTTTGGGAGAAAATACACAACACTGGGATACTTTAATTATTTATCTCGTGGCAAGTAAATTGGACTCGGAGACGCTAAGATACTGGGAAGAATTCAAAAATACACTTGACGACATGCCGCATCTTCAAAATTTAAGAACCTACCTCAAAGATCGTGCAGATCTATTGCAAACTCTTGAAGATAGCAAACAATGCAATTCAAAAGTCGACACAAAATTACAAAAGCAGGGTACACAAATGACCACAAGCACGTCATCACGATTTCCTAGTTGTCCTATATGCAAATCACAACATTATTTGTTTTCGTGTCCTGTTTTCAAACAAATGACAGTGGAGAAAAGAATCGAAAAAGTTTCGAAACTGAACGTATGCTCCAACTGCTTGTATCAAGGACACGAAACCAAGTCATGTCGTGGCGGTACCTGCAAGTACTGCTCGCAGAAACATAACACAATGTTGCATTTGATGGAACCACGAGCATCCCATACGACACTAACAAGTACCCAAGAGACTTCAGTCTTACTATCAACTGCCCTAGTAAGTGTTATTGGCAGTAACGGTGAACAACACATCGCCAGAGCATTACTAGATAACGGTAGTACCTCCTGCTACATTACAAAAGAACTCTGCACTAAACTAAATCTTCCACTACAATTAATTCAGGGTTCCGTTTCAGGCATCAATCAACAACACACAAATATATCTCACAGAACAAACATACAAATCAAATCATTACACAACTGCTACGCAGTAAATACATCATGCTTGGTACTTGATACAATTTCACCTTCAATACCTAGCATACGCATTCACACTGAGGGTATTAACCTACCTAAACACATAAAACTCGCTGACCCGCAATTCTGTGAGCCGGCACCAATCGATCTTCTACTTGGTGCAAGCATATTCTGGAAGATAATGGGTAACGGTCGAATTCAGCTAGGCAAGCATCAGCCAACATTACAGGAAACTGAATTGGGCTGGTTAGTTTCAGGTTGTACCCCAGATATAAATAGTCAAAAAGACAATGCATGTTTTTTCACTCACAATAGCCCCGATCAATTATCACGTTTCTGGGAATTAGACAGCATGTCCACATCTCAGGTCAATGACCCGTGCGAAACAGATGCGTGCGAGGTTATTTTTCAACAAACGACAACAAGACAAAGTGACGGACGTTTTGTTGTCACTATTCCATTCAAAAAATCACCTGAATGTCTGGGCGATTCTTTTTATCAAGCTAAGAAACGATTTCTTTCATTAGAACATCGCATGAATTCAGATCCCATTTACAAACAACAATACTCAGACTTCATTACTGAGTACATTGAGCTAGGACATATGACACCTAACCAAAACACATACACACACACAGCAACACCACTGACTCCCGCGTATTATTTACCACATCATGGTATAATTCGCGAGTCAAGCACGACAACAAAATTCAGGTCGGTATTTGATGGTTCGGCAAAAACCACAAATAAATTATCACTGAACGACTTGCAATTAGTAGGTCCTGTTGTTCAAGACGATCTCATTTCAATCCTACTACGTTTTCGTCAGCATAAGTTCGTCATATCAGCAGACATTGAAAAAATGTTCAGACAAATATTAGTCGTGGAAAATCAGAGACCCTTACAACAAATTCTGTGGCGTTTCAATCCTACGGAACCACTTAAATCATACACCCTTAATACAGTCACCTACGGGACGGCATCCGCGCCGTTCCTCGCTACACGATGCATCAAACAAGTAGCCCTAGACTGTGGCCAGGGCGATAGCACAAACACTTATGACAATCTAATTTCAGAAGTCATACGTCACGATTTTTACTGTGATGATCTTTTGTCGGGCTCAGATGACGAATTCAGTTTATTAAAAATAGCTGAAGGCGTCAACAACGAGCTCAGGAAGTATCAATTTCCACTTAGAAAATGGCTATCAAACTGTCCAGCCGTTTTAGAAAAGCAAGGATTTGCAAATTCAAACAACATGACTATTAATTTAGGCACAAACGATCCATCAAAAACTTTAGGTATCTATTGGAATACTCACAATGATATCTTATCATATTCAGTTCATTCAGAATACACAACACAAAAACAAATCACTAAACGCTCTATTCTTTCCACAATAGGGCACATTTTTGATCCGCTGGGGCTCGTAAGCCCTTGTGTGCTCGAGGCAAAATTAATTATGCAACAGATGTGGCTTCAAAACATATCATGGGATAGTAAAATACCGGTTTCAATGCAAACACAATGGGCAACGTTCGTCCAGTCATTATCACTTATCAATCAGCTGACTATTCCTCGCCGCGCATTTCATTGTTCACCGCACAACATAGAAATTCACGTGTTCAATGATGCTTCGAAAAATTGTTATGGTTCTTGCCTGTATATAAAGAGCTTTAGCTCGGATGGCAGTGTGAATGTTCAGCTGTTGATAGCAAAAGGCAGAGTAGCCCCATTGAAAACACTATCAATCCCCCGACTTGAGTTATGCGCGGCACACACCGGCATAATCTTATGCAATAAAGTTTTAAGTTCACTTCGTAACGAAGGTGAAACACCAAAGTGCTATTATTGGAGTGATTCAATTATAGTTCTATCATGGATAAATTCACCTACCCACAAGTTGCAAGCATTTGTTAATCACAAAGTAACGGACATATTAACACATAGTCAATCACAATCATGGTACTACGTACCTACAAAACAAAACCCAGCAGACATAATCACAAAATGCACTAATGCACAACAATTAATTAATTCTTCTTTGTGGTTTTCAGGACCGGAATTTCTAAGAAATGATGATAAAAGTAGCTGGCCAGAACAACCTGCACACCTCAGCGTATCTGATCTTCCAGAAATCCGGTCACATTCGCACTTCACACAAACAAACACGCAATCAAACACAACTCAGTCATTCATACACAATTATTCTAATTTTAACAAACTTATACGTATCGTCGCACTCATACTACGATTCATACGTCTTTGCAGAACAAAACGTAGTAAAACAAACACAATCACTCAATCAAAGGTAATCACTCCTTTGTCTAGCAATGAACGAAACTTAGCAAGGTATCAACTAGCAAAAATAATTCAGCTAGATTCGTTCCCAGAAGAGTATCAAATACTCAAAAATGGTAAAAAATTACCAGCACAACACAGACTTAATTCGCTTAATCCATTTATTGGTGAAAACAACCTTATTCGTGTGGGCGGAAGGTTAGCAAACTCCCCATACAACTATGATAGAAAATTCCCAATTTTGTTGCATCCAGATCACTATATTACAAAAATCATGTTTCAAACATATCATTTAACACTTTTACATGCCGGCCCACAACTATTACTCGCTCACATCCGTCAGTCATACTGGCCAGTCTCTGGTCGTAATCTGGCTAGGAAAACTACACAAACCTGTGTCACATGCAAAAGGTTCCAAGGTAGAACTGTGACACCAATCATGGGACAGCTACCTGAGCAAAGATTGCACGCAAATTTTGTATTCAGTGACGTAGGAGTAGATTATGCAGGACCAATTATGATAAACAATCGTAAAGGGCGTGGAAGTGTATTAATCAAATCATACATTTGTATCTTCGTTTGTTTTACAGTTAAAGCTGTGCATCTAGAGTTGGTCACAGATATGACAACAGAATCATACATAGCTGCAATAAACCGATTCATATCTCGTAGAGGCAAGCCAAATAACATATACTCCGATAATGGGAAGAACTTGGTAGGAGCTGCGCGCGTGATAACGAGTTTTCTTAAAAACCATAGTGAATCAATTTACAGTTGCGCCGCAGAGCAAGGCATCTCATTCCATTTCATACCCCCATATTGCCCCCACTTTGGAGGACTTTGGGAGAGCACAGTAAAATCAGTTAAATACCACCTCAAAAGAGTATTAGGTTTAGCCCATCTCACATACGAAGAAATGTACACACTTTTAGTTCAAATAGAAGGCATTCTAAATTCTAGGCCATTGACGCCACTTTCATCTGATCCGTCCGATCTTTCAGCTCTCACCCCATTTCACTTTTTAATTGGTCGAACTCTAACTGCACTACCTCACCCACAGATGTCCGACTGCGACCCGGCACGGCTGCCCAGACATCAGCGGGTCGAATTGCTGCGCCAACATTTCTGGAGACGATTTAACATGGAATATATTTCTCAGTTACACCAGAGAACGAGATGGCAACGCTCGAATGGCGCGCTGACAGAGGGCTCCCTGGTCATCGTAAAGGACGAGGCGCTACCTGCAGCACAGTGGCCTCTTGGACGCATCACCAAGCTTTACCCTGGTCCCGACGGAGAAGCACGCGTGGCAGACATCAGAGTTCAATCAGGGACGATCAGAAGGGCTTTTCACAAGATATGCCCACTACTAGACACATAATCAAGAAGACACATCATCATCATCAACCTCAACTCCACTGCTGGCCCTGGAGTATGTACAAGCACATCATAGACGACGGCGGGGCAGCGGGCGGCGGGAGGCGCGGTCGCGCGCCGCTCAGCAGCAACTCAACTCATCACTTAGAACGAAAGCATTGTCGCGATCGCATCTGATAGCTTTGACTTGTATACATACTCACCTTTTGACCTATTATAACAACTTAAACTACAGTCCACTCTTCTCTTATTTACCTGGCCTATCTATAAGTACTACAGAGATAATGTAGACCTAAGCCTATCGCCCATCAGATCCAAAAAGAAAGTATCTGTTTCGTACACAACACAGGTAAAATTATATTGGTTTCTCCAACCGACGGCTGAGTCACTTCAAAAAAATTCGTCAATAAGTATATTTTTAATCATAAATTTAAAAATAGTTTTTTAAAATGGCAATATAACGGAAACAATAATAATTATAGAGACTATAAATTTTGTATTTAAATATTGATAATTATATATTTAGCTTATTATATATATATTATAATTAATGACTAGATAACCATCATCCTCACTCCGTTTTACAAAAAATGTGGTGTTCAAAGATAGCGGTGCTTTATCATAATTGGCTTGTTAAAAGATAAATGACTGAGCCTACAGCTTCAAATAAAAAACAGTTTTAATCTAGTAAAGCTCTTACTCTGATAAAACCGCAACAATATACAAATAAGGGTTTTAACTAATACCCATTTTAGTAGAGTTTGGCGTTTTTATACTTTAAAATGTTGTTTTTGTTTCTTTTCATACTTTTAATCCAGTGAAATTAAACGGTAATCGAGATAAAAGTATTGCGACGGATAAAAGGGACTTTCAATTTAAAAAAATGGTACTAAGAAATAAACAGTTTTGTGAACGATGATACTTTAATTGTGATTCAAACTACGTTTGGTTTGTCTTTGTGACATTCAATTAATTCGATTTTGATTGACGGCTGTTTTAAAAGTGTGTAAGCAATTTATCAAGTCGTAGTCGTTTTGTTTGTTGTTTTAGGTAGGTATGCGGCTGCCATAAATTCCGATTCCGATAGGTAATTCAGTTGCCTTATAATTTGCTGTTGGATATTATTTAACTAGCGTATGATCTTTTTAACTAGGTAAGTCAAGTCACTAACTACACTTAATTTATTTGGAATTTCATTTTATTCGTGTTTCGTTTGTTAGATGACCAAATAGTAAACACATCATCTTTTTGTGTGTTTATTGTTTTATTATAGGTATTATTATTAAATTTAAATGCTGCCAACCCAAATAAAATTGCCTATAAATTTCATTCATTAAAAGTCAATAATTCTAAATCATTTATCGGCAAAAGACCAAACACTCACCTCCAGGAAACCTATGCGGGAATATCCTCCCGTGCCTATTGATGAGCCAGGGATAGAGCTGGTAGGACTCCCTCGGCACTGGGGCCGGATGGTGCTGATGGTGCTGCGGCAGCGGCCCTGGGAACCCTTGCTGCTGGTGGGCAAGGGCCGCCGCCAACGCAGCTCCTTGGAAGTGCGCCAGAAACTGATGGTGATGACTCTGCGCTTCTAAGTACGGTAGCCTCTTCAACTCAGGGTTCGGGAAGGCTGGTAATGCGCTCGGCCGCAGCAAGGGTCTCGGTGATGGACTCCTGGGAGAGGCGACTGGCGACGGCGAGCCCGGGCTGGCCAGCGGCGGCGACGCATGCTTCGACCGCTCCGAACCACCCACTATACTGTCTATACTAAATCCGATCTTCGGCTTCGATGGCACCGCCACCACAGGAGTCGGTGCGAGAGGCATCATGCTTTGCTCACGGGTTCTGTCACATCAACACTGAATCAGCACATGTCACACACAACACAATCCTCATGACGCGCGATACGTACGCCAGCACGGCGCGCGGCCGAATGAGAGTCTAGCCGGTGCCCGGCGCTCGCGAGGCGGGAAAAAAAAGTTTAGAACATGGACGGCTGCAACCTCATTGGTGGAGACTGCGTGGCGGGTGTCGGCGAGGTGTCGAACGGTGTTCTTCATTTGAATCCCGGCGCTCTTATTGGCTGGAAGGCGTGCTGAGGAGGTGTCTTTAACGAACGCTTTCAGAATGGGCGGTGCGTGCGATGAACTTGTGCTTTAGCCTGCCAGATGGCGTGCTACGTCAGATTTGAAAAGCGTGTTGGCCGCGACTGTACTCTTGAATTTTGTTGCTTTTGATTCAATTAAGGTGCGGATTGGGTGCGTTTGAGTCCGCGTTGCTCTTTTTTGAGTCGTTGGGTTTCACCTTTGCATTGGTAATACTTTTTTTAATTTACTCAAATACTTTATTAGCGCAATGTCGCGAGATACAAAAATAAATTGTTCAACACTTTCGAGCTAACGACATAAGCTAAATGATTTATGTCGCACAACTGACCGCGCTGGTATTTGATTTGTAATTATTGTTATCAACAATAAAATAATTGTTTGTTTTGCCTGAGCGATTACACTGTTAGTTGTTTAACAAAATTTTAATTAAAGCTGATAAGGATTGAATTTCACGCAAATTATAAACTAAACAGTGTTTGGTAAACGGTTTGATTTTTTAATTATGTTTTATATGCTTTGAAATCTGCGATTTTGATTGATTTTTGTTTAAATGTTTGTAATGAATGTGAGAACGTAGGAAGTTTTTTTTCATGGTCCATATAAAATTTATACTCTCTAGCTAGATTAACAACATTGTTTTTTTAGAATAAGGACCCTACTTAGATTTGCTTTCAATGTAAGACATTTTGCTACTGAAATTGATTTAATTTCCATTATGTTTGCTCATTTGTACCTACTTTATTTTTTCCTACACAAAACATTAATCTATGTATTATTATTTGTCGGAAGTCCATATTATAGTAACTGTGATATTTAACTGAAACTAAAGTTTCAGCTTCGGCTAATAAATCATTTCAAAAAAATGGTAGTTCAGTTTATTTGCGACGCCTCTGGAATCGGTTTCAAACCTAATGTATTTTTAGGGTTCCGTAGATCCCCAAAAGGTGCCAAACGGGACTCTATATAAACGGCCATTTTCAAAACCTATATAATATCCTGAATCTGCTCGTTCCTTAGCGCAACTGTCAAATCTAACTCAAAGCTATATGAAAATCATGGATAGATAGAATTCGCCCGCTGACCATCCGTCCGTCTCATCTCAGTTCGTCAGCAGTCTTATTCCTGATGAACCGTAATAAGTAGAGTTCCATTATAAAATGTAGTACTTCACTAAAGCCTTCATAATCTGCTTCATAAAGGCTGGTAACCTGTCAAACAGGACCTCCTAGTACGGATACCAGTCTCTCACATAGATATGACAAAACACATAGCAGCTAAGTTAAGTTTCACCTGTAAAACTATGTGAGAGAACAAAATAAACCTTTTGTATATTTTTTTGTATTGTATTTGTATCTCTAAATCAACGATGACTGTGAATTGTCTTGTCAATAATCATGTTATCACCACTCGGCCATATTACGCTTCGCGTGTTAAATGTTATTATACTCGTGATTTGTTTCTCGAAATTAGTATTCTGAAAATAAATCTATTACATTTTTACACATTGTAGTACCACCTACAGTCTCACCAAATGCACTTTAGTTGAGAAAAGAGGTTGAAAAAAAAATTACATCTTTTTTCTTCCTTTTTCTTATCTTTGATTGGATACGTCATTCACGTTACAGTGCTTCACCAATGCACATATTATTTCTTTTATTTTCGTGTAAAATATGTTTAATTAACGTAAATCAGTTTTGTTGTAATTGATAAACTTATAACTAAGTTACCGAAACATGGAAAGTTGCTGAAATGTGCAATTTTTCAAGTCGATTGTTTGAAACACCCGCCGCCGACGCGACGCTGGAAGCAAGACGGTCAAACAGCCGCCATGACAGTCAAGTAATCATGATATGAATTCAGTTCTCGCTTGGCGAAGCTACGGTTTATGGAAGTAAACACAAGGTTCGTTTTATTCAATGGAATCTAACATCCTTCTCATTATGAACACGAATAATCCATTGGGGCTATTCATATATGTTCAGGCTTATATGGTGCGTTCTATCCATAGGGATTTTACATCTGCCATTTGTTGAAAAAGAATGCGTCCTTTTCAAAGGAAATGTGACTATTCTTTCAAAATTCATGATCACGATGAAGAGGAATTACGAGAGGATAAAGGTAAAATGCTAGCTTGTTGGTTCGTATACTTACTGGATATTGTGGAAGAATCAAATATTGGGCCTCAATTTATTATCTTAAGACCTGATAAATTATTGAGGCACTATGTTCAATTCACTAAGGAATTGTTACATCTGCCGTCTGCCATCCAAAAAACAAGAAACTACATTTTGATTTAATGAATGTCGTTTAATTCAATGGAATGAACCTTTCAATCAAATGAAGAAATATATATATTTTGCTGTGGTTGGTTGGTACCTACCTATCCTTGAACGCCATAGAGCAACAACGGACTCCTGAGTCCTGACCTGACCGGCCGACTGCCGACTGGAAAGGCCGCAGCCAGCCGCCATGCCGCCGCCGCCGCCGCCGCCTCGCCGCCGCACCGCAGATACTGTGTCGCTCATTTTTTTGGGTAGACATCTTGGAGGAACGCGGCCTTGTAGACATGGATGATATCCGAGTTCTACAAATATGACATCGTTCACGCTCTCATGCTCACGCGAACGCACCACAACATCAACCATCCGATTTTACCCCGACACCGACACGATCGCTTTTTCGCTATGCTGTCTCGGACGGAATGAATGAACGATCTCGTTTACGCTGCTGTATGTAATCGACAAGTGCAGTTCGGAACTCAGCGAATGTTGGTAAGTTGGCTCTACTGACAATCTGTCAAAATCAGTCGGAGATCGGAGAACAAAGTTTAAATTGTTTCCAACAGGTTAAAATTTCTTTCAAATAACAGGTTAAAATTCTGTAAATTACAAGCTTATAATGAGATAAAGCAAAATGATGCGGTGTATTGTATTGTACCATTTATCACTTTTGGAACTGCGAAACAAACGCAACGAGTGATGTGATTGATGCTGTCAATGTTTATTGTGAACATATGATCAAATGAAGCGGACCCCCTTGGCTGCATATTGTGGTGTAGCTCCAAGGAATTGCAGAAAACTGATGGGATATTCAATACATTACGCAATGTACGAAATCCGCCCCCTTTTTCGACAGTCTAACCTGAAAAAAATATGCAAGTAAGTGAGTATAAGTTCTTTTGAAGAAGTTTAGCTCGCCTTACGCCACATTTGACCCTGATTTGTGGTTTTAACCACCTAGTTTAAAACCTTAGGGTTTCTTCCAACCCAATCCAACTCGCAGGCTACTGAGATTGCAGTGAAGATGATAACCTGTGGCAGGGTCAAAGGTCGCTACTTATGCTGAGCCAATGTATTATTATTATTTTCACGAGGAATTTACACAAGCTCGTTCTCACGCTAATAACAGTCAGCTCAGTTCATTCCTGGATGGAGTGCTAAAGTAATTAAAGAGTTTAAATAATCACAACATCTAAATTTGCTTTAACAATACTCTTTAATTTAATTTAATATCTTACCAATTCATGCAAATATACATAAAATTATACCGGCTGATTGTTCCATAGTTTATCTGCCTGTTTATCTGAGGATATTGACAGAAATTATACGTGTGAAATGTCGTTACCAGACTGTTTATCTGGGGATGGAACAATCGCCCCTAGAGGGATTAATATTATATCATTATTCTCTATCTCATCAAATTGGTGCTGTATCCGAATGTGCTAAGTATATGAAATTATATCATATTATATTAGCAAACTAGAAACATACATGTTGAATTATGTAATTTTTGCCGCACATTCATTTAAATTTTATCCATCAAGGTTTCCTTATTCTTTAACATAAATGGGAATTGAATATTTTGGTTGATTAAGATATTAATCATTTATTTTCTTATACTTACAAAGAGTTGTTTTTTGAATGTGCAAGGAACTTGTAAGGAGTTTTTAGTACATAATATCTTTATCAGAACAAGATATAAGTACATAATAATTGTGTACAAAGGCAAGTGTGTCTCTAGTAGGAGATCTCCACTAGCAGACCAAATAAGGTTGAGACATGTGGTTTACTGTGTAGGAGTAAACCGGGTTACTGAAATAATGCTGGACAGATTCCTAGACATAACTACATTATCATTTTTATTATTATTATTTTTTAAATGGTGGATACCAAAATTAAGGTTTACAACAACTTACCTGCCTCACTTTGAATGTGATGATATGGAACTATAAAAATAATAATAAACTATTTGCATATTAGGGCATGTTTAAGCATTGGATATTACCTATGTATGATCATGTCATGTCATATTCTAAATTAATTAATTTTATTTATATTTGCAATTCTGGTTTATTCTAGATTTTTATTCATTTGGATATAATTTTGTCAGATGACAACAAACAATGCTTTACTAAACTATGCCATTAGTTTCATCACATGAAAGCATTGGGATTGGTTATAACGACCAGCCCTGCTGTCTGGTTACACCAAAGACTACCTACTTATCAAATCAAATTACTATTACAAATTGTCTCGTGACAAATCTTATGATACATTGTCACATGAGAAATGAATTTCCATTACAATTCTAATCATTTATAGAGGATTTATACTAATTCCCATATATTTAAATATATTAAAATTCCCTACCCGGGAGAGTTTTTTTCTCTAAATAAGAGTATCTCTCAACTATGGGGTATAATGTTGGGTAAGGTAAGGTACGGTATATGGATCAGTGACAGCTACTGGCCATCGTGGGAACAAAAACCAAGCTGGATATATTTTGGTTCTTAGAAAACAGTTTTTTACTCCTTTTAGATTACAGTTTTCTACATCTGATCTGGGTCAGCATGCTTCTAATAGAATACAATGCGTCATCATTGGACGCCTTATATGTTTTTTCTTTTTTCAACTTATTATTTAAATGAAACAATAAGTGCCAGAAAAAATATAAAAACCATTCATATTGTTACATGGTCTGTTCTATTCAACTTACAGATAGGGATCTTTAATGATTTTATTTGTTCCTAGTATTTTTTATTCAATCATTGAAAAATCAAAATTTAGAGATGCTATTGATACAGCTTTATTATCAAACAAGATGGACATTAGTTAAGTCCTCCTGAAACGTCTAGTTATAAAAAATGTCTTTATCGTCATTCGTGTTACGTAACTCTCTGAGTTACCCTACTGATTCGAATGAATAGCAACTTGATGTAAATGAGTAATTTCATAATGTATATGAGTATTTTCATAATTAGATTTGACATAAATTTTTGTTTTTGAGTTTTTTCGTCAAAACTATAGAATTAATAGTTGAGAAACATTTACAAAATGTTGGTTTTTCACCCTCAAACTGTTATCTTAACAAAAATTGATTTTAAATAATAACATTGATATTTCCAAACTTGTCTCTCAAAGTCTACAATGTGTAAAAATGTAATAGATTTATTTTCAGAATACTAATTTCGAGAAACAAATCACGAGTATAATTAATGATTAAACGAACTTACCTGTACGTGAAGTTCAATCATAATTATACGAAGTGATTTGTTTCGAAGAAATTAGTATGATCTCCCACCCACCCTACCCTATTCGGAAATATCAACTAAAGGGGTGTGTGTGAAGCTCTGAACTAAATGACGTATCCAATCAAAGATAAGAAAAAGGAAGAAAAAAGATGTAATTTTTTTTTCAACCTCTTTTCTCAACTAAAGTGCATTTGGTGAGACTGTAGGTGGTACTACAATGTGTAAAAATGTAATAGATTTATTTTCAGAATACTAATTTCTTCGAAACAAATCACTTCGTATAATTATGATTGAACTTCACGTACAGGTAAGTTCGTTTAATCATTAATAATAATAGTAAATTTTAGACCTATTATACCTAGGATTATACGTACACTAGGATTGTAATAGTTATACTATATTTTATTGTTCTAATAAAGACCCATTAAAAACAAAACAATAAGTACCGAGAGTTGAAATTTTAACAGCTTTCTAGTTATTGCCGGTCTAACAACACATAAACACGCATTTAAAATTTTGCTCACTTACTAAGGTAGGTAGTATAATGTAGTCTAATGTCCCGACCGAAGGGCACAGGCCTTATGCGAATAATATTGAGCCATGCTCACCAACTGCAACTAAAACAGAGTGCAAAAGCCATAACTTAAGAAATCACGTTTGCTCTTGCGTTAGAAAACTTCTGACTATTCAAAACTATCTACCTCTGACCTTATTGTAATTTAAATCCAAGAGAGCAAAAATTACTCAATGCTTATCGACAGGAGAATAATACACTCAGATAACTATCAGTTAAGTCTGTTTCCACCTTATTATCTTCACGCCTATGCCAAAGGGGTGTGGTCAGTACCGCTAGCACGAATTTACCGCATGATTTAAGTCCAGTATTCTACAAAAACCGCAGAATAGGTACCTAGGTAGGTTAGCAAAAAAATATGTATTTGTCGCTATATGTAGAGGTTGCTGCAACTACAGGGGACGACAAGACCCCTTAATATTATGATAATGATGATGTAGAGAAGAGACCTTATACAGAGACTATATAGTATCCAATTGACTGCGCCTGCGGGGGAATGCGGCTCGCCAAACGTTTGTTGCATTCAACAAACGTTCGCATACGCAACCTATGTACGATGACGGGCCGTCCCAGACAGTTTCGCAGCGGCTGACCAATCACAGCTCTCTTACCTCGTCCCCCGCCGCCCGTAAATTGGTGAGTTGTGTTTCAAAGAAAAATGTACCTATCTATGCGCTCTCCACTGGATAAGTGCTCCCTGGCTGAGTATGATTATCATGGTTCTGACGTAATAGAAAAATTTGAGAGGCTATTTTACTTGGTTTATTGGTCTTGCTTGTCGATGTTACCAGTTACTATGGATGTTATTTCATGCTAGGGGTACCGTGTCGTGACTGAATTTGAATGTCTGAATGCGCTTAAGTTTGCTCTTTTATGGCTTAAATATATGTTTGCACTAGGTATTTGTTCTTTGAGTATTGAACTAAAGATATTACAAAACATAGCTAGGTACATATGATTACTCATTTTACCATATGGGGTGGCAGAGGGGCCTTTGCCCAGTAATAAAATGATTGTGTATCAGGCCCAAAGGCCCAAACGTGTCAAGCCAACTTCGAAAGTCCATCCCACCTATTCTTTAACTATTTATTTACTAAAACGACGCGATTAGATACCATTTTTAATTTGGGATTATAGGTACCTAGTTTTTATTGAGTTTCATTGGGTTTCCTACTAAGTATTACTCCTCAGTCCTCGTCACTCCTTCATCATTGATTAATTAGAAGGTAGTTTTGCATTGAGTTAAAATCACAAAATGTTGTCTGTTGCCGCACTACAGCAACAATGAACTACGAAATTTTAGAAAATAAAAGAGATCCCCATACAAGTAACGTGTATTTTTGTACTTTTTAGGGTTCCGTTAGAGAAACAAGGAACCCTTATAGTTTCGTCAAGTCTGTCTTGTGTATCTGTCCGTCCGTATGTCACAGCAACTTTATTCCAAAACTATTAAGAATAAACAGTTGAAACTTGGTATGTATTCAGTGAACCGCTTTACGATTTTTATACAAAAATCTAAAAAATAAAATATTAAGGGGAGGACTCCCCTATACATGGAACTGACACCAAACATTTTTTTTTTAATCAAACCTATATATGTGTGGGGTCAAATCTATAGGTCTTTGAAACTGACTTTGAGGTTCCTATAACCATTTTTCCTCAAAGTGAATCGTTAAAGAGACAGATCCTTCCAAAGTGGAAAAAATTCCGTCCCCCCCTCTCTAACTTTTAAAGTAAGAGAGTGAAAAATCTAAAAAAATGTGTATCTCAATACAAACTTTCAACGAAAATTAGTTTGAACAAAACATAATAAGCCGTTTTTAAGATATAAAAACCGCAAAGATAACTTTGTCATTCATACAAACACTATGAAAAACAAAGTTACAACACAAACATCCAGTCTTATAATTACTTGCTACTGCGGAACCCTTCTTGGGCGAGTCCGACTCGCACCTGGCCACTTTTCTGTATTAGTGCGGAATCCTTCGTGTAGGGGTCCGAATCGCACTTGACCAATATTGTTTGTTCAAATACGGCAGCCTAACTTATTCAAAACAAAACCCACTTATTCATAACTTATTCTCAGTTTCATTTTGGGGTCGATAACTGTTACGGATAAAGTAGCATAGCATCCCCGCAAAGTCAATATAAAAACTTGTAAAATATTTTCCCCAGTAGTCGTTCAAACGAAAGAACACGCTGGAGGGATAACAGATTGTATCTAGTATTTCTGTCTCACTCGCACAGTATTTCTGTCTCACTCGCACAGTTCTTGCGTTGCGTGATTGGTCGCCTTGTGCGAGCGGTTATCGTTATCAGTATTTGTTACGGATAAAGTAACAGCAGCCCCGCGAAACAGTCAGTATATACATACCACCAGCTTTCATCATACCTAAAGTCAATATGTAAAAATACTTTCCCCCGTAGTAGTCCAAATGAAAGTACACGCTGGAGGGATAATAGATTGGATCCAGTATGTCTGTCTCACTCGCACAGTTCTCGCGTTACGTGATTGGTCGCCTCACGCGAGCTGTTATCGTTATCAGTATTTGTTATCAGTATTTTGTATTCACATAGTAGATTACGCAAATAGTCGTTTCATTGTTATCTGGCAGCATGTAGCATTTTATAAAATGTCGGTAGTGCTGTATAAATAAGGCACTCTGTTAGAAGCCCGCAAAGCGGCAAAGAACCTCATGACAATAGTTTTAATAGTATCGGAATTTAGTATTTGTTGTAACCTGTAGAGCTCAAAAGAAATTGATAATTAACCTAATATAGTACTCAAACTCCAGTATCACTGGCTTGAGTTATCGTCACATGAACGATCTTAAAACCATGAGTAGGTATTTCCGTCTTGACATATTTTGTATGCACAGAACCTTATAAGAAGTTCCAATAACCTATAAACCACAGTTTCCTATTAGAATCCAACTGTAATTTTATGTAACATTAACCTCTGTCTGTAACCGTAGAAATCATAGTTCAACCTAGAAAACCTAAACTGTTGTAATCAATTTTTTTGTAATGTAATCAAGTTTTAGCTATGTTGTAGTTCAGTATCAACGTGCTACCGAGTGACCACTATCGTGTCGCCTGTGCCAAATCCACCGGAACTGACACAGGCAACAGGAAAAGTCTCACGAAGTATAACGTTTTGTGCGTACAGAGTGCGAGCAAAAACGCACTCTATGGGGCTTATCTAGCAACTAAAATAAGTTTAAGGATATTTTCTAATTAGAGATTAATTAGTTTCAAATTGTAACATTAACAATTGTATGTTATTCTTTAAGTTTCTATTATTGAATAAAAATAATTGAGTCAGCTCGAAAAATAAATCAGTTCCGCTAACGCCGAAAAGCACATGCGAAAACATGTGCTCTCCGGACGGCAATGCAAAGTTTTCGGGCCTCAGTACTGGAATCTTTTCGCTATCCACATATCTACATACAAAAGGAAGCAAGAAAGGATAGTGACAAGACTCCAGAAGAAGCCCTCGATTTCGAGCCCTCATTTCTGAAGAAAGAAAATTTGTGTTCTCATTCCTGCACCGACCTACAAGGCGCCCCCGCTGCCGACTGCCGGTACCTGAGAAGAGACGGTGTCGGGTATAGACGAGTAGCTACTCGTCAGACACCGTCGGCCAAGAGGTATCGGAGCGGCGAAGAAGACGGTATCGTTCCAGTGAAGAGACGAGGTCGGGTAAAGTCGCGGGTGACAGGTATACGTCACCCCGTCAGACCTCGTCAGGTTCTATCGGCACTGGTACGGTCCGCGTCCCCCGCGGGTGGCGTCGACGTGCACACGAGAGGCTCCACTAGCCTGCTGCGTGGTGCTGCTACGTGCGCTGGGTCCCATCCGACCAGTCCGCGCGCACAAGCTGTGGCGACTGTCCACCACAGTAAATGGTCCTTCGAGCCGGATTGACTTGGAAGAGGACCCCCAGCCAAGCAGACCACGAAGAGGAGGAGAGTTGTCATATGTCAAGCAAGTGACGAAGAGGCCAGAAGAGGCGGCTCAAGAGACCAGAAGCGGTTGCCAATTGGAGAGGCGCCGTGGTGCTGGATCTTGTTCCTGCCAAGCAGAGCCAAGGAGAAGTCTGGACGTGGTGCGCAGTGGCAGATCTATTGAGGCGCAAGCCGCCCGGTCATTGGTATAGACCGGGTAACGCTCTTACGAGCGGTGTGACTGATCGGGTAGGTCACCTGTCGAACAGGGACAGAATATCCGCTACATTCGCTGGTATGGTGGTGTGCTGACGGGGCCGGACTGTAGGCACCTAGACGGGCGAGCGTTCCTCTCGACCCTAATAGAACTCGAAAGCACATCATTCTCTGCCAGGGGTAGATCCCACACCTCCTATACCTCCTTTTTCCCCATTCCTTGCTCTCACCCATCTCTGCGGAGAGACGGAGCTTGGCGGCTAGGGCCGATAGGGTTTTAGGGCAAGCTAGGGACTTAGGGTGATAGGCGCGGTAATTTGGAAGGGATTAGGATACCGATATGATGACACGAAGCAAGAGCAACCCACTGAATAAAGATCCTCAATCGAATGAGGACGCAGGCACAGACACGACGGGCGACACCACCACTACAACTTCGTCAGGCATGACGGCGACAACTTCAAGTGGAGAGATGAATACAGATTCTACAGTTATAGTTGGGCAAGAGGACGACGCACACCCCGGCGGTGGTATTGAGAACCCCGCACGGGACGAGCGACCTAATTACGTCAACACTAGCACAACCACGACGGGAGGCAACAGAGTTTTGGGGGCGTGGGCAACCGGCGCGGCGTCTCGCAACAGTGCGGGAAGGACTCCGTCGGTGCGCACAGCGGTATCGGGGCGAGCTAGCTACACAGAACCACGACAGCGACGGACGCAGTTACAAGCGGAACTCGCGATCCTGGAAAAGGAAGTGGAGCTAGCACGGCGTAAGCTCGAGTTACAAGAGCTGGCAGACTCGGACGGCGGCGAGGATGACATTGAAGAGCATCATGGCGTCGCTGTAAGCACTCAAGTAGAGGATTGGGTGTCGAGGGCTGGTCACAAGCCGAAGCAACCACCGCATGGGGCAGCAGCATCACTTACCAATACTCGACACGAAGGTCGGTCAAGAGAGAAGATCGAACGGAGTGAAGCTACGTCGATGGGGAGAGTAGGGACGGACTTAGTCGCGGCGATTCGAGAGGCAGTCGCACAGAATGTACGACCGAACAAACCAAAATACATGGTCGATTTACAAACTTTCAACGGAGATCCAAGCGAGTGGATCGCTTTCCGCGCGACATATCGCGATACAGAACAATACTTCACCGAAACTGAGAACGTGGCAAGATTAAGAAAATGCGTGCAGGGAAGAGCGAAAGAAGCAGTGCGCGCATTGTTATTCTACGAGTCAAACCCGAGGGGCGTACTGGAGACATTAGAACGCCGCTTTGGTCGACCGCGACAGCTCATAACACACGAAATACGAACACTCGACAAACTAGCGCCCCTGGCGGAAGACGCACACAACATAGGGCGATTCGCAACTACGGTCGCCAACGTAGTCAGCACAATAGAACAGCTGGGGAAGACATCCTATCTCGACTCGATGGAGATAGAAGACAAGATAGTAGAAAAGATGAACAACAATATTAAAATGCGATGGGTAGAGTGGAGAACCATGTTTGAGGACAAACCGGCACTCGTTGTAGTATCAAAATTTCTGAATCGTATCGCGGACCAATATGCGACTTGCGAGATAGCCAGAAAACCACAATACGAGTCAGCACGTAAAACTCGATACGAGTCCGCACGTAAAACTCAATACGAAAAACCCACACGTCAGCGCCACGCAGTACACGCC